>CM057840.1:8683057-9175557 GCA_030068075.1 Paguma larvata | reverse complement strand
CTTTCTGCTATTTATGAGATAACTTATCTAAAAGGTTGGTAGGTGTGATTTCATCCACCTATCAGATTCCTCATATCTGCTGACTCCAAGGTAACCGGGCAAGGCCAGCAATTCCTACAATGTCCCTCAACAGAAACTTATTATTTCATCAATGAAAACATTGTGGAAGATGGGTTGCCTCGGGAAAGGGAACCCCAGATGGTTGGGAGATGGGTAAGAACAATATTTTTAATTTCCATTTTTTTGCACATGCTGGATTTTGAATGATAGGAAGGAAAAAGCATGGAGTCCTTGAAACATAAGTCTTAATCCTGCTGACCTTGCAAGAATTAAATAGATAATTAATTTACATTTCAGGAGCCCTAGTAGACTATACTTATTTCCCCTTTCTATTCCAGACAGACCCAGAAGCGGTGAAAATTGTTCAGTCAGGCTAATAGATCATATAGATTTGTTTCAAGTCATGCTTGGAAGACAGATTGTTTTGGAAACCCCTGTAGGAGAAATGATAGGAGGAAGTGTCTAGAAAACTACTTCCTTTGTGAATAAAACAAATTGACCCTAAATCCCAAATAACTCCAAATCCCCTCAAACTTCAAATTCCAAATTTCTGATCAAATAAATTCCCTGTTGCTGAAGGTGACTTTCTGCTAAATGTTTAAACATCTGTTAGTCTTAAGAGTGAATGAGTGGATGATCTTGAATATTTGTTGCCAATCTGAATTTCTCTCTCTATTACTCACCAAGAACAGTAGCAAATAGAGCAGCGACCAAGGTCATTTGGAACAAAGTTGGATCAGAGACTTTCCACAGTCTAGATAAGGGCCAGGCTGCCATTTTCTTTTTTCTATGACAGATCCCATTTGGCGCACTGGGGTGCATGACCTGATGCTTCTCCCACATTTTTCTGCCGAAAGAACTCAATTTAATAAACAGTCATTGAGAGACACTTGGGTGGTTCAGTCTGTTGAGCAGCAAACTCTTGATTTTGACTCAGGTCATGATCCCATGGTTGTGGGATGGAGCCCTGAGTTGGGCTCCATGCTGAGTATGGAGTCTGCTTGGAATTCTCTCTCTCTCTCTCTCTCTCTCTCTCTCTCTCTCTCTGCCCCTCTCCCCTGCTCATTCTCTCTTTCCCAAAACACAAATAAATAAAAATAAATAGTCATTGAATTCCTACTTGTCATAACGCACTAGGATAAATGCTATGGGGTCCATATCTTCAAGGAAATTAAGGTCTAGAGTGGAAGAAAGGATATGAATACAAATGTCACAACACAAGACAGTGAGTGTTAGATTCTGCGGAAGCACTCTGCTTAGAGGAGAGATGGGGAGGTGGTTGCTAAGAAGGGGCAGCTCTTGTGTCAAAGAGTCAGGTTTAGGAATTTATAGATGCTACTCTTTAGGGAATGAAGAATCATTGTTTTTTGGTTTGGATTTTGTTTTCTTTTTGTTTGCTTTGAAGCTAAGGAGTGACTCATCACCATGCTTTGAGAAGAGCAATAGGGCAGATGTGCACATGACAGACTGAAGGAAACAGAGAGAAGAAACAGGGAGGTTGAGAAAGACTGTTGCAATTGGCCACATGAGCCACAGAGATGGTCTGACCAAGGAAATAGCAGAGGAGTTGGAGAAGAGGAAACAAATGTAAAACAAAATAAAACCAAAAGGCAGGAAAATGATGAGACAGAGAAAAGGAGCCAGATCTGTGTTGTATTGAGAGTTCCTCATGGCGACTGTCAAGAAAGACAATAAACCATCAAGCAATTTGCGGTTTTGAAAGAACAGTTTATGGAGAGATACATATAACTATAGATATACATATAGATATACAAAGAAAAGTAAAAACTTATGTGACAAATATACTTTCATTATTTAATCAGACTATCTAAAGACTTGTTTCAAGCAAAATTATGAAGGACACTTTTCTCTCAACCACTCCTGTTCCCTTTGGGAAAAACAATGTATCTTAAATTTAAATCAGAGGTAGTCCTTGTTCTCTGGGACGCCTCAGTGGCTCAGTCGATTAAGTGTCTGACTTCGGCTCAGCTCATGATCTCGCGGGTAGGGAGTTTGAGCCCCGCATCGGGCTCTGTGCTGACAGCTGAGAGCCTAAAGTCTGCTTTGGATTCTGTGTCTCCCAATCTCTCTGCCCCTCCCTCACTCACACTGTCTTTCTCTCTCAAAAATAAACATTAAAAAAAATAGTTCTCGTTCTCAAAGGACTGATGAAGTTAACTCCTAAGGAAATACTGAATTTCATCTTTTATTCTGATGCCTATTAGATCCAGATAATTCTACACTCCCCATGTGTCTATAATTCATACTATGCATATATCTGTTTAAATAAAGGGAGTGCCCTCCAAATTTCCCTCAGAGATGTTTCTGTCCCACATTATAGAAGAAAAAAAATTATGATGACCTATATTTCTGTCCCACATTACTGGGGGAAAAGTTTATAATGACCCTTCACACTATGTGGAGGGGCTAAGGTCCTCATTGAGTAATGGGTCATTTAATCTTATCTTTCCCAAATTCAGTTCTGAGGAAGCCATTCCTTCATCTGCTGTCAGTTGTGGGCAATTCCACCGGATGCTCAGCCTAGCCCCTGAGTTCCAAACATGGCTGCTAGGATGGTTCTGCTGAAAAATAAATTCAGTCTGATGATCAACTTATCAAATGTATTCGCTTACTAAAATATGTTTACGAAATTGGTACCCAATACATTGAGGCTGTCTAAAGGGGTTTTGTTTGCCCCTCTCTTTTCTACTTCTCGATCTCTAGTCTCTCTCTTCCTCTTGCCTAACAATCTGGATGAGACAGGAGACAGATGGGGGTAAGGCTGGTTCCACAGAGTGAAACAATCCATCAAATCATCTGTGAAATTTGCAAATATGATAAATTTCTCCCATCAAGTGAAAACTGTGATGAACTGTAAAAAACTATAGAAATGAATTTCTTTAATTTTTGATAAGTTCATGTTTGTTGAATTTCAGTGAAATTGAAGAAAGAGATATAAGAATACCATGTGTATTTTAAAAAATTAAATGGAAACTTTGTATATTAAAAAATAAAAAATGAAATTAAAATACCAATGCATTGGCAAAATAGAATTTGGCTATAAAAACTCAAGAGACTAATAGTACTCATATGAATTATTGCAGGTGTTATGTTCACAATAAAAATATGCACATTAGATATACTCGGGAAAATATTCATGAGAATATTTATAAAAACACAGCCATAAGATTAAATCCCTACCTTTAAAAATTTGAACACAAATACTTAAAATACTGCTATAAAGAACATATTCATTAGTTATGTTCAAAGTTAATATATATATAATCCTTGAGTATATTCAAAATGCATATGTAAAACAATGTGCAGAATTGATGAATGGATAAAGAAGATGTGGTATATGTATGCAATGGAATACTACCTGGCAATGAGAAAGAATGAAATCATGCCATTTGCAGCAACAAGGATGGAATTGGAAGGTATTATGCTAAGTGAAATAAGTCAGTCAGAGAAAGACAGATATCATATGTTTTCACTCAAATGTGGCTCTTGAGAAACTTAACAGAAGACAATGGGGGAAGAGAAGGGAGAAAAAAACAGTTACAAACAGAGAGGGAGGGAGGCAGCCCACAGGAGACTCTTAAATATAGAGAACAAACTGAGGGTTGATGGGGAGTGGGGGAGAGGAGAAAATGGGTAGTGGGCACTGAGGAGGGCACTTGTTGGGATGAGCACTGGGTGTTATATATAAGCAATGAACCACGAGAATCTACCAACCCCACGAGACATATCAGCTTCTTTTATGGTCCCCTAGTATTTTGCCGATACCTTAACTGTAATACCACGTTGTATTGTATCTATTCACTTTTGCCTTCTAAAATAGACTGTGGGTCCTTTGAAGACAAAGATGTTTATTCAGCTTACTAGTGCTGACCTAATATTGAACTGACATAAAGTAGTTATCCAAAAAATGTGAAAGAAATAAAAATCAATATAGTTTTACCTTCAGAGTGAGAATGATTTACTGCGTCACGGAGAACCAAATGGAATAATACTGTGAGGTCTTTTGTAAGTTTTGAAGACATAAATGATACAGTGATCCCACTTTCCTCACTGGTTCTCAGTGACCTAAAGAGTACGGTGGCTCAGTGGGCCAGGGGTGACATCCCCAGCTCATCATCGCTCCTCCTTGTGGTTCCTCGGCAGAACCCGCACAGGATTCGGCAGACCACAGAGGATGGGGCTGGGGGCTAGGACTTGTGAGTCAAGCACCTGAATTTGAGCCTCAGTCACACCACAGTCTAATTCTGTGATCTTGAAGAAGCCATGTCAGCAACTTGGGTCCCAGTTTCTCATCTCACAAATGATGACAGGAAACTTAGATCACCTTTCTATTCCATACAAAGTCTAGAATTCTATTAGCTGCCCACTGAAAAGCTAAGACTTCCCTAGTAAATACCCTTGCATTTCATTGACTTCGTCACCTTTTAAATTCCTATTAAAGTGAAACCAACTCAGGAGCTATAGTCAATGTGGCAGGTGTCTGGAGAAAAATACCATCGGTGGGGTGCCTGGGTGGATCAGTTGGTTAAGCATCTGAGTCCTTTTTTTAACTTTTATTTTTTAATGTTTATTTTTGAGAGAGAGAGACAGTGTAAGCAAGTGAGGGGCAGAGAGAGAGGGAGACAGAATCTGAAGAAGGCTCCTGGCTCTGAACTGTCAGCACAGGGCTGAATGCAGAGCTTGAACTCACGGACTGTGAGATCATGACCTGAGCCAAAGTTAGATGCTTTATCAACTGAGCCACCCAGGTGCTCCTGAGTGACTGACTTTTGATTTCAGCTCAGGTCTTGAGCTCATGATTTGTGAGATTGAGCCCTGCAACAGACACTGCACTGATAGCACAGAGCCCGCTTGGGATTCTCTCTCTCTCTCTCTGCCTTTGCCCCACTCTCTCTCTCTCTTTCAAAATAAATAAATAAACATTTTTTAAAAATGCGATTGGCAGGCACACTGCAGTACAATTTGAGAAGCGCTAGGAAAATTCTCAGTCCCCAAATTTCTCCTTCCATTAGAGATTATTTTTTAAACTATTTTTATTATTTTTTAGAGAGAGAGTGGGGGGGAGAGGGGCAGAGGGAGAGAGAAAAAGAGAGAGAGGGAATCTTAAGCAGGCTCCACACTCAGTTTGGAGCCCAACACAAGGCTGGATTCCATGACCCTATGATCGTGACCTGAACCAAAATCAAGAGTCGGACACTCAATCGACTGAGCCACCCAGGTGCCCCAGTTAGGGATTACTTTTTAAGTCCGTGTATTTATTTTGTTTATACTTCCTCTTTTAAAACTTGGATAACTCTGGAAAAGGTGATATTTTTCTCCAGTCTCAGCTGATATCTCCTTGTTCACACCTGCGTACTCAATCACAGATTCCAGGAAGAACTTGCTTCCACACTTCCACTTCCTTCCTAACATCTCTTTATCTAAGATCAGCTCCTTCCTTGTGTGACCATATTATATTCAAGTGTATCACTACACTTAATACAAACCTTCTTTGATACTTCTGCCCATTCTGGATACTCTATTTTCTCATTCTTTTTGTACTACCATGTTTAGGGAAAGAATGGGAGTCAGCTAAGAATGGTTGAGGAGTTGAGTAGTACTGTGTCCTGCCAAACCAAGAGAGAAGGAAATTTCAAGAAGGAAGGGTAATCAACATTGCCAGATTCAGAAAGTGAGGAGGAGAAAGGAGGTGAGAACAATTAAGGCTTCTAGCTTCGGAAACTAACTGGAGGCTGACCAACGCCTTCTTATTATTAAATCAAAAGATCTTTCTTTGCTGTTGGTGGTGGAGGAGACGTGGAAGGGTCAATTAAGTCTCCAAAGGACACTGCATTAATTTTCAGAATGTAGACTATAAAAACCAGGTCTTCTGTGAACCCCGCTGGGTAATCTGTTTTGTCTCCTCCCTCAACTCCTCTTTGCAGAGAGATGGTAAAGAATCAACGAATCAACACACTCAACTTTTAGATACAATAACAAGAGTGACATCTTACTTCCTTTCTGCTTTAGTTTATTAATATGCATTATGATTCCCCCATTTATAATAAAAAATTGAGGCTGAGAGGGATTAAAAGAGCTTTTCAAATCACACAACTCCCTAATGCAGGCCTCCTGAAAAGATTTCTGCTGAAAATACCCCCAAGTTTTTGTTTGTCTTATCTTTCTAATCTTGCCCTCCTTAAAGGGCCAAACCACCAGCCTTTTCCCCAAGGTACCCCAAATAATCCACTGACCTGTGGGTAGCTGAGGAAGAAGTAGAAGACTCTATTGTGGTGCCTCAGGTTGTTTCTCAAGGGAGGAAAGGGTCTGGACCTCTAATAGTTTTAGTTCCTCCCCAGATCAGTTTACCAGAGTACCCTGAACAGCTAGCTAGTCATTGCACCACCAAAAGTCCCTGAATTCAGCCCTGTAGTTGGCTGATCAAGGATGGCTGATTATAATGGATAAGAAGAGACTTTCTACTGGCCTAGAGAATGATTAACAACGGAAGTAAAGCACTGTTATTTACCTAATCCTCTTCCTCTGCATGAACCTCATCCTTGATAACATGTTGCAATCACTTATTTCTCCTCTGCCAACCATTTCCCCTAAGTGGAAAGATAATATGAATTTGATGCCAGAATTCTTTTTTTCTTTTTGTAAGCACAAGAAAGACAAACTCGATGCAATCCAGCTAGCCTAGAAAACTTGGATGCTGTAGGATTGAGACTAGGTCCATAAAAATGATCCACTTCCTATGATGCTAGATCCAGCAGGGCTTCCTGGGGCTCAGTGGACTGGTGACTTGCCCTGTGATGGTGTTCATTTCACCCCAAGATGGTAAAATGGTAGGGAGTTTAACAAATTTACTGAGTCCCTGCCATGTGCTGAGTTGTCTGAAACATAATCCATATGCAATATGTTTTAATTAACTACTCCCACCACCGCTACTACTACATGCTGGCCACCAGATGACTTCGAGAAGTTGGTCTATCATTGAGCGCTGCTCGGAGAAATGCAATGAAGGGCTGGCATGTTTGTGATCACAGATTTAGGAAGAACCCCAAACCCTGACATTATCTAATTAATGTATCAATTCTCAGGATTAAGATCTGTGTGCTCAGGATATTGCTATTAAAGAGCAATTTTTCATGATAACTTCACTTTTTCTGTCATAAACACCAAAAGTCTCATAAAGGTCTCAGAAAAGATGGAGTTGAATCACCACAGAAGCTTGGACAAAGATAGGAGATTTTAGCTAGGCTTTGAATGAAATGTGGAAATTATTAGATGAAACTGAGAATGCTGTTAGAAGTAAAGAGAACATGAGCCAAGTCACAGGGTGAGACAGATTTGTTGATTTGACCAAAACGAGAGTAGAGGAGGATTCCAGCGTGTGCCAGGTCTTGAGAGCTAAGTTGAAGGAAATACCACGATTAAAGTTGAATCTTCAAAATTCCATTTCCCAGTCTATTGGCGTGCTTTTCGTTACTTTCCACAGTGACTGCTCCAAATTTTTCTCTCCAAGTCACCAAATGGTCTTCCTCTCTCCAGGCGATATTGCCTCCTACTCTACTAAACAATCGTTCTGCGTTAGATTCTACCCACCTCAAATTTCTCTCCTATTCACTCCTGTGTCAGAAGGGATCTCTTTTGTTCTTTTCCTTATTTTCACGGTGTCTTGCAACCTGAAATAGCCCCTAAATCTTGGTAAAAGCTCGAATTCCATTGTTCTTCTGTCATGAGATGCTTAACTCCCCAGGTCTCCTGCATTTCCTGCCTACACTTTCTCGTTAGTCACTCCCCGGCCCTCCCGTTGTGACCTTCCCACCTGGCTTCTCCCCACGCTTGCAGACACAGCTCTTTCAGGCATGTCCTTATCTCCAAATCCAAAATTTTTTTTAACCTATCTCACGCTTTCTCAGCAACCACTGACACTGCTGCTAATCTCCTTTCTGAAACTCTTCTCCTTTGCCTTCCATTGCCCTAAACTATTCTGATTCCTCTCTCTTACTAAATGCTCTTAGTTCTTTTTACCTCCTCTTATTCTTTCTCACCCCTAAATATAGATATGTCCCCGGTTCTTTTCAAAAATTTTTCTCTTCATATCTTTCATTATCATACCTGCTGTCATGGCTTTGACTATTTCCTATAAGAGAACTACCCCACAACCACCTCTTTATACCTGATTACTCTCCTAAATGCAGACTTACAGTTTTTGTTGCCTATTGGACATGTTACAAGCACCTTATACTAGCACACCCAAAGGGAACTTCTCATTTCCTGCCCAGAAGCCTGATCTTCTGACCCCAACATCAAGCCAGGCTTCCAGGAATGGAATTTCAAATTCAACTTTAAACCCTTCCTCTCCCTCATCCTCCAATGTTCGAAGAGTTGATAAGTTGTTTTTGATGTTCCAGTTCTCCCACGTCTAGTATTCTCTTTCTATTTCTACTGCCACCCCCCAGTTCGGGTCACCATTGTCTTCTGCAGTAGCCTTTAAATGGTTTCTATGCCTCTATTCTTTTCCTACGTCGACCTACATATACTACATACTGTTGTGAGAGAAATCCATGTTTGGTGTCCATCACTTCCTTTCTTGAAAGCCTTCTATCTCTGCTTACTGGCTACCAAATAAACATTAAATTCTCTAACATGCTTTTTAAAAGCCTCCATAAACTGGCTTTAATGTATCTTTCCAGCCTTCTTACTCATCACTTCCCATGATGGCCCTTTCTCCAGGCCAATCCAGGCTGTGTGCTATCCCCTAAACATGATCCCGCCTTCCCGCCTCTGCACAACATTTAAAAAAAAATTTTTATGAATAGAAACTTTATTTTTTTTTGTTTTTTTTTTCCAATGAAACCTAACTTATAGACTCTGGATTTTGAATTTCTTTTTTTTTAATAGTTTATTTTCAAATTGGTTTACATATAACACCCAGTGTTCATCCCAACACGTGCCCTCTTTAATGCCCGTCACCCCCTCTCCCCCCTCCCTCACCGCCCTCACCCTCAGTTTGTTCTTACTCTTTGAGAGTCTCTTATGTTTTCTCTCCCTCCCTCTCTGTGTCAAACTTTATTTATTTATATTTATTAAAAAATCATTATTAGAAACTTTATTTATTTATTATTTATTTACCTAGAGAGCACAGGCAAGTGGGGGAGAGGAGCAGCGGGAGAGAAAACCCCATTGAAAACACTAAAGAACTTGAAAAGAATAAACATCTGGAAGTTCGTTATCCTCGGGCAACTGTTTTCATTTGTGCCTGGTATCGCCCAGCCCTTCTCTACAAGAAGAAAGGTTTTACATAAATGCAATCATAAGTACTTATTTTTATGTATTCTACTTTTACTTAGCATTATATTTTTTAGATATTTTGATCATAATTAGCACTATCAAAGATTGCATTACATTCGGTGTGCCATAATTTACTAAACATTTTCCTAAGATAGGACATTTCAGATGTTCACAAGGTCTCGCTAGTATAGACAGTATAGGCAATGATAGAATGAGCAGCTTCAAATTACAAATCATTTTGCCCTAGTTAGATTAATCTGAGGAGTGGTTTTGCTTGGTTTGAAAGTTTAAGACTCTTTATGACTCTCTTGCTATATTTCTCAAATCTTCTTCCAACTTGCAGTGTCCTCTTCCCTAATTTTCGTCTCTCAATCCTGCTCATTTTTTAAAAAAAATTTTTTGTTTATTTATTTTGAGAGAGTGTGTACGAGTTGGGGAGAGAGGCAGAGAGAGAGGGAGAGACAGAATCATAATCTCGATCTCATAGCCCCTGGGATCATAACTTGAGCTGAGATCAAGAGTTGGATGCTTAACCAACGGAGCCACCCAGGCCCCCCAGTCCTACTCACTTTTAAAGGCCCAATTAACTGTGACTCTTCTTAACAATTTTCCTGCCTCCCTTCCTCCCAGATAGAAGGCCTCCTCCTAGAAGCCGAGCTCCCATAGCACATTGTTCTGTGAAAAGTGTTTATTACATTCTAACCATCCTGAATGGACAATATGTGTATACCTGTCTTGTGTCTATTAATAGACTGTGGGATACTTGAGAATTTCTTATTCCTATTTCTTATTCTCCTTCATAATTACATGTAGGCATGTTCCATTATTTCAAGCTCTCTTAGGTGTTTTGTTTGTATTTTATCCAGATTTCCTACGTGTTTTGGTAGAGAACAGAGTGAGAGATGGGAGAAGTTTGTCATATCATGTCAGTATGAGATCTTGACAGGAAAACCTTAGGATTCTTGCTTCTTCTGCCATTAAAAAAAAAAGAAAGAAGAACATATGTTCACTTATTTTTCACCATCTCAAATTTACCATGTCGGGCTGGGTTTCATCTAAATGCGGTAAGGAATATTACTGCAGAAGATTTAGAAACCTGGTTTCGTAAACAGGATATAAAGGAGGCTCAGAGACAGTTCAGGTCCTAACTCTCCTTTTGTCTCGATAGGTCATTTTAAGGATATAATTGTTCGGGGCCAATTCTCTCAAATTGAGAGTTTTTTTCTTCAGAAGTGTTGGTTAATTTGAGGTTATTTCTTGCCTCACCATTTGTGTCTTATTAAAACACGAGGCATCACCCTAGCTGGGATCTGAGCCTCCCATTCTCCTTACAGACAGGAAATGAAACCCTTCGCTCCCCAATGATGTGCTGCTAACTCTGGTGTTAAACAGACAACCACCACATAAGGGCAGCACACATACACACTCACACTTTCACACACTCTCTCTCTCTCTCTCTCTCTCTCTCAAACACACACACACACACACACACACACACACACACACACACACACAGTGCTTTATGCAACTGCAGTTGGTTACCGTGAAGTTGTGTTTCAGTCTAATGAGAGAAAAATCTGAAACCAGTTTTAGAACCAATAGGAAAATTTATTCATAGGTGCTTTTCTATTACCCAATCTGCTCAGCTACGATGTCAGGGTACCATTTTGTGCCTCCAACTCAGCTTTCTTCATTTCCAGAGAATATTTTAGTTCCTTCATTGTTAAGCCATTTTCCTTTAGTCTTTGCATAAAGTTCTGTATGGCTTTGCAAAGTTCTTTATTCTCCTGAAAGGCAAACTGAAAAAAAAAATTTTTTAGGTGAGTTACAACTTAAGAATTGAGGTCCAGCTGTATACCCTGAAGCTAATGAGAAGTGTCTAGGCCCCTGATCAGGGTCTTCAACACGATGAACCATGTAAACGTTTCTAGCTCATATATACTTCTTATTATCCTAGTAAAATAATAATAATAAAAGAGGAATCTAAAAAAGAGATCTCAATGAAACTTGATCCGTTCAATGTTTTTTGGAATCTAGAAGAATTTTAGAGACTTTTCACAGCAATACATTCAAATCTAAGACGTGAGTTTATAAAACTTGCTTTACAAAGTCTGTGAGACAACAACTCCTATCAACCGGTCCTCACAAGGTGTTCATGATGATGGTGGTGATGAGAACTTCTTATGTAAAAATGTGACCTAATAGTTTAGGATCCCCCTTCTACAATCAGGCCATGGCCAATCCTTCAAAAATATCTCACAGTGAACATATATTTAATGAGCATGTACCAGGAGTGATGCTAGGTCCCAGAGACACGACTGTGAACAAGACAGACAAAAGCCTACTACTCACAAGCGCCTTCTCAAACTTTGTCTGTGGAATTGGTTTGGGAGCTTCCTGGATCAACTCACAGGCTGGAAGTGGACTGCTCCACTCCCCATCAATGCACTGCTGGTCTCGCGTGCCCACCAAGTGGTACCTGAACAGATATTAGAATGGCAACAACACTTAGCCTTCCCACCTTCTGATCTGGGTAACTAAGGCTGGTTTTGCACAGTTGTATTTCAGTATTTCAGATCTTGATAGAATCCACCTCCCTGAGCCTTAATGACTGCTTATTTCAGTATTAAAAAGCAGCAATCAATGAAAACCACTCTCTTTGGGGGTGGAGAGGACCCAAGTGATAATTCAACCTGTAAAACATGGAACAGTGAGATTCTGAATATGTGTGTTTACACACAGTTGCTGGGTGGAGAGGGTGAGGAATGAAGCACTTAATCATTCAATAACTTAAAAAAGCATCTGCCATCTACTCTCTAAAAAGGAGTGGAAAGCCAGAGACAGTCTTCAAATAAATCTTAGGAAGCAGATACAGCTTTTAATCAGAAAAACATGTCCACTAAAAGTTTATAATGAGACTGAAATGCTAGTGAGGCAACATGACCCCGAGTTAAGAAGGTGGAAGCCAAGGAAAGAGTAGGAAATCTGTAAGCTAAGGGACCAGGTAGTCTAAATTAAAGTTAGACTTTAGACTTTAATTAGTATATATTAAGGCTCTATAAATCATTCTCTTTCTTTCCCTTTTTTTTTTTTTTAAGAATTTTTCTTTAATTCAAATAACTGCAAAAAGGAAACCAGATTGGGGTAGTGGTGGGGGAGACAAGCTGGGACAATGAATCATTCACTTGCTGTACTTCCATATGTTCTGTGTTTCTTTGAGTTTTTGTGCTGAAATTCTTTAGAAAAACATACATTTTAAATATCTTCTTTTGTCTTTTTTTAAATTATTACTTAAGAGACAGAGAGTGTGTGCCTAAGCACAGGAGGGGCCAAGAGAGGGCAAGTGAGAATCCCAAGCAGGCTCCATGCTCAGCACAGAGACCAATATGGGGCTCAATGCCATGACCCTGGGATCATGACCTGAGCCAAAATCAAGAGTTGGACGCTCAACTGACTGAGCCACCCAGACACCCCTTCTTCTCTTGTCTTAACTAAAAGAAAAAAAGTAATACTTTACGATAAATAAACTGAATACTTAGGATAAATACTTTAGGATAAAGATATCAATCTATCTTTTAGAGATTGAGGACAGCTGGCACTGGGCTAAAGCAGCTCTCAAAATCAGAATGAGCTCAGATTCCTGAAGCAGTAGGAAGTCAGGGCATGAGGTGAGACAGACTGGGTCATTCCCCAAAACAATGCTACCAGTCAATGGGCAAGATCTCACTTTGTGTTCTTTTTATATTTTTCAAAAAATTTTATTTATTTATTTTGAGAGAGAGAGCGAGCATGTGTCCAAGCAAGGAAGGGGAAGAAAGAAAGGGAGAGAGAGACTCAGAGCACAAAGCCTGCCCCAGGGCTCAAACTCACAAACTGTGAGATCATGACCTGAGCTGAAATCAAGAGTCGGATGCTTAGCTGACTGAGCCACCCAGGAGCCCCAAGATCTCATATTTGAAAGGCTGCGTACACTTACCTCTCTTCACAGTGATAAGTAATGGTTGAACCTAAGTTGAAATCTCTCCCCTCAAAATAGCCATGTGCTGGATTCCCCGGAGGGCCACAATCTCCTGAGAAATAGGAGAACAGGAGTGACGGTCATGAATTATGCTCAACTAACAGCACCCCTTAAGTTTAACTGTCTATGAGGGATCTTGGAATACATTCTCCATTCACTTCCTTTTGATCAGAATCATGTTTACCCTGGGAGACACCTCCTCCCCCTGCTTATTCTCTGAGTGATTAGGAATTTCAGAGTGCTTTCTGATTGGCATGAATTTGAGGAAAGGAAGTTTAAGTTGTAGAGACTGTCAGTGAACAAGAAAAGAAAAAGTAAGCCAGAGGTAGAGGTGGGGGTAGCAACTCCTAAGAGAGGAGATCAATGGTGGGAGTTCAAGTGGAGGCTGACGTTCTCTGTGGGACAGAACTGTGCAACATGGGTGCTTCAGAAAAGCGGGATACAGCTGGGAGCAAAGAAGCTGAGTCTATAAAATTGTGGAAAGAGAGTTGGACAAAGTACTAGATGCTATAAATTTTGGATTCTGGCCCTTCCACTAATCATGATTTCATCCTTCTTGATTTCCTTCCTAACCTATGAGATGAGCAGGCTAAATAGTATTATCACTAAAGTCCCTTTGAGTTCTGAGATTATAGAGGTCTAAACATGACGATCAAGGTTAAAGGATAAATTAAGAATAATTATGTAGGTATATATTTATGAACACATAAATGCCTTCAAACCTAATAACTGAGTAAAAACAGCAAAGCATAAAAGAGCATGTGTTAGTATAGTACATAGTATGTAATACTATGTATTATAAAAATACATACAAATAGAAATTATAACAGTAATTATAATAATAACATAAAATGCTATTTTTGTAAAATATACTTATGCATCAATGTATATGAACAGAAAAAAGCCTGAAAATTATATATCAAAGTACTCTGTTATTTCTGAGTAGTAGGTCTGTAGGTAATTAAATGTTTTATTTTCTTTTATTTTCGGTATTTTTCTACAACATAGACGTTTTCTTTGAGCAGTTAATAAGTAATTTTTAAAAGGTCAAAAACTGAGTTCAAAAGCTGTATAGAGGAAAGGAAAAAGGATTTCAATGAGTTGATTAAGGAACTCCAGGACAGACATGGCTCTTCTGGTAACTTTTAAGAGTAGAGCTTTCAACTCAAAGAGATGATATGGATCTTGGGCCTAAGCAGAAAAGAATCTGCTTTCCTTGGGGACCTCAGGAGGTTCCCCTAGAACTGGGCAATGATCTTGGGGACCTAAGGAGCTTACCCTAGAACTGGGCAATGAACTAACACAAAAAGACAGAGATCCTGCATTTCAGAGCGAGGATGGCAAGTACTGAATTAAAAGAGAGTAAAATAGAAGAAATAAATTCTTTAAACCTGTGTCAAGCTAATAATGATATTACATGCTCGTAATTTAACTGCCTATATTATATACACATGTTTTAAGTAACCTCTAATTCCCCGAAAGCGGTTATGTATAGTTTTGCTTTTACGATGCTTATTGGGGCACCTGAGTGGCTCAGTTGGTTGAGTGTCTCTTGGTTTCAGCTCAGGTCATAATCCCAGGGTCATGGGATCTAGCCCTGCATCAATCTCTGTGCTGAGCATGGAGCCTGCTTAGGATTCTCTTTCTCTCTCCCTCTGCCCCTCTTCTCCACTCTCTCTCTCTGTCTCTAAAATAAAAAAATTAAAACACTAAAAAACAGGGGCGCCTGGGTGGCTCAGTTGGTTGAGCGTCCAACTTCGGCTCAGGTCACGATCTCGCAGTCTGTGAGTTCGAGCCCCGCGTCGGACTCTGTGCTGACAGGCTCAGAGCCTGGAGCCTGCTTCGGATTCCGTGTCTCCCTCTCTCTCTGCCCCTCCCCTGCTCATGCTCTGTCTCTCTCTGTCTCAAAAATAAATAAACATTAAAACAACAACAACAACAACAACACCAAAAAAACATAAAAAAAGTTTAAAATAACAACAAAAACCCACCTATTATTTAAATAGCTACAGCCAAAATACATTCACAGAATGGTATCTGTTTCCCTCACTGACATAAGCGACTAGCCCCTCATATCTAGAATGATGTTAGGTGAAATCATTTTTTTTATTTGCTAATTTGCTCCATTAAGCATGTGTATCTAATTTTAATATTCATTTCTGTAATTATTGTTATATTCATTATCCTTCCATAAATCTGAGGATGTAAATGCTGTTTGGGGGCTAATCTTGGAATTGTCTAGCCTTAAAATTTGCCATGAACATTGGGGAAGGGAAGCAAAAATAAGATAAAAACATAGAAGAAGACAAACCATGAGATTCTCAAACACAGAGAACAAACCGAGGGTTGCTGGACGGATGTTGGGTAGGCGGATGGGCTAGATGGGTGATAGGCATTAAGGAGGGCACTTGGTGGGATGAGCACTGGGTATTGTATGCAACTGATGAATCGCTAAATTCTATTCCTGAAACCATTATTACACTATGTGTTAATCAACTTGGATTTAAATTTTAAAATAAAAAATAAATAAAATATGGGCCCAAAACCTTGACACCTCATCAAAGAAGATATACAGTTGGAAAATCAGCATAGGACAAGATGCTTGACATCATTTGTCATCAGGAAATACAAAGCAAAACAACAAGGAGCTATCACCATACAACCATTAGAATGGCCAAAGTCTGGAACACTGACCACATGGAACGCTGACAAGGATGCGGAGCAACAAGATCTCTCCTACAACGCTGGCAGGAAGGCAGAATGATACAGCCACTTGGCAAGACTAAATATACTCTTACCGCAAGATCCAACAATTGCACTCTGGTATTTATCCCAAGGAGTTGAAAACTTACATCCACCCAAAACCCTGCACCCGATATCTATAGCAGCTTCATTCATAAATGTCAAAACTTGGAGGCAACCAAGATGTCCTTCAGGAGGTGATTGGGTCAGTAAACTTGTGCTACACCCAGATATGGGATATTATTCAACGATAAAAGAAAATAAGCTATCAAGCTACGAAAAGACATGGAGAAACATTAAATGCATATTGCTAACTAAAAAAAAAAAAAAAAAGCCAATCTGAAAAGGCTACATACTATATGATCCCAAATACATGACAATCTGGAAAAGGAAAAACTATGGAAACAATAAAATGATCAATGGCCAAGAGGAGTGGAGGAAGTAGAGAGATGAATAGAGCACAGAGGATTTTTAGAGCAGGGAAAAGACTTCGTATGATATTGTAATGATGGATATACATCATTACACATATGTCCAAACCCACTGAAGGTATAACACCAAGAGTGAATCCTTAGGCAACTATGGAATGAATATGATGTATTAACGTTGATTCATCCTTGGGTAAAAAAAAAAAAAGTCCTATTCAGGTGAACGATGTCAATACTGGAGGGGGCCGTGCATATGTGGGGGTGGGGAGTGTATGGGAAGTCTCTGTACCTTCCCCTCAGTTTTATTATAAATCTAAAACCGCTCTAAAGAAACCTAAGACT
The DNA here is from genome assembly GCA_030068075.1 of Paguma larvata. Taxonomy (NCBI): domain Eukaryota; kingdom Metazoa; phylum Chordata; class Mammalia; order Carnivora; family Viverridae; genus Paguma; species Paguma larvata. Next base: position 9,158,667 of record CM057840.1, on the reverse strand, counting down.
TAAAAAAAAAAAGTCTTTCAATAAATAAATCTGTAATGTTAGCTACGTACCCTTCCAAATGAGATTTTAAACATAACTTTCTGTTTTATATCTTTAAATTTGAAACTCTGGTTAGAATTATATTGTAATACCAGTCTGTCCCTCCAGGACCATGCTATATCTTTCATTTAAGCCTTATTTTATGTCCTTCAGTAAATTTTCATATAGGTCTCATGAATGGAATTATTTTTACATTTCAATATTCATATCATAATTATTAGAAAGTAATGCTAGTGATTTCTCAAGATTTCTTTTGTGTCCAAGAAATTTATATATAAGTGTATTGTGCAAATAAGTATATCCTGTGTCTCACCAATCATTTTAGGAATCTATCCTACAGAAATAATAGCACAGACATAAAGATACATGTATCTGTATACATATATAACATTCATTTCAGCATCGTTTGTAATAGCAAAAATACAGAAATAGAGCAAACGTTCACCAATACTAGAGCTGTAGAATAACTTACGACATATCCACGTTGTATTTTAAAATCAGGAGATAGAAAAAACAAATAAATAAAAGCAGGAGATAGAGCCACACCTACTGATCAAAACAGATTCCCATGTATACTGTTACATGAAAAAAAAGCAATTTAAGCAATACATAGCACAAAGGCCCATTTTTGTAAGCATATATGTGTGTAGACGTGTGTATGCATTTGTTTATTTTAAATGTCTGCATAAACATAAAAAAAAGTCATGAAACACATTCCAACTAATTTCCTCAGAGAACTGTGAATTACTGTGTTAGAAAGAAGGTATTTTCAACTCTTATTTAAAAAAATTTTTTTTAATGTTTATTTATTTTTGAGAGACAGAGACAGAGTGAGAGCAGGAGAGGGGCAGAGAGAGAGGGAGACACAGAATCCGAAGCAGGCTCCAGGCTCTGAGCTGTCAGCACAGAGCCCGACACGGGACTTGGGCTCGACCTCACCAGCTGCAAGATCATGACCTGAGCCTAATTCGGACGCTTAACCGACGGAGTCACCCAGGCGCCCCTCAACTCTTATTTTGCAATGGGTGAGTTATGGTCCTTTCCCCCTGTTTTTATGTATCTTTTAAATAAGAACTTTAAGTTATTATCATGAAACAAACAAATAAACAAAGTCAGATGCCCCAAACTATCCTGTGTTGGACTTAGCAGGACAGGAATCCTACTTGAGAGGGGAAAAGAAAAAAAGTGTCTATTATTTGGATGCTGTTTGTTTCACTGGAATATATCATTTGAGGTGAGTGTTGGCTCTGTGAGCTCTATTTGTTTCTTGGCTGCCTCTTAGATCCCAGGCCCTTCCCAGATACAAAAAGATAGAGGCAAACGTCATCGCAGGGGTGTGGCCCATGCCCGGGGTGTCACTCTGAGCAGGATCTTTGGGTTGGCAGTTGTTGCTCTTACACTTACTGCTCTTGCAGATGGGTAAGGGAGGCATCCAGGTGTGGTCCTCCATGCACTGACTCCAGTTGCTGCCCTTGAGGATATAGTTCTCATGGCATTTAAAATTGACTTTGTCGCTCACATCCACAGGACCCAAGGAACTGGGTTCACCATTCACCAGCACGGGGTCAGGACAGTCGCCCACTGAGGAAGAAAACAGGAAGTGACCCGTAAGAGCAGGAGGAAGTCCACCACCACAGAGGCTAGACCTCCACAGACTTAACTGAGAGAACAGAAACCAGAACTAAAACTTCACTTTGTTATAGGCACTCCTACATGGTAGCATATGGATGCAGGACGTGAAGAGACTAGGTTAGCCTAAGTGTGGTAGAAAAGGTCTTGGTCATGCAAGAGAGTGAAAGTTGGCACTTGAACTTACTAAAAGTAATTAAGCATACAACTGGAAATGATCAATACCCTGTTCATCATCCTGGTAAGCATTGCTGAAAATACTTGGAGGCAAGTGTTTCCTTCCCCTTTGGCTACAAATATACACAACACTCATCGGTTTGTACTTTGTTTCACTTTGCTTTTCCCCAGTGAAAAAACAGGGGAGAAGAAGAAGTTGGTTGTATAAATAAAGGATAAATATTTGGTGTGTTTTACTCTAGGTATAAAGGAGAATAAACCCAACCATTCCTAAAAATACTAATAATGAGGATATTGACTAGGTATTCTCTGTCTCTACAGACACCACAAATGAGTTTTGTGAACTTGAGCAAATCACTTAGAGTTCAGTTATCACATTTGTAAATTGAGAACATAAATGTTTCCCAGTTCAAAAGTTACATAATAGATGAAATAAAATATGACATATTTACTTCAAAATAATAATAATGCAAAACAGAACTGTAGAGAAAAAGAGAATAGTTACATGTTGATAATTTGAAGCTCAGTGATGAGTACATAAAGATTTCTATAACACGAAAATTTTAAGGAGTATGATATTAAACCACTTACAGCCCAAAAAAGGCAGTTTTAATATATGGAAGAGATTTTTTTCCTCCCTGCAGGGGTGATTGAGTCTATTAATTCAATTAATCAATTAATTAAAACAAGAGCTGATCGTGTACCTTCTAAGAGAAGTTCCACTCTGGGGTACGTTAAAAATTAATTCCCAGAAGTTGAGAATTTTTTTCTTATAAAGTTTTAACACGGCCTACTGGAGGTAGGATATGACAGAATGGAGTGAGATGACAAGATGTACAAAGGAACAAAGATTCCACTTACACTGGCAGGTGGGAGTGGGCACATTCCACTCCCCAGAGGCATTGCAAATAACGGTTTTCTCTCCTACCAGGTGGTAGCCCTTGGTACAAAGGTAAGTCCTCACAACTTCTCCTTCCACCTTCTTTGCAACAAATATGCTATTTTCCACTGGGGGAAGTTCCGGACAGCTCTCTGTTGGAAGGAAAAAGAAAATGGCTTCACTTGGCATATCATGTGTGGTGAGGAAGCCCTGTTAGCCATCCGAGTGTCTTTTTCCTGGATTATTGATTCTGATTCCTTGTACCCTTCCATGTCCATGTATATCCCTTCCTTCCCAATAATTCCCAAAGTTCTGTTTTCAAAAAGATAACAGGAATTACGCTTAATTCAACGATAAAGAAACCATAAATCCCCTTTCCAAATGACATTTCTGGAGTTTATAACAGATAAGACCTCTCAAGATTTTGAAATTGGTACTTTTCGCTCCCAGAACAGAAAGAGAAAGTAAGCAGTTAACCTCCCACTTCATAGAGCAGAATTATCATTAAATATTAACTAAGCCCCTACAGAGTACAAAGCATTCGGCCAAGTCATTTGATATTTTTCAATAAAGGAAATACATTTCATTAACTTACATTTCATTAAAACCATAGGCAGCATGCTTCAAAACCCACAGACTGATACCAAGTATCCTATGAGCTAACCTTAAGCATACGCACCGTATGAGGCAGAAATCAGCCACACAACCACAAGATAGCACACAACCCGCCACATCTTGTGATCCAGCTTGACCCAGGCTGGAATGAATCCAACAGAGACAACACCTGGTTTGGATCAAAGTAGATCTTCTAACACCATTTAAGATATCAACCACCTCCCTCCTGGAGAAGATGTTGTATTGATTTCTCTTCCCTCGGAAGAATGAAAAAAAAAGTTCTACCACAGGAAATAAGAACAGCTGTGAGGAAGTTAGTACTGGGAGGAATTTTGCAAAAACACAAAGGAGCAGCTGATGGACTACCGGGTTTAAAAGTCAGTTTTAGAAATTGCCCGGTTCTGTCATGCAAATCCAGGTGACCAGGCCCTTGAACTGCAGACTTGGGTCAGATGCTTTTACCATAATCCTCACTTCTGTCAATATTTGCTCCAGCTTCTGTGACTCTCTCCAGCATTGTGGGTGGGGATAGGGGGGAACCAATCTCTGCTGCTTTTCCAAGTGAGACCGAACTCTGAGTGCCACCTCCTCCCCGTCTCTCAAATACCAGGTGTCCCGGCAGCACCGAAGACTGAAGACTGGAAATCTCAAGGAATCAGACTAACCTTACTTTTCTCTGACCTTCCAGATCTCTGGCTTCCCAGCAAGGAGCTGATCCTGGTGATTTCCAAACTCGAAAGTCCTGCGGGGATACTTGGTCCTCATTTTCCAGGCCCGTGCCAGAGTTCCATCCTGTGGGTCTTTGGGAGTCAGGATTTAACCTGAGTCCAGAGTCAACCAAATGATTTTCCAAGGGAAACCAGGGGAAAGCTTTGGTCTCAGGAATTAAAAATGTAGAATTGCTTTTGGGCTCTCCTACCTTTTATTCATGGTTACTATAGCAATTAGCTGGTTGTCTGTGTTCTAATTATAAAATTGGGGGTAAAATTCCTCCAAATTTTAGGTTTTAATGAAATAATATAAAGCATCTTAATATATATAAAGCATAAGGACACAGTAAGGTCTTTTTTCGGTGTTTTTGGAATGTTTTTTATTTATTTTGAGAGGGAGCATGAGAGTAGGAGGGCCAGAGAGGGAGAGAGAATCCTGAGCAGGTTCCGTTCTGCCAGTGTAGAGCCCAGTGTGGGGCTTGATCCCACCAACTATGAGATCAGGACCTGAGATAAAATCAAGAGTCAGACGCTTAACCAACTGAGTCACCCAGGAGCCCCTGGGCACAGTAAGGTCTTAAGTGTTTTCCTCTTTTCCATCCCTTATCATGACTTTAGGATGGTTTTTTCATGTCTTTCCCCCACATGGCACTGTTAATAACTCTAGGACAAAGATTGTGCCTAGTGTATTTGTATTTCCTTTCTTGGCACTCAATAATGCAAAGGAGAATTGTCTGCTAAGTAAATACAAACAATGCAGGACAAATAAAAGGAAAATAGTCATACAGAAACTGTACCACAGCCCCTTAAATCCATAATTTATCATTTATTGTATATTACCTTTATGACTTCTCTGTATCTTATCTTTACTCAACTAATATGTGAGTTTCTATAGTGCAAGTACCTTGCTTGTTTGTTTTTTTTTTAAGTAGGCTCCACAGCCAGCATGAAGCTCAACGTGGGGTTGAACTCACAACTCTGAGATCAAGACTTAAGCTGTGATCGAGTTAGACACTTAACTGACTGAGACACCCAGGCGCCCCTAGTGCAAATACCTTTTAAAGTATAATTCTCAGGGGCACCCCGGGTGGCTCAGTCAGTTAAGCATCCAACTCCTGATTTCGGCTCAGGTCATGATCTCACAGGTTCCTGAGACAGAGACCCACACTGAGTTCTGTGATAACAGCAAGAAGCCTGCTTGGGATTCTTTCTCTCCCTCCCTCTCTCTGCCCCCCCCCACCTTGCACACTTGCTCACTCTCTTTGTCTCTAAAAATAAATAAACTTAAAAAAAATGAAGTATAATTCTCAAAAGAGTAAATAACATGACACTCACATAAGTATAAAATGGGTATGTGTCAAAGATTTTACTCATGAGTTAATGAGGGAACTATTAAGAGGCTACATCTAATTCAAAGAAGAATTTGAGGAACAGAGATTTATGTGTTCAGTCGAAGGCCTTCTGAGTGACTTTCCTTTTTTTTTTAACTTTTTAAAAAAATTTTTTAAAATGTTTATTTATTTTGAGAGAGACAGAGCGTGAGCAGGGGAGGGGCAGAGAGAGAGGGGGACACAGAATCTGAAGCAGGCTCCAGGCTCTGAGCCATCAGCACGGAGCCTGATGCAGGGCTCGAACTCATTAGCAAAATCATGACCTCAGCCGAAGTCAGATGTTCAACTGACTGAGCCACCTAGGTGCCCCTGAAGTGACTTTTCTAATCAATGTAAAACTGGTTAATATCATACGTGGCAACAACGTGTAATATTTGGAATCAGCTTTTCTAACAGATAGAGATTAATTGAATCGCTTCTGGACAAAATTCATTTACTTTGTTATCAGGAATCGTTTGCATTGTTTTCAGAAAAAGAATCATTTGCATTCTTATCCATTTTCTACAAATTAACCTCTAGTCTTATAGAGGTGCAAAAAAGACTGATTGACAGTCAATCAAAATTACACACTCCTATGAAATCTATAATACCAGAAAGGGTCTACAAAACAATACTCAGTAATCTACTGAAAAATTTCTCTAGTGGTTTCTTTTTCTCCTTTGTCAAGTTTTGAGTAATTTATCTTAACATACTACATATTCCACTTCTTGAGGAATACAAGTTCCCCAGTATCTAATGTATATATTGTTTGTACAATAAATGATTTAAAAAATAGAAAATTTTGTTTACTCCTAAAATTAGGAATTTGTTTACCCCTAAATGAGAAATTCCTAAATACCTAAGAAAATAGAGCATTATTACAGGAAAAAATTGCAAATAATTCTTCATTTCAATGGTTTATTTCAGATCCATATTAGGGCTTCCAAAAGGCACTATGTTATTTAGAATATTGTTTTATTCATATTTCTCTATGAAATGTAAAAATATTTACACTAAGTGGCACATAGAGAGAGTATAAATATCCTCCCAAAGTTTAGGTCAGATTTTCCTGTCAAATAAATTAGAAGAAAACTTTATTTTCAAAGCTTTTTGGGTTTTAGGTTTACATATAAGGGAGTATAGGACTATATGTTTTATTATGAGCAACCAAGCTTAGAAAAATTAATAAATGAGAATTCACAAACTCTTCTAGACCTTTGGACGTTACGGACAAGTTGATAGGATCCAAATTGTTTTCTGGAGAACTGGGGTAACCGGTCAAGTGCAGAAGTTGTGCTGACTGGTCAGCTTGCTCAACAAAGGAACGGCTGGCAGTGATTAGTGACAGAGATGAGGAGGTGCATGGGGACATTGGCCGGGGAGTTGTGGGGAGTTCAACTGTTGTGTGCACGTGAGGTTTTAAGAGAATTGGGAAGAGACGTTTAAAGAAGTTCGCTAGAATGTTATGAGTGGATTCCCTTTGGTCTTTGTCAAGATAATTCAGAAAAGATTTAAAATGCTTCTCCACCTTCTTCTTCTTCTTCTTCTTCTTCTTCTTCTTCTTCTTCTTCTTCTTCTTCTTCTCCTTCTCCTTCTCCTTCTCCTTCTCCTTCTCCTTCTCCTTCTCCTCCTTCTCCTTCTCCTTCTCCTTCTCCTTCTCCTTCTCCTTCTCCTTCTTCTTCTTCTTCCTCCTTCTTCTCCTTCTTCTCCTTCTTCTCCTTCTTCCTTCTTCTTCTTCTTCTTCTTCCTTCTTCTTCTCCTTCTTCTCCTTCTTCTCCTTTTTCTCCTTCTTCTCCTTCTTCTCCTTCTTCTCCTTCTTCTTTTAAATATATCTTAAGTTGATGTCTCTTGAATCTCTCACCAAGAAAAACCTGGTCTAGGGGCGCCTGGGTGGCTCAGTCAGTTAAGCATCCGACTTCGGCTCAGGTATCATCTCGCAGCACGTGAGTTCAAGCCCCACGTCGGGCTGTGTGCTGACAGCTCAGAGCCTGGAGCTTGCTTCAGATTCTGTGTCTCCCTCTCTCTCTGCCTCTCCCCAACTCATTCTCTGTCTCTCTCTCACTGTCTCAAAAATAAAGATTAAAAAAAAAAAAAAACAACCCGGTCCAGAAAAGTAACCTTTATACAGATTATGTGAGAATAAAACTAATATAAACTTTTTAAAAGGTCTAATTGTTCATGAAATATTGTAGTATAAGCTTCGGTGGTGAGTCAAGACAGACGTGCACTACAGCAAGAGAATTAGTGTGGTCTCTGTGCTCCTTCCTGCTGACCAACGTGTAGACATGATTCCTGTAGCTCAAGTAGCTCTGCTGTACTACTGGGGTAGAATCATTTTGAGAATGATGAGTTAACATCACAGAAGGACAGAGGGACAGAAGGTCCTGGATGACTGAGGAAGCTCCATTCCATTCCTAGACTGCTTATTACCTCCACACTGCTTGTCTCCACACTTGACTGTAGAAGAGAGAAACCCTCTGTCACAGACAAGGTGCTGTTACCTTGGGTTAGCCGGCACTTTCACCTTCTAATTTGAAATGCTGACAGTGCAAGAAAATAAGGGTCTACCAGCATTTGAGTACAATGACCCAAGAATTTAAATTCAGAAAAGAATGTTTAGTAGACTTATTAAATTGCGCCCAGAGACTGTTTCTCTTTCCAGCAGTAAGTTCTAAAAAGGCAATGGACAAAAGAGGAGAGAACTGGCAAATGAAAACTGAATGTAAACAAGAAGGTAAGAGGATCACTAATGAAGAAAATGCAAATGGATAAAGCAGCTGTTCTTTGAATGTAGGCTGGATGGTTGGTGAAGGCACTACGTGTTTTGAGGCGAGGCTCTGTGAGATCCGCAACGCTGCTTCTCAAGGGTTCCTGTGCTTGTGAATTATTTACTTGCAAGGAGAAACTGGGCTCTTGAATCTGACCTAGTTCTCACAGGTAAGGTGCTGCATACTACGAACGGGGTAGGTAGGTGCCCTTAGGAACCAGAACAGAGCTCTGAAGTGGGTTGCCCTGCCTGTGGTGATGAGCAGTGCGGCACTGGCTTCACGAAAACAAAAGCAGACAGGCTATGCACCTTGAGGTTAGGAAAAAGAAAACATCACACACCCTCGCCGGTACTTAGTGATGCTATGTTGTTAAAATACAAATTCCTAAATATTCTACAATGTCTGGTTTAAAAATGTAAGCGTTTCAGCACTTCGACAATAGCCAAATCATGGAAAGAGACTAAGTGTCCATCAGCTGATGAATGGATAAAGATGTGCTTTATACATACAAGGGAATGCTATGTAGCAATGAGAAAGAATGAAATCTACCATTTGTAGCAACGTGGATGGAACTGGAGGGTATTATGCTGAGTGAAATAAGTCAGGCAGAGAAAGACAGATGCCATATGTTTCCACGCATAGGTGGATTTCGAGAGACTTAGCAGAAGACCATGCGGGAGTGGAAGGTGGGAAAAAAAAGTCACAGAGAGGGAGGGAAGCAAAACATAAGAGACTCTTAAGTACTAAGAACAAACAGAGTGTTGACGGGAGATGTGGGAGAGAGCTGAGTGAGTGACGGGCACAGAGGAGGGCACTTGTTGGGATGAGCACTGGGTATTGTATGGAAACCAATTTGACAATAAGTCATTTTAAAGTAAATAAATAAATAAATAAATAAATAAAATGTGTTTCAGAATCCCATATATTCTTCTCCTCTGCTTAAAAAAGTTAATATCAAATAGATGTCTCCTTTTTTTTTAATGTCAAAGGAAAGAAAGGGACATGGGTTGTGTACATTATCATTTAGCTCCTGCTTTGCTACCCTGAGGTCATGACCCCTCTAAACTGTATGTGAAACTTACATGTATCTGTCTTTTGAGGGTGGGCGTAAGAGGGCCCTTAGCTTTTGTCAAATCTTTTGTCAAATTCTCAAATGAGTTTAAGACCATGAAAATAGGTTTGTGGCAGGATTCTCGCACAGTGAGTCGTGACACTGAGGCTTTTCTTTCCAGGAAGCAACTTTATTTGTGCCGGCACTGCTCAGTTGGGTTCGCACCCAAACAGTTGAGTCCCGAATGCCACATAGGATAGTTTTTTTATATATTTTTTACTTCTTTGTCTCCCATATACGGTAACATGCAAACATGTAGTCTGATTAAGTGGTCTCATGTTACAAGGTCCTGAGGGATGTTGTCACTTAGCTGTACAGCCAGGTTGCCTTGAGTTGTTTTTTTTTTTTTCCTTTCCTTAGGGAGGGGACCCTACCACAGGTTGGATGGTGCAGACAATAAATATGGTGATGGCTATTGCTGGACTACCACAGGAAGTGCCAGTGGGGTCGTCACCAACCTGGGCAAGCCAGTGAGCCTGAAGGCTGACCTCACAGTGAGTCCCTGGTGAAGACCCAGGAGAGGTTAAAGACTTGATATAATAATTAAGGCTACGGAAATAAGACAAATAATGGCCATCACCCAACACTGAAGCACTGTCGGAGTCATTTTAAAATTCTGATATCTTTATTAAAGTTTCTAGCTACATTAAAAAATAGTCTGGGGGTGTTTGGGTGGCTCAGTCGGTTAAGCGGCCGACTTCGGTTCAGGTCATGATCTCACATCTCGTGAGTTCGAGCCCCGCATCAGGCTGTGTTGACAGTTCAGAGCTTGGAGCCTGCTTCAGATTCTGTGTCTCCCTCTCTCTGCCCCTCCTCCACTCGCACTCTGTCTCTTTCTCCCTCAAGAATAAACATTAAAAAAAAAAAAAAAAAAGTTTGTTATAGGGGTGCCTGGGTGGCTCAGTTGGTCAAGCATCTGACTTTGGCTCAGGTCATGATCTCACGGTTTGTGGGTTCGAGCCCCGCGTCAGATCCTCTGTCCCCCTTTCTGTCTCTCCCCCGCTCATGCTCACTCTCAAAAATAAACATTAAAAAACAATTTTTTAATAATAAAAAATAAAATTAGATATGTTTGTTGGGCCTTCACTGTTATACATCATACCATTTGCCTTGTTCTGAGGTGTGGGCTTTGACAAAAAACTCCATCGGTGTTGAGGTAAGTCACTGAATTAGGGTGTTCATTCACCCATTTGTGAAATAGGGAAAATGATCCCAGACATGCTTAGCCTTCTACAGATGCTGGCGTGGCTGCTGAGTACGAGAACCCCTGTAAGAGTGTGTGGAGGCCTTTCCCAGGAAAGGGAACAAGCAGGGACTTGGTTTTACTCACTGCAAGGCGACCAACAGGTGATCATTAAATATTCTTTAAACAAGTTAAAAAAGCTGCAGAATGTCGATAGTACATGGCAATAATGATCCCCCGATATCATTTTTAAATGGCTAATCTAACTTCATAAAAGCAGGAGTCACCAGTTAAAACACTAGTTGGAAATACGTATATATATATATATACACTATATATAGTCTAGTAATTTGAGAATCATTTTAAAGAAGCTAATTTCAAAAACATTTTGCATGTTACTAACATTGTGTTATGTATATTGCACCAAACGTTATCCTATTTTGTGTGTGATGTCCAAATTAATTACATCTTTAAACTAAAAATAACTTTTACTATGTTTCTTATTATAAAGCAATACATATTACTCGCATATTTTAGCATGACTTTATTTTCTCCGGAGAAATGCATCTCTTGGTTGATGCTTATAATAAAAATCAATGAGAAAAAAAGTACTCAAAAGCAATCCGCTGTGTCTTAACACAGTTATCCTTTCACAGAAGACAGACAGCTATGCCTTGGAAATTTAATTTAAGGTAATAGTATGAACATCAGACTTAAAATCTCAAACTACCTAAATGTCTACTAAAAACCTGACACCGCCAATTATCTTACATTCTGATTTAACACATGCAAATGCTAATAGGGGGACTTCGGAACACCCCACACGGATGAATAAATAACTAAACAAGAACATGATCTCACTGTCAGCAGACACTGTGTTCAGATGCAGAACGAAACCCGCATCGCAGGGACAGAATCGCCACAGCGCAGCACGCTACGAGCAGCTGGGTGAGAGTACCTGCCAGGGCGCAGGCTCAGGAGCCTTTCTGAAGGCAGCTTTGTGCGTATAAAAGCAGCTCCTGGTTGCTGGGTGCTGAGCCGCCTGCAGCCCAGCTCATCACATCCTGGGTCCCAGAGCCCTGGGTCCTCCACAGTACAAAAGAGCCATTTGGGAAACCGGCATTTCATTACTTTTCTTGCGACTTGCCCTCTTGCCCAGCAAGTGGGTGTTTGCGTGAAAGGGAAAAATTATTTAAAAAGCTAAAAACTTACTATTCTTAAAAAAGAAAAAAGGATTTTGCTTGTTAAGATATGTATCCGTCAGAGCTTCCACACCCTCCTCTGGAGTGGTGACAGATTAAAATCACACCGACAGAGATATTTGTACATTTGACAACCACTGATCTAGAGAATGATTACCTGGCTTATCTTTAAGGGAAACCACGTGATGGATCCATCAAGGCCGTGGTCCTCCCTGCTCCCCCGGTGTTCTACCTGAGGGACCAGACCAGTAGACCCCGATAGTGACAATCAGCTAAGAGCAGACACCAGAAGACTGCTCTTGAAGTCACAGCGACAGCTCTCAGAGACCACATCATGGTGACAGACTCCACAGAAAGTCATGTCCCCCTGCACTGGTTCTGAAGCGAGAACTCCCTGGTAGAACTGATTCCCAAGGAACCCTCTTTTACCTCTTCAGGTAGTGTAAGTGGAGCCCTACTTTTCTTTTCCGCCCTCATTCACACCCACTGGAGAATGACACCATCCCTCGGCAGCTAAGAGGGGACCCGGCATCAGGTAGAAAGTACAGTAGCTACTGATGAAAAGGGAACTATGAAGACAGGCACCCATTATGGGGAGTCTTGCAGTCAGATCCTGCCCTTACGGGGCCTGGGACAGGAAAACCTTCTCTGCTCCTCCATCACCACAGGAGAGACGCTCCAGGGTCTGAATTTCTCCGATAGCCTCTATTCACCCAGTGACTTTGTCTCTTGTTTCGAACGTGGCAAAGAAGGGACTGCTCACATAGGTATGTTGTACTCTAGCCCGCTCGCCCCGAACGGATGCAGAGACCAGCTCTTAGAGCACAGAACAGGCTTGCGCAGCACAGCCTGCTTACTTGGAAACACTTGAATCCAAAGAGGTGCATTTGCATGTCAGGAAAGAACAGCCAGCCAGGAATACAACTGCAGGTAGGAAGTTAAATGTCCAAACGGAACAAGACTGACCAACTGAGGTCACGCCCAGCAAAGAGATAATTAAAACTAAGGAACTCAGGCTGTTAGATGTTTTGAGGCACAGGGAAGTGAAGTTTTTCAGTGTAACAGAAATTCCATTAGGCATGAGAGGAAGAAATGTGATGTTTCTCCGGACCTCATTTTGGTGGCCCTCAATGTCCAATCCCCGCTTAACTTCCTGATCAAGCCCCTGTGGAGGTGACATCCCAAGCTTTAGAGTAGATCCTGGAGAGGTCTGGCCTCACCCTCCTCGTCATCAGGAACGTGGTGTGAGTGACACTGTTGAAGACAAGCGCCTGTGCACAGCCGGCACGGTCTCCGCCTAGGAGCCGGGGAAGAAGAGAGAAAGCCATTACTCCACCACAAAGGGACAACAGAAAGTAATGCAGAATCCCCTCCCCTCCGCTTCCACTGCTCCCCCACTGGCCAGGTCCCCACATCCGCACACACGCATGGACACCGGTGTGCTCGCACATACCCCTTTACCCTCGGGACTCTGCCAAACTTCAGCAGTAGAGTCATGGGCTTCTTTCCCTGAGAAACCGACCTTTATACCCATGCCGGACCACGCCCTCCTTCCAGACCTAGACCGTAAGCTATATACCCAGGAGATGGCGCATCAGCTGTAGGAACCCTTGTGGTAAAAGGAGAGCATGTAGGTCCCCATCAGCCAAGACCATGCCGAGAAAATGACACCGCAGTCAGGGCAACTGGGCTTGTGATGAGGGTCTCTACATTGTAGCTATCGCAGTCCGTCCTGAAGTCAGTCGTAGCACAAGTCAACTTCTTCCCATAAACTGGGATTTAATGTTTTATCTGGAGAAATTCTTCCCCGAGAGCAGTGTTTCTCAAGTGATAAATGGGCATCTGAATCACTTGCTACTCCCATGAGGATGAAGATTCTGATCAGCAGGCCTGTGATGGGGCCCGAGAGTCCGCATATCTGATGAGCTCCTGCTCCTCGTGAGGGTCGTAACAAGGAACAAGGCAGGAGACAGTGATACAAGTCCACCTGTACTTTCTGTCCCGGAAGATAAATGCCATTTTATCCCACTGGCTGTAAGCTCCACATTTTTTCTTTACAATAAAGAGTTACATGTTGCTAATGGGAGTTATAGTACAGTGTGGGCAAAGGTAATTTTTCTTAATTCTTGTAGAGGAGCCAAAAAGTACACACAACTCCTACTCAAGTTCACGTGCCTTTGATAACGTCCTTCCCATGTTTCCCAGAAGGTGGTGGAAGAGAGCCATGCCCACACCAAGGACTCCAGTCACTGCCAACTGGCTTAGGCTTGTCTGAGGCTCGATCTGGGAGCGGCATGAGATAGTTTTGGAGGCGGGGAGCGTGGGTGGAGAACACAATCCGAAATACAAAACAAAAAACCCAGAAGCCTGCTGATAGGTTCAATTTACACAACAATTTTATTTACCCATTCTACACACACACGCACACACAAAAAACATTTCAAATATAGTTATACACACCTTCTGTGGATCTGAGTGGCATATTTTGATATCAATGTCACCAGATTAAATCAGAATGCTGGTAAGGACTCACATTCCTTTCTCACCAGAGCTGTGCCTCGGAAATCCGCGGGATAACTGGTACATGAGTTCCCAGTTCAGTCCGTTCCCTTCACCCGTCTCCAACCCCCTCCCAGGGGCACCGCTGGTGACCAGTCCTTTGCTTTCACCACAGTAAAACCATCACCAGATCAGAATGAGTTGATGTTGTTATTCCAACACAATAAAAAAAAAATGTACACAAGCAATGCAGATACAAAAGCACCGAGTTTGTCTATATTGGTCCTAGATCCCCAGTGAAAGACTTACTGGAAAGAATACTTTGGCAACTCTTAAAATCAATTTTTAAGTGCAAAATTTCCTCTGCGTTTTTCTGTATTAGACTAGGAGCATGAGCCACATGCATGGCCGAATAAATGCAGCAGCGTGACCCACTGCTACATCCCGTAACAGGGAAGCCGAGGACACAGAAGGTTCAGAAACAGGCAGTGAAAGGGAAGTCCTGCCTGAAAGTGGGAGAACGGATGGAATGAGTTCAGGCAGAAGTAACAATTTCAGGCTTCGAGTAGGCATTTCCTTCGCAGAGTTTACAAAATATTACACACAAGTGATGCTTTCATCGTTTGCTATAAAATGATGGGAATTTGGCTGCTACTCTAAAAGAAAGGTCTATTAAAAATCATAGCGTGCAGAATGTCCCCCTAAAAAAAAATGAAGTGTTTACTTCCTTTCTTTGTAGGGCACATGCAACAGACAGAATTACAGTAATATGCATATACTATTAACTGGTACAATTAGAAAACAGACTGTCAGCATACAGGCCCTACTGGAGTCTGTAAATCAGCACAGGGACCCTACCACAGTCTCTCAGTCAGTCAGTCAGTCAGTCAACCTACAGACTCTACCCAGATCTGTCAGTCGGTCAGCATATATATACCACTACTTGATACAGTCTTCTGGACTCTATGCATCTAAATTAAATTCCTGATGGCTGATGTCACCTCTGTGGGAAGTCAGAGATCAACCCTGATCTGGCTGCCAATGCTGCAAACTGACTCAATTGTTAGATAGTTTTCAAAATTAAAATATTTTAAAACATGACCAAGTCGAAACGCATACTAGAAAACCGGGGTAAATTTATCAGATTTCTTGAAAACGAACACGTGGCGTCTGAACTCAGCAAAAACCATGGGTGCAGAAGACTGTGTAACCCGGATACAGTTCTCTCAATGATTGGACACTCTTCCCCATCCTTTGGCTACCCCAAGCACCAATGAGTTTCCCCAGAACGTTGATCTCCTACTCACAGAAAGACTGTAAGATGGATTTATTTCCAAAGTTATGTCATGTTTCTTCAAAATGCCAGTGGCTCGGCAGATCAAATGTGGGTTGCAAAGAGGAACACCCAGAACCACCCAGAAAACACTTGTCCGTTCGGTCTAGGAATATGAGTGAGTTGTATTCCTAACTCTAACTTCTTGGGAGGAAAACCAACCAACCTGAGACAGTAAGCTGGGGCGGACCCCTCGCACACCGGCACGTTTTTAAAGGACCTTCTCATTCTACTTTGCAACTGAATATAAAACAATCCCCTTACCTAAACAAAACCAAAGAAAATACAGTTAATAAGAGCTAAATTCTAATTTGAGGATTAAGAGATAAGAGAAGCTAGTTCTCTAAATCTGCTTTAGATTCCTCTTTCAAGTCTGTCACGAAATTTGTCGTGTAGCTTCCAAGCAGGAAAATAAAAGACACACTGATTTTGCTTTCCTCATTTACTAGACTAAGTAATTTAATAGATTAAATGCTAAAGCCTTCGCCTATTTCTCCCACAACGAAATGGAAAGGCTCAGCCAAAGGTACTCTGGAATCCATCTTTTGTAGAGTCTGTGATCTAGGCATAATTATAGACATGGGTATATACCAATACGCGTTCCAGTAAGAAAAGAAGAGGAAGACAGAAAAGAAAGGAAGTAGAACTTCTCTAAAATGTGGAGTAAGGGCTCTACTCCTTCTGTATTCTCCTGGCTTCTTCCTGCCGTAACTTCTCTGGAGGGATCTTGCTCTAGAAACTGAAGGACGCTGAAACCCTCGCTACTGTCAAGTTCTAATTTCTCGTGCCTCACCTGAGCATAGGAAGACCATCTCTGGCTCCTCTTCTGGGGGAAGCAAACTAGCCCAGGGGGAGAGTAGAGAAAGGACGAGCAGGCTGGGGGCCAGAATGAACTCCCCAGTGGCCTGTGTCTTGTGCTGGGGTTTAAAACAGGTAACACAATGCTAGTTCCTTAGAGAATTCTCCTCTCACTAAAAGTACGTACAGTCCAAATCCAAAGTCTCTGGATCAAGATGTTCCTGCTTGTCATTCATTAGGTCTGAATTATTCTCACCACACAGCTGGCAAAAACAAAAACAAAAACAAAAACAAAAAACAAAAACAAAAACAAACCCCAGAATGAGTAATTATTTGGGCTAAGGATGCTGCCAGCCAAGTGAGATAAAGGCCACCTTCTAAAAGTCCCACACATAACCACCTAGACCTCATTCTTACCTGCGGGGTGGGCACCTCCCAGCCCCTTTAGTCTCATGGCCAGAGCACAAGAGGAACGTCGCGAGAAATAATCTGGACTCCATTTCAATGTCCACATGTACAGACTTAATGTGTCGCTCCTTTGCAAATGTTCATTTAGCATAAATTATACACCCTGTCTCCAATATAACCTTCTTCAGGGCAAGGACCTTTTCTTCTACTTCTGTGTACCCTACCCCCACCACTGCCACCACCCACTCTACCCCCAAGCCCCACAAAGACACTATGTACACAGAATGTAATAGCGAAACAGGAATAGCAGGTTAGACACAGTTAGGAGCAGAATCTAGGCAAGCAGCCTTTGGAAAGGCCATGATGTTCTACTCAGGATTGAAGAATAAAGGACTTATGGTCGCAAGTGGGCTGCCTGTGATGATAACCCCTATGATTCTACACGTTCTATCTCTATGCCTTTATCCAGAGTGCTTAAAATTCCCAGCTATTACCCAAGGACATTTATTCACACAGTGATTTGTTCAATATAAAGGGTTAAAGATGGGACTAGAACCCAGAGTAACCCTCTAGAACACAGCCGACTGTCTTCACAGGCGTCACTTCATTTAATACTGTGATCTGCTCACACATCTAACTCCAAAGAATCTTCCCTTCGGAGCCAAGAGGAATTCAGAATTCTTAGGTTGACATTCTGTCCAAGGAACTATTCCAGTATTTCTCCCCCTCAACTTCATAAAATGGAGTTCTAACCTGGAGTATGAACCAAAATTCGGGAGGTTATTTCAACACATGCATGTCAGACCCCAATCTCAAAGATTCTGAGTTAGTATTAAGCCTAAAGTGGACCCACGCAGGTCTATGTTTCAAAAGTTCTAAAGAGGATTCTCGTGAAAGCTCCTAGGTGAGAACCATGACAAAAGGTCATCTGTCACGCAACGAAAACACCCTTGGCAAATAGGAAACTGACTCTTGCTGGTTACCTCTAAAAGAATAATCGATAACTTCAATGTGTGGACTCATTCCATTGCGTTTAAAAATAATCTCATGAGAGATCTGGACTTCCCTCTCAGAAAATTGCACATTTTTCCTGTTTTAGATACAGAATTGGAGTGGGGAGGCGTACGCTGTCAAGGGTCACCAACGAGCTAATAAGGAACCCTCACTCTAAACATTTCCTGTTTAACCCTACTGAGAAAATAAAATGACAGAGGTGAATAGGCAATTCCAGACAACGAAAAGCTAGACCCCTCAGGGTCCCAAAGACTTCTGGACACCAAGATGAGATAAAAGAATACGCCACTGAGGGAGATTAAATTCATTACCAGGCTTCTCCATATTTAGAACAAAGAAAAAACAACTGCTCTTGCATAATTTTTTTTTAACGTAAAGAGGGGAGGGTGTTGAAAATTACGGGAAAACCAGAAGCAGCTCTAGTGAACTCTTCTCTGCCGCTTGAGCAATTCCATCAGAGGTGACTCTTTAACTCTGTCCTTCTAAACGGCCCCAGAGGTCACTGGCTTTGGCAGGAAAGTTGCTGTGGTTGGCGAAGCCGGGAGCCACTGAAAAAAAAAGACATGACTACCCTACAAGAGCCCTGCAAGAGCCGGAGACCGTCCTCTCCCGAACCTCACTCCACGGCTGCCAAAAGACCTATGCCTGGCTCCTGACGTGAAAACTACCAATCCAGATATTTCCCACATGCCCAGAGCCAACTCCCCCAGGGCACCGCACACTTCGGACTGGTTCTCGTGAACCCAGGCAGCGAGCTCTCACTCTATGTCCACTTGCAGGCTCCAGAGCATCTGTGGATGTTCTGAGGCCTGGGCTGACCCTTTCATGACCTGACTTGAGAGGAAAGAAGAGGGGAAAAAAACATGCTCCCCGAGTCCAGATCCATTGAAGCCCCCTGTAGACACCATCGACAGAGCCCTGACTTCTCTCTTGCCAACCACCCTTCCCACCTCGACAGACACCACGATGACAATGCCATGCATCACGCCAGAGAACCCCAAGGGGAAGACGAGGGAGGGGGAACAAAGTAGGCAAGTAAGGACTGTGAGTAGAGCACACCTTGAGGAAACAAAAGTGAAGGAAAAATAGGCTTCTGTGTCCCCCCTCTGCCCTGCCCCCCACTTTACCAACACAAGAACATTAGTGAGTTTAGACACTGAGGACAAAACCCAAGTCTATGGGGCATACTTAACCTCAGAGCCAGCTATGCTAAGCCCCCAGGGGAGTGTATCCCTTGTCCTCCTCCTCCAGACCACCCCAACTGAGGAAATGTCCTGAAACAGCCACTGGTCAACTTGCCCCTGGGCAGAGAGATGTTTCACACTGGAGAATAGCTAAGATTGGTCTGGAAACACATGAGCTCATGTTGTCTGTTGAGATCCATGGTGTGTTGTTAGGGGTGGGGACTAGAAGTTAAATGACTCCTTGGTGATTAGTGACAAGGGCAGGAGGCCAAATCAGGGTGGGGGTGGGGTGGGGGACACAGGGTTACACCACCGGAATGCTGACTTGGGTCTTCGGCTGGTCGGCCCCTTCTTGCGTGTCCAGGGCACGGAGAGGGCTGAGGGGCTTGAGGGGCCGGCTCCCAACACTGTAATTTCTTGGACGCCTTATTGTATTCGAACTGGACAGAGGCGTAAAGCTGTTCCTTCTCATCCTTACAGGGGTTTGGTTCTTGGGGAAGTTGTTCTGATTGGAAATGGAGGGACACCATACAAATGAAAGCCAAGCCAAAAGCTCACTCGTCAAGGTTAAACAATGCTCGTAACCACAAGTTTCCTCCACTCTTGCTCCTCTGCAGACAGAGCCTTTCCTAAGACATGGGCCATGGCCTTGTCCCCAGCCCCTGGAAGCTAAAGGGTTGTAGCTAAAGGTCCTTGAGCATCATACTCCATGGGAGGAAGGAGGACCCGCAAAAGGAAGGGGCCTGTTTAAGATCACACAGACCGAGGAACGGAGGTATTCCTCTTAATCCCACCGCACAGGCTCCCCTGGATCCTATTTTCTAAAGGGAGCATTCCCTGGGGGGAAAATTTGTATTTCACTTCAGCCAAACACTTTCCATATATAACTGGATTTCCAGGAACCACCTTACAAGGTGAAGACTCTTGAAAGAGGTACTAATTTTTAAAAATAATAACTCCAACATCTCTTCCTTTTGGAAGTAAGGAGACTACATAGGACATGGAGTTCTGGATGTTCTTTTGTTCATAAACAAAACCCCAGGCTCGTGATACCAAAGGTTCAGAGAATCATGGTGGCAGGGAGGCTACATGTTCATCTATGAGAAAACACTTACAGTTGGCTTGTCACGGTGAGTGTTCACAGCCTCCACGTTGAGTTTAATGGTTTCCACTTTGCATCCTGAGAAAACAAAGGAAAGAGAACAGGCCTTCAGGGAAAAAAAAGCTCAAAGAAAAATTCTTACTTTCGGTATGGGAAGCATACCATAAAAGCGTGTACGTATCCCCAGATACAAACATACATACATACATCCTTTTAAAAATGGAAGGCACTGACGGGATTCCCCCTGGTAAACAGGGGTCATGAAGTTGAACTTCCAGACAAACTTCAGACAAAATTCAAATTTCCTGACTCTCTTCAGCCCCCACCTCTTGCCCAGCTCCTTAGCTCATAGTTACCGTAGGCCACAGGGGTAAGTTTGAAGATGGTATGGAGAGGGCACCGCAGGTATGGTAGCTCATCTGAAAGCAGAAAGACCAGATGCAAGAAGTCGCTTAGTGTTATGGAGTAAGCTCAAATTGGTGGGCGAATCTAAGCCCATGAGTTCTCTTTACCCTGACCTAGAGTTGTACAATTCCTCCCCTAAATCCCTGAATAATCCTAAATTATCAGGAGAGCCACCAGCCCAAGCTACTGAGAGGCTAAGGAAGGAAATTAGTCCATTTTATATCCTTCCACGCAGGCAAAACAGGAGTCCAGGACCCCATGAAAAACAACACGCAGGTCCACGTAGGCCCACCTGCAGGCTTCCCAGCAGCTCAGGTAGATCTGGTCGAGAAGGGCCAGAAAAGGCAGCAATTTCCACGGCTCTACCCAGAAACTGTCCTACACTGAACCCAAAGAATGAAGATGCTTCTAAGACACCATCCTCCTTGTAACCAAATTACAAGCGGGGGATGTTTGACCACTGAACATCCTGATTCTGCCAGGAGTGTCAGCTTGACGCTGGCCCCTTCGCCAAGCGGGATCAAGGAACTCCAGCAGCGGCCACGCTCTCCTGGGGGCTTTTGTACCAGTGGAGTAAATTCAGCCAGTAGTTGGCCCAGGGGCTGCTGGGAGCCTCAGTCTGCTGCCTAAAGAATGCACTCCAATTAGAGTGGAAGAGGGGGAGGTCCGGTTGCCCAGGATCCTGGTGCCACCCCAAGCCTAGCCCCCTCCCCATGAATGTTTCCCTCAAATGTCACCTGCACCCTTATCCAAGAAGTAGGCCAGGAGGCAGCGCATGACAGCCTGGTGGGAGATGACGAGGACGTTGCCCTGACGTTCCAGCTCCATGATGACAGGCTCCAGCCGCTGCACCAGGTCCTGGTACGACTGTGGAGGGAGTGGGGCAGACGGGTAGGAGGCCAGGCACAGGCCAGCAGCCAGGTTGGTGGCCGGGTCCAGAGTCAAGAGGCCATGTCTCCTTCTTCCCCGGCTGGCTTTCCTCCTAGAGGTTCGGCGACTTCATGTCGCCTGCTAACTGTCCCCAGCCCTGGGATCTCTTGAGACTACTCAAGAGCAATAGTCAGACTGAGAAAACTACAGGTCAAAAAGAGGAAATCTGAATTCGGCCTGTGTTTTTTCCTTCTCACAGCACGCGAGGCAACAAGAGTCTCCTCGGGGTTCCCCGGACTGCTGCCGTTGCCTCACACGTCTCTAGACTCTGAAACCACTCGAACCAGGGCGTGGCCTCAAACACGCCAGATGACAGGGGGATCATTTACGTCCCATGTATTTCCTTGGGGCCTATACCTGCTTGGGTAGGGGCAGGGGTGGGACAGAGGGAGTGGTATGAAAAAAAGATGTAAAAAAGATGATGTTGATTATGAAATTACTCAACACAGATGACATCCTGTCACCTTTTTCCCTGGAGACCTTAATGAGACATTTGACTGTCTAAGCTGAATTAAACAGTGTGAGCCAAAGGCAGAAGGAAAAAATGACACGATGCCTTGACCATCCTTTCTAGGTCCTCCACATCACCTTCAATCCTTCCCCCACATTAAAGCTAAACCCCCAACAGAGGGCTGGGCCGTTGCCCCACGTGAGGGGAAACTCACCTCCCCACCGGGGTATCGATACAGGTATTTCTCTTGGTCTCGAAGCGCAAACTCCTCCGGGTACTGCTTCTCAATCTCTGCGTAGGTCATCTCCTCGCACACGCCCTGCAGGGAGCCACGCCGGCTGGAGGAGGCAGACCGGCCCACGCAGCCACCCACACAAGGGGGGCAACACTGAAGGACCCAACCTCTCACTACATGCCAGGCACTGTGCAGATACTTGCCCGCACTGCCACTGACGGGCACGGGCGTCTGAGAGTGGCAGGGGGAGGGCCGCTGCAGGCAGGACATGGCCGCTAACGTTGCCGCTTGCTCTCTCCTTGGGAGGAGTCAAAGGTCAAGAAGAGTCGCAGGATAGAGGGAACAGGAAACAGAGGAGAGGACACTGAAGGGACCAGAGAATTCTTGCAGAAGTCATAAAAAGGTACAGAGGAAGAAATGAAAAAGAAAGATCTACTTCTCAATGAAAAAGAATGAAATCGTGCCATCTGCAACAACGTGGATGGAACTAGAGGGTATTATGCTAACTGAAATCAGTCAGTCAGAGAAAGACAGATTTCACACGACTTCACTCATATGTGGAATTCAAGAAACAAAACAGATGAACATAAGGGAAAGGAAGGAAAAACAAGATAAAAACAGAGAGGGAGACAAACCATAAGAAACTCTTAAATACAGAGAACAAACTGAGGGTTGCTGGAGGGGAGTTGGGTGGGAGGGACAGGCTAAATGGGTGAGGGGCATTAAGGAGGGCACTTGTGATGAGCACTGGGTGTTATATGTAAGTGATAAATCACTAAATTCTACTCCTGAAATCATTTTTACACTATATGTTAACTAACTTGGATATAAATTTTAAAAAATAAAAATAATGGAAGGAAGGAAAGAAGGAAGAAAAGGGAAGGGAAGGAGGAAGGAAGGAAGAAAGTGAGAGACAAAGAAAGAGAGAAAGAGAAAGAGAAAGAGAAAGGGAAAGAAAGAAAGAAAGAAAGAAAGAAAAGAAAGAAAGAAAAGAGGAAGGGAAGGGAAGGGAAGGGAAGGGAAGGGAAGGGAAGGGAAGGGAAGGGAAGGGAAGAAAGGCCTACTTCTATGCTCAAGGACAGAAAAAGCCAAGAAAAATTTGGAAAGGACTTTTCCAGAATAGCTAACCAAATGATCTAACCAGAAATTAAAGAAGTGAGTTGTTAGCTATTTCTTTTTCCCAGAAGAAAAATATGCAAAGGAACAAAATGGAACTTCCCTCTCCCCGGGTACCAGGTACTGGTTTGGCCCATCACTGGCACAGGTGCTCAAGCAGGCGGGCAGTCCTGACTGGGGGTGGAATTGTTCCCACCTCCTCCCCAAGTACTACTACCCGGTAGTTCTGGTTTTCTAGATAAAACTGCACATATCAGGACTTCTGAGAGTTCCTGCCTGAATAAGAGGCTCTCGCTGGCTTTGCAGCCACCAGAATTCTTACTCACAGCATCGATCTCATTCAGAATCTTCCACTGCTCGTATGTTACACCCAGGGACTCAGCGGTCTGGATGGTCCTCTTCAGCTGGCTTGTCCACACTTTGAGGTCTGCTATCTCCTGCTCCCCCAGAAACTTCCTTAGAGCCTGGGCAAACTGGGGTTTGAAATAAAATTTTAAAAGAAGACACACACACACACACACACACATGATTGCTAGTTTGGCCGGTAAAAGACAACATGTAGGACTACCGTCAAAATTCAAAACAAGCTACACAACCCAAGGGGAAACGAACTGCGACTGGAGCATCCTATACTGTGCTAGGGACACAAGTCATGCCCAAGAAATATCTGACGGTCACGCGAACAGCACAAGTGGTTCTAAGTTATCCACATTACAACACAGCCAGAATCAGTGGATGAGAATACGTCCTCAGCATTTGCTTGACTATCTGCAACCACAGCCTAATCCCTCGTGGGATTTAGGAAGAAGTAAGGGGATAAGAGAGGTGACCTCTGCTACGCCCTTCCTCCAACTCTAAACCTGGGAAATCCAGCCTCCTGCCGGACTCCTCACCTGTTTTCCCCGTGCCGAGAGACCAGAGTCGCCCCCAATCTTCCCCAAGAGGTTGAATTCGCTCTCCCCGTGCCGGCAAAGGTAAATGGTGCGGGGCTGCACGTGGATATTCATGAGGTAGTAGACTATCTTGCTCTGGATGTAGTCCTGGACTCTGTTCACTAAAAACCGCTGGCCCACATTGATCACCTTGATGAAAGAAAGATCCCTGGGACAAAGCAGGAGAAAAGAGAATCCCTGGAAATGAAAATCTGAGGGTAAGAGTGGGAAGGGCAGGACTCCCTTAATTACTCTCCGGCTCAAGGCATCTCTTCCTCCTCTCCTCTCAGAGCCGACCCACATTTAAGCAACCAAGCGGTAAGAGATGGCTTACACCTCAAACCCAGTCTACCATTTCCTCAGTGCCTATACTGTGCCATGCAGTGTAGACAGGTATGATACCAAGAATCCAGGCTTTCCTTCAGGAGCTAGACTCGGTGACATGACAATTTTGCTAACCTGCAAGTTTGGTGAGAAGCACATTCCCCATCTGAGGCAGCCGAGACCTGGCCAGAGGATGGCACCACCGGCCGGGAGGGCAGGAGGCAGCAGAATCTTAGAAATCTCTACACGTTCCTGTATCGACTGAACCAAGCCTCTCTCAAAGGCACTTCCACAGCTGTGGCCCCATCAGAGAATTTTTCTCATTGTAAAAATGATAAAGGCTCATTCCAAAAAATGTTCAAAAAAAGGTAGAAGGATGCAAATAGAAATCACCCAAACCCTACCTATCAACACACACACACACACACACACACACACACACAGTTCTAGAATGTTATTCTAGATAGGACCTCTACTACGAACATACTATTATACCCTATTTAGAACAGTGGTTTTCAACCTCTAAATTAAGGAGCCCCTCCAAATACTAACATTCTGGGCAATCTACTTGAAGGAACTTTAAGACTCCAAATATTAAGCAGACCACTAACACAACTGAGCAGCGGGCTATGCACACTTATGTCGCCACTTGCTTGGCTGCAGGGCTGTGTTCCTTAACACGGCTGTCAACTGTGTCGACTGCATACTTTGCCAAAGGCCACATTCTCCCAGGTTTCTCTGTGTACACATCTTTCTCCAAAATGGATCTGATATTTTACTATAGCTCTCATACCTCATGTATATCAAGCTACCCCGTACTGCATACATTGCTAACAGACACTGCCACAGTAATAACGGCTGGCCCAGATCAGACATTTCTGGTGAGCCAGGCATGTTAAGGACTTTACATGCCATGTGTACATACATGTAGGGGTGTGTGTGTACACATATATGTATGCAAACAGGTATATATACACATGTGCATGTTTATACACCTACACACGTTTTATCTATAATACATATTTGTGTTTATCATAAATTTTTGTTCATATCTATTTGTATTATGTGTATTTATGCATAAAACATAACACTATATATACATTACACATATTTATACATATATGTATGTCGTATTTTGTATGCACATATATTTCTACATAATGTCAGCGTGATATATGTAACATATATATACTTATATATTACACAAAATATATACACACAACAAACTTTAAAATTTTTCAAAAACTGACGGCACATCTCTGAGAGGTTTCCTACGACGCCCTAGGTAAGAACTACGGATCCAGAGCAGTGGTTCTCAATCAGGGGTGACTTTGTTCCCCAGGGACATCTGGCAAAGTCCGAAAACATTCTGGGTTGTCACAGGTTGGGAATATTACTGCTATCCAGTGACTAGAGGCCGGGGAGGCTGCTAAACATCCTGCCAAGCACGAGACAGCCCCCTATCGCTCTAATAAAGAATTAGCCAGCTCAAAATGTCAACAACGCTGAGAAATCTTGTTTTAGAGAATAGACAGGAAGAACGGCGATAAAAGACACTTCACTATTCAAGTGTAAGATGCGACCTACATAGAAGCCACAAATTCATATCTTGTTTCTCTGCAGTGATGTACACATTACAGGTCTGGATTGTGAGACAGAAGTTTGAAGACATAGAAAGGCTCTTTTCTCAAATGAGATCCCAGCCTCAGGCCCTTCAAACCATGGCCTTAAATCTTACTTGTCATAGTTGTCTGGGTCAAGGGGCCGATAGGTGACTTTGTAGCACTCAATTCTCTTTAGGAAGTCCTCCATCACATTCTCCCTGTTCCTTTCAGGGTAGTCAGGGCTCGACACCTTTACCTCCTGGAATCACAGGGAGAGTAGGGCCTGGTCAGAGGTCTGCCCTAAACAGCCCTCCTCTAAACAGCCAGTGCCAAATAAAGAGAAGGAAGTCCATAGAAGGGCCCTTTCACTGGAGTGTTGGCAGCCCCCATTCACTGAGCACCCCCTCCCTGTCCTGTGACCCTGGCAACCAAGGAAGGAAAGACAACTGGGGAATCATGTGCCTGCCCTTGGCTGAAGGACTGAGGCAGTCACGCAACTGAAAAAGCTCCTGGGCCCCAATCCCTTTATGTGCCCTGCCAGGAAAACAGAACGGGCTTCGGTTTCTCTATACAACCACTCAGAATCAGTGTTTGATCTGATGCAGGCCTGACTTGGACCAGATGCTTCTTCTGAGACGTTCCCAAGTTCCCACATTGCTAAGAGAGCACTACCATGATACATGTCTCCACGGCACAGTACAGCCCATCAAATGGGCACTCGTTTATACTTCGACAGTACAGGGCATGAGGCGTTCAGTGCATGGAATGCTGACCTGAATGTTAGACAGTTAGTGGGCAGCTGAACTTCCTATGCGGTGGCCCTGACAGACAACGAAGGAACTGATCCACTCTAAGAATAGACCGAGGTCTCGGCATTCAGCTAATACCCAAAACACAGGGCCAAACTCCTACTGATGGCTTCCTTTCCACAACTAGTTCTTACTTTATTCCTCAAAGCCTCAGTGTCTTCTCCCGAGGGAAGAGCGTAGAAGTATAAAATGGTGCTCTGGCCAATCAAAACGATCACCTTGTACTGTTCAGCTTGTCTCTTTCTTTCTTTCGTTACCCAGTTGCCTCTCCCCCCTCAGTCACCAACACACACATAACACATGGCAGAACGGTTAGAGAGGTGGTGGTGTACAGGGGTGTCACCCACCAGGATGTTGGCAGCAATGACATCAGGATCATCACAGACAGATTCCACAAAGAATACCTGGCCAGGAGAGAAGGCAGTGATAAAGGAGTCAAAAATGGCCGGGCTGTCAATTAACAGCGTGTGCTCACACCTGCTCCACCCAGTCACCACATCCTCCACGAGTTTGTTTCAGGAGAGCAGCCCTCAAGGCCTCTTCATTTAAAAATAGCTCTTACCATATCCCCAGGGCCTCAGACATACAGGCTAAGGGGTTGAGAAAGGACTTGAAAGAAAACACTCAACGACTGGGGGTATTCCCCAAGAAAAGAAAAGGGGGAGCCGACCCGGTCCTTATGCACCAGAGTCAACGAGATCCGCATGTCCCTCCCGACTCCCCACCTCCGCGCGTCCCAGCACGAAGCCAGATTCCTACCTTGAAGGAATTCTCCTTGGCAAAGTTCAAAATCATGTCCCTCCTCTCCCTAGTGGTATTGGTGGCGTCGAACACCTGGGAAGAGAGGCCACAAAGTAGATGAGTGGGAAGAGAGAATGGGAATCCCACCAGGGCCGACCCGACGTGAGGCTCTGCAGTCACGCCACTGGAAGGGTGGAGACCCAGACGGGGAAGAGGCAGGGAAGGCTCACCGCGATCTGCCCTCTCTCCTCAGTAAGATACGCCTTCACATCTTGCAGCGCCACCAGAGCGCACTGTCTGCCGTGAGAACAGAGGACATCAGCGAGAGCAGCACCAGACCAAGTTCGGGCCGGAGACATGAACGACCAGGTTGCTATAGGAGTCACATCCTTTCCGTTCAGTTTTCCCAGTGCTCAAAATTTTTCCCTAACTAGACTTTCTAACTTTCCCACTGAAGTGTTTACACTATCCTACACCCTTCTCCTTCCTCTGCCCCACGCATACCAAGCATCCCTCTGGAGGTTTCCCCTACCAACGTGCATGCATCTCCCTGAGCCTGTTCTTCTACCTAACCCAAACCCAACGTGACCCGTCCACCAAATGACTTCCAGTTAAAATCCCCACAGGATATTTACTGAAATGAAAGCCCAGCCCTGCCACATCTAGTCTTGTGATGGCGGGGAAAGAGCTGGCCGGGAGGGCAGGCCTGAGAGGACTCACTTGCGGATCTTCATGGCCTCCTCGTTGTCATGCCGGAAGAAGTCGTAGGACTTATAGGACTTGACTGCTTCACGCCGATATACCCCAAGATTAAACACTGCAGACGACACCAACAGCCTTCAGCAGTGAAACAACACAATGGCCCCACCAAAGGGGGACTTCTTGGTCTACTGTCAGAATGGCCAAGGAAATGAAAAAAGCACCATGGTATGTTGGGAACAATACCAGATTGAGAGTCAAGTTAGATTCAAGCTCAGACTCACTAGACCTTGAACAAGTCTTAAACTGTCTGAGTTGCAATTTCCTCTGTCACTTTGGCTATTTCACAGGAGTGTTGCTAGTGTTAGACAGGATGACATACATAGAAGGGCTTTGAAAAGGTAAAGCCCTGTACTATCAAAGACATTCCCTTAAACCTAGGCCAATCCACCCAGGCCAAAAGGAAACAAGTCTGTAAACAGGGAATAAATCCAGTAAATCAGGAAGCAACCACTATTTCTGCCAGGAGCACCCTGTAACCTTGATGCCAAGGAGAACAATTCTCCCAGAGGCCCTGGAGGCCCAAGAACTAACCATTTCCCTTCCCAAGGAATACATGACCTGCACCTACCTTTGGTGGGCACTCCAATCCAATTGAGGTAGCGTGTGAGTTTCTTGGATACATAGGTTTTGCCCCGGGCTGGCAGGCCAATCATAACGATGAGAGTTGGGGAGTTGGTCATGTAAGATGCCCAGGCTAGAGGAGAAAGAGAACAACACTGAATGGCTAGGGGCTGAGTAAGGTACATACACTGGGCCAGGTACTTCATAGCCATAACCTCATTTAATCTTTATAAGCCTCAGAAAAGCCAAGGGAAGACTGGGAAAGCAAACTGAGGAGACAGCAGTCCAACTCCTAAAAGAGAATTAAAAGGTCATATAGATTTCCAAAAAGTACCCAAACCAAGACATGTCTTCCCCACACATGCAAAGTCTCCACAGAGGTACCTGAGGAGGAAAGAGAGGAAAAAGTGGCAAGGATTAGGAAGATAAGAACCATGGCACCTTCCTTAACATAACCATGTCTAGTAACCCAAGACTGATACAGCCGTGGAGACACGCCTTGTGTCTGGAGATTTTCCAGTGCAGAGCTGGGCTGGCTCCTAGAACAGACCCAACAGAGCTTGAGTTTCCTGAGCAGCTTGCTTACAGGGGCTGGCTCCCCCCGCCCCCTGCCCATCCTGCCACAGAAGAGTGACAGGAGAGGGGCCTGCACCGCCACCAGCCACTCTCCTGGGCCAGCACCCAAACTGAGGTCGTGTAGGACTTGGGCTCGGTGGGCTCCTGTGAGGGGAGGCCCTGCCCAGGGCTGGGAAAGGGAAAGAATCGCCTCCGCTCTCCACTTCCCCAGCACTGCTTTCCAGAAGGTCCCCTTCAGGTCGCTGCGGCTTCTCTGCTCTGGGACAAGGTGACCCGATAAGGCCAAGAAACATTTCAGTAAAACTGGGCTATTTGCACAGGAAAGTAATTTTCAACAGATCTCAGGGGCGAAGTGGGCAGAAGGGCCTGGGTAGAGGAAGACCACGGAAGGAAGAGAGTTTCCTTAGGGTGTTTGGCAAGAAGTACCCAGAAATCAAAAAGGGGCCCGAGTGGTGAGGGAGGAGTAGATGCTCAGATGCGGGGTCAGAGGACTTGGCCTTTGGTCCTTTACCCCTGTGCACATGGAAAATCCTGGGCCTGAGCAGGGGCTCCTCCAAGGCAGGTAATGAGCAACACAAATGATTTTCACCTCTGTACCAACAGGAGCACAAACCCAGGCAAAAACACCACCCTGCAGACTCAGCCTCTGTGAATCCCCGGTCTCTGACCCCCTAACGGTCTGCCTGGGAGCAGCTGCCTTGGGTTTCACTAGTCAAATTCCCCTGAGTCTTCACTTTCTCCAGCTCAACGCCATGCTCCTCCCAATCCCCCATGATTTGCCTCATTACCTGCACTTCTGGGCCTGCTTAGTCCACAACTTCCAGGCCATTAGGTGCTGCCCCCTAAGGTCCTCTCACCCTCCCTAAAGCTGAGCACGAACTGGTACCTGGGAGCTGCTCTCAAGCTAAACAGGGCGCCAGCTGCTGCATGTTTACCTAACCGGTCAGAGAATGCTAAGAGCAAAAGAAAACACAGGTCTCTAAAGACTCCCCTAGACAACACGCCTGCCACCTCTGGGCTCCTCATTTTCCAGAATGTCTTAGTTTCCAAAACTAAGCCACATTTCCTATCTCAGATTGCTACGTTGACAAAATTAGGAACATTCTGTCCTGTTGGTTGCAAAACAAAACCACTACCACCTTAATTTGAAGAGAAGACAGTTCAAGCCGATTAATTTCAGAGACAATGAAACATACCCCTTAAACGTAATGGAAAGCTGTTTCAACCCTCAAATTCTCTCCTACCCTCTTTACATAAGGTTTAACTTGCTTTCTCAATCTGTTTTTCAATTATTTTTTAATGCTTATTTATTTTTTTAATTTTTTTTTAGCGTTTATTTATTTTTGAGAGACATAGAGACAGAGTATGAGCAGGCGAAGGGCAGAGAGAGAGGGAGACACAGAATCCGAAGCAGGCTCCAGGCTCTGAGCCATCAGCCCAGAGCCCAACGCGGGGCTCGAACTCACAGACCGCGAGATCGTGACCTGAGCCGAAGTTGGCCGCTTAACCAACTGAGCCGCCCAGGCGCCCCTATTTATTTATTTTAAGAGAGAGAGCTAGAAAGAGAGCAGGGGAGGGGCAGAGAAAGAGGAAGACAGAATCCCAAGCAGGCTCCTCACCACCAACGCGGAGCCCTATGTGGGGCTCAAACCTATGAACCGTGATCATGACCCGGGCCGAAATCAAGAGTCAGATGCTTGACCGACTGAGTCACCCATGTGCCCTTCGCTTTCTCAATCTTAAATTTATTCTTCCTCATGAAATACTCGGAGGAATGGAGGGCTTGATAACCTCCCTCCTACAAACAGAAACACTCAGCCCCAGGGAAGTGAAGAGCTTGGCCCACAGCTCCACAGTAAAAAGTCAAGGTCAGGGCTCTGACCAGACTCCTGGTTTCATGACTACCCCATCGGTTCCAGCCAGCAGCTCCTGTCAGCACCTGGCGACAGGAGCCATGTGATAAGCATGACTATGCTCTCTAATCTAATTCTCGGAGGTGGTCCAGAAGGGCAGTGGAGAGAGCACTGGAGGTTCAACGGTAGAAGGTCAGCGGTTCCCAGCCTTCTCATGAACAAGGTCTTCTTCCGCTGTATGTTCTAAATACGCCCGATATTTTCGGAATGTGTAGCCTATTCGAATGTGTTTTATTAGTACGATCTTTTTTTCAATCATGAAAAGTCACAAACTGCTAATTATCTCCTGACATTGGACTGATAGGCATGAAACAGCCAAGGTCTGGCCCCAAATGCTGAGAAAGTTAATGTTTTAGTCAATCAGTGCAGCTATAGTTGATAATGCCCAATTCCACTCATGCACTTTGAAATATTAAAAGTAGCTAACAATATAGAAGTTTTTAGGAGAGTAAATTAGTAATGCTGACAAACATTTCAAATGTGTCTGTCTTTTCTCCCATGATTTCTGTAGGAAAAGTTGCTAGTGCAATCAGGCAAAGGGGTACCTACAAGCATGCTCCCTGCAGCATTGTCTGTGCTGGTGGAAGACTGAAACGGCACGAATGTGCCTCACGAGGAGGCTGGCATGTCCAGATAATGCAGTAAGTAGTACATAGTAATACGCAGAAAGAGGTAAGTTTGGACTTATGAACACACACACACACACACACGAACCCCTCTATGATGCAGCAAGTTTAAAACAAATAAAAGGAAAATAGCAGCAGAATGGAATATATACAGTATGAACCTGAATGCTATTTTCATACACCAGAAGATGTTGGAAAGAAGCAAACTTAACAGGGACAGGAGAATTGTGAGACTTCTTACTTTGCACTTTCTCTCTGTTTTGTTTGAATTTTTCCTGAACAAGTATTGCGTTTGTAATGGGGGAAAGGAACACAAGGAAACTGGGCTGTTCCAGACCTACTCAAAAGTATCAAAGAATGAAAGAAATGAAGAAAAGCATGTACATATATACACTCACCCCTATCCCCAACCGGCCTAATTCCTGAGGTGCCTTTAAGATGCCCTGAAACCAGTCATCTGAGCACCTTAAAGGCACCTGGGCCGGCAACCACCCGTTGCCCCCATCCCTGGAGCTGCTGAAGTTCCAGTATAATGCTCCTTTGGAGGCCGTGGCTCCCTAAAGTCATTCTCCAGTCCTCCAGCTCAGGCACTTCCCGGAGCAAAGCCAGCCAACACAGGTGTAATTGGCAGCCAGGGGATAACGGCTGACCTATTAATAAAGCAACTGCTGGGTGTGAGCGCCAAGCAGCCAGGGGAGCCCTGCTCCAAGGCACGGGTAAGCAACGGAAAAAAAAAAAAAAGGAAATAAAGTAACATATATTTTCATGTGTGTTTCTCCTTTGACTACGGCTGCGGTTGTCTCCCAGTCCCACCCACAAGGGGAGAAGAAAAAGGGGGTAAAGGAACGATAGCGATGGCGGGTCAGGGCAGCCCAGACGCTTCCAGTGGGGGAGAAGACGGTGGAGCTTGGAAAGGAGAAGTCAGAGCCCAGAGCAGGAGTCAGAGACTAGAGGACAGGAAAGAGACCTGAGAATACTGCCTTCCTGACTCTCGAGAGCCCTCAAGGCAGAAACACTGCAGAGGAGCTGGAAAGGCAGATAGCAGGTTTCTGTGGAGAATAAAGCCGGGCTAGAAGGCTGACACGGGACACCGTGCAGCCCGCGTCCCCACCAGCTCTGCACTCTTCCGGATCTAGTGTCCTAACAACACGCGTGCGCCTCTCTTTAAGACGTGCATCCCCTACCCCTAAGCCCAGGTTACAGTATCGTCAAGCAAAAGGAGAAAGCATTATTTCCTGAAAATCTAATTCTTCACGGGGCTCTTTCAATAGTCAGCCCTCAGCACAGCATTTCCAACTTACATGCAATGAAGATAGAGTCGCCAGTAAAAAATAACACACTTCAGCTATAGAAACACTCTATACTATTAAAAGTGTAAGTACTTTCTTATATTTACTCGTTTAACTCTCACATCGTTCTAGGCGGAGATAGTATTTGTATTCCCGTTTTATAAATAAGCAAACGAAGGCACAGAGAGGATAAGCGACATGTTCAAGGGCACACAGCTAGGAAGCAGTAAAATCAGGATTCAAACCCAGGCAGTCTGACTCCAAGCTATACTCAAACTATACTAGTTATCTCCTATGGGGTATTTGCCCTCAGTACCTGGCTTCCTGCTCTGGCAGAGAAGGGAGCCCCTAATCATTGAGGTGTGCCAGCCCCCGTGTCATATCCAAACAAGCTGCCTGTTGCAGCGCAAACCCCAGCAAGCTTCGCCAGTGCTAGATGAAAACAGATCATCACCCTTAGTCATGAGACTGACAAGGACATGACATCAAGGTCGAGACTTGGGGGAAAGCTTTGACCATGAGATAATTCCAAGTCTCATGCTGGTTGGCTGTTGTCTCCACCTGCTGATATACATAACCCCACTGAAGTGAAAACTGACTGACAGGGTTCCAAAGGAAAGGAGCATCTGGAAGCAAGGGCAAGGGTTAGCATTCCTTGTTCTCCGGAACCTGTAGGGGCCAGGTGCCCGGGATCTTTGGCACCATACGGTCTACAATGATGGTTAGAACTGCAGATGCCGGGGGGGGGGGGGGGGGGGGGGGGGGGAAGAAATGATGCTTCATTTCTCTGCAAACCCACCTGCTGCCTCTGTCTAAACCACTGGCATGGAAACACTCCGGTGACACCAGTCCCCAGAGGAGTGAACCTGCAGGGAAAATAGTTTGCAGAGTACAAAGGCGAACCCTGTGGGAAAGGAGGGTGCCCAAGTCACAGTGAGAAGTCAGATGTCAGGGCTGACTCCCCTAAGGCCAGTCAAAATGAACTCCTCCTGCCTCTCGCCTGCCATGTCCACAGTGAGCAGCACCCGCACAAAACTCAGCCCCCAAAATAAAGGGAAACTGTTAACAGTATCAGCCCTAAGTAATCCCTGCACCTGCCATTCTGCCTTGCGCACTGTGTCACTTTCAACACCAGTCGAGTGTCCAGAATCCCCCCCACCTGCCCCGCGAGGCAGTTAACGAAAGCGGTAAGAAAATGTGGAGAAATACCAACAGCTTGGCCCCAGTGACAGACATTTCACTGGGTCTACTTGTTTCAGACACAAATTCCCCTTGTAGACTTGGTTTGAAATTCCCGTATCAAAGAATTATCTCTCACTCCCTCCAAGCATTAAAGTCTAGGATTACAACTATATTCCCAAGATAAGATCCTGGGAGGGAGCAGCCCCTCCTGCCCCGAACTCACAACATTTCTTCTCTGACATTCGAAGACTGGAGGTTTTGGTTTCATTGTTGTTGTTGTTCTGTTCTGAGGAAGATGCAAAATTCCCAGACATGGCAGCTCTTCGGGAGATGTCTGGAAGGGACGAAAGGAATGTAAGGAAGGGAAGGAAAGAGACATCCCTCAAAATACTCAGTGAAGAGGACAGGTGCAGTGTAAGGGAAAGAACCCAGGGCCAGGAGTCAACTCCAGAACCTCTTGTTCCTAGTTGGTAACTACATGCCTTTGGAGAAGTCCTCCCTAGCCCTGTTTCTTCATCTGTAAATTCAGTTGCACTAGAACCTTCCATGTTAAATGCTGACTTAAGGGATTACATTCACATAAATTCAATCCTTCTAACAATCCTTCAATAAGGCATACTTTTGCTACCATTGTTAATTTCCCCCATTTTACAGGTTGAAAAGCTAAGTTTAATCAGTGTCTTATCCTTCCTGACCTCAGATTCTAGTTTAAGAATCCGGGGAGTAAGGGTGCCTGGGAGGCTCAGTTGCTTAACCGACTCAGTTGGGTGCAGGTCAGGATCTCACAGTTAGTGAGTTCAAGCCCTGCCTGGCATCTGTGCTGACAGCTCTAAGCCTGGAGCCTGCTTCAGATTCTGTGTCTCTCTGTCTCTCTGTCTCTCTCGCTCTCTGTCCCTGCCCCCCTCTCAAAAATAAATAAACATGGAAAAAAAGTCTTGGGGGAGTAGTGACAGAAGTTAGGGGTGAGGAGGGTTGCAAATAGATCTAGTTCATTGTCATGAAGTCACTGCAGCCCAATGGCAGGATTCAGTCCTGAAAAGAATGGGAGAAGTGGGGAAATCTCAAACATACTCCCTTAAGGAAAACTACCCAGACCCCGAGACAACCCTAGCACGTCACCACTTCTGCTCCGGGTTCCCATTCGCAAGCCCTTGCTCCACACCTTCTTCCCACTCATCCCTTGGAACGCAGTCTATATAAGGAAGACGGGGGCGCAAAGAGGTGATAAACGATTTCCCCAAGGTCACCTGCTGAATAAAGACTCCTAACTGGGGCGGGACAGCCTCGTACTCACGCCCCCCCACCCAGACAAGGGGACCGTGAGGACCGAAAGTCCTGTTGCTTCAAGGATCTTCCCACTGCTCTTCCACAGACCACACGAATCCTGCAACCCCAACAACCAGCCGCGGCTCCCGGCCCCTGAACGTCCGCACTGTCAGCAGTGTCAGCACTTCCCCAAAACCGTAAGGCATCACCGTCCCGCACCTCATCCGGGTGTCCGCAGCCCCCCTCCTGCCTCCCGCCCAGGCCCTCCCGGACGCTGTACAGCTGTCGCTCACCCTCTGATCCCTCCTAAGCTCCCTCCCGGCTGTGGCCCCGACACTTTCCCCGCTACGCTGCGGACTGGAGCCGGGAGACTGTGGCCCCGGGTCCCGGCACCTCTGTAGCCGGCAAATCACGTGCCTGCCGGGGTCTGGCGCCTACACCCTGCCGTCAGTCCTCACCTGGAGAGGATCATCGACCAATCCGGCGCCCGCAGGCTCCAGGGGGCGGGCTCAAATCCGAATCGCTGACGCCAGCTCCTGAAGGTGGATGAAACTGTAAAGCCGAAAGATCACCAGCTCCCAAGTTTCCTCGCACTGCGGAGGTTGGTTGCATCGTTGCCAGGCAACTCATAGGGCTGGGGGGCGGGGCTAATTAAAAGCATTAAGTTTTTTTTCATACTCTCGCGAGAGTAAACGAAGCGGACGTCTTCAGAGGATGTGACTTTTTGGTGACGGGGATGACCGGAGGTTAACGCTTTCCTCCCTGAATCCCAGAGGGACCTCGCTTAGATCCGTAAATTGGAACGTAAACTTTAGAAAGTGCTTTGCTAACGTAAGCAACCACCGTACTTGAGCTGATTACACCGTAGAGTGTTTGTATATCCTTCCCATAGGCCAGACACTGTAACCTAAGAACATCAACTACTCGCCTACTCTCTTTGGTGAACCAGCTTTCCTGGACCTTCCACATACTCCAGTGCTCCAATCGCCGCTTTCATTCTCCCTTCTGCCTCCTTCGCTATACCATCTGTTCTGGTTGTCTTGAAGAACCAGAGGAAAATTGCTCCAGCAAAAAAACTGGGTTACAAAAGTGAAAAGAGGCAACGCTTCCATATAACTTACAGTAGAGGTGAGTTTGTACGTTTCAAGTGAACTTTTTACAGTTGCCCCCAGGCCCTTCTGATACTTGCTTCTGTTGATAAACCCACTCTACGCAGGCCAGGGCGTGCTGGTTCGGATCCAGGATGGAAAAAGAACAGGAATATAGATTTCTTGGGAAGGAGATAAATTCAGAGATGTCTTTATTCCTGGGGATAAAATTCATCCTTCAAAATAGCTCAACTAGTCTCTCCTTTTTGAAGCTTTTTTTAAAACTCCCAGTATGTTATAGCTGCCTTATCTGTACCAAAACAACTCTGCCTTTATGCATTCAGCAAGTGTTTATTGAACGCTTGTTTGTGAGGCCCAGTCCTTGGTTGCAGGGATACAGGGTTGGCAAAGGTCACATAATCTAGCATTATCACGTGGCTGTGAAATTCAGTGGTTATGTGCCCTTTACACCCCACCCTCTCTCCTGATGACAGTGAGCACTCGTAATACTGAGGCAGGAATGGAGTCGTCTTCATATCTATATGCCCAGAGCCTGAACTGGAATCCGAATGACACACATTAGTCCTCTTCCTTCCTCCTCCTTAAACTGCTACCACCCACGTGCAGCAATTGCCCTAGGCCCAGATGCTGACCTCATACTGCGCTTTCTGATGTGGCAAATGGACGTTTTCAAGTTACAGCGTCGAAGTGGCCAGGCCAGTCGTCCGGCTCCCTTAACCTCAATGAGTCAATGTTTGCTGCAGCCACGAGCCAAGTCACGAGTGTCTGATTGTTTTTTGACAGGTATTTTGACTCACTGACCATTCTTGGTATTCGTTTGCATTCTGAACTATGACTCTATTTCTCCCGGTGTAGTTTGGAAGCCCCAATTTAATAATTTCCGACCTCACTAAGAGCAAGGTTACATTCCAATGTACCCTATTCAGGAACTCCTTCCTCCGCCCTCTTTCCTTCAGCATATATGCTGCCAACGCAGAGGGCACCACACTCGTTCGACAGGTAGCAAAGCCACTTGTATTGGAGGGATACGGATAAATCTTCATCCTTTGGCTCCTGCAGGGTTGGCGGCAGAGCATTAGTTGTCACTTTAAGAGAGTTCGCGCCTCTTAAAGTGCTAAAGCTTAGGCTACACCAAAGTATCGCGAGAATATAGCCACCAGCGATTTCTCGCGATGTTTGGCCCTGCAAAGGGTGGCCATTTTGGAGTCCGCCCGGCGGCTGGTTGCCCCGGCGGCGTCTGCCAACCTGCTGCCGGGACCAAAGCTGGCCCCACGGGTGTCTGGCCTCCGGGCAGCCGGACCGACACGATGTGGCGGCTCCGCTGCAAGGCCAAGGACGGCACCCATGTTTTGCAGGGGTTGTCCAGCCGGACCCGAGTGCGGGAACTCCAGGGCCAAATTGCCGCCATCACCGGGATCGCCCCTGGCTGTCAGCGAATCCTCGTAGGATACCCGCCCGAATGCCTGGATCTCAGCAACGAGGATACCATTCTTGGGGATTTGCCCATCCAGTCAGGTAAGGCAATCGAAGTTGGGGCCAGGGGAAGTCCTGGGAGGACGGAGAGGGACGTGGAGGAGGAGAACAGAGAACCGGTCAAAGCAAGGTGGCTGTGGGTCAGTTGGAGGTTTTGAGGACAGGACTAAGGATAGGTGAAGGAATGGAGAACTCTTACGGAGGCCGGGGCAAGTGTTTAGCAACTCTTCGACTACATGTATGGTTGAAAGAGGGAGGGAGGGCCCAACCCATGTGAGAAGCTCAAAGCCTCGGGGTCCCCCCCTTCCTCAGTCTGCTTTCTGGTCTGCCTTGAAAAAGTCTCATTCATTCTGGTTTTTTTTATGCGTTCACAAAACTCTAAAAAAATCAGACCTATTTTCTCTATCCTGACGGCTTTTTCCCTTCTATCTCTGAAAAAAAGATAGGTCTGAAGGATGCAGGATGCTTTTCTTTTTTGCTTTCCTGGTTGGTTTTTGCAGTCACCTTCACATATAGTTAGGTATACTCATTTTAGAGTATGCTTTTTTTACACATCCACTGAAGGCTCTTTCAAATTCTAAACAACAGCAGTTATTTCTGTCCACTATTTAAACTTGAACAGCAATATTGATCATTAAAAGCTTTCAGCTGTTGTATCAAGGATTCTGTAAACACTAAACTGGGTAGATAAAAAAGCTTCAGAAGGACAGGAACCCTCTAGTGGCCTAGTCTAGGGTAAACACCTTTGGAAGATTGGTGCTTTTAAAATGCAGAGAGGGGCATAAGGAAATTTTGTTCTTGAAAAGTCTCTTTTCATGTAATTATAAAGGTGTATAACCAGGGCTCCTTCACTGAATTGGAATGCAGCCTAAAATGTTTTTCTCCTTGTTCTGTTTTCGTCCATGCGAAGACTGGGTGAACAAGAAGTGTTACTGATTACTTGTTCGCAAAGCTGTATTCTCCCTAATAACCCAGTTGTATACTTTAACTCTTCCTGTTCGTAATTTACCGACTTGGCTAGTGAACAGCCAGTCGCATCTATAATATCTCTGCAGTTCTGGATTTGTTTTATTTTTAACAGGCGACATGCTGATCGTTGAAGAAGACCAAACCAGGCCCAAAACTTCACCTGCATTTACAAAACATGGTGCTCCTAGTTACGTCAGGGAAACTTTGCCCGTGCTTAGCAGAACTGTGGTCCCGGCAGACAACTCTTGCCTCTTTACCAGTGTATACTATGTGGTAGAAGGAGGAGTCTTGAATCCAGCTTGCGCCCCCGAGATGAGACGCCTCATAGCACAAATTGTAGCCAGTGATCCAGACTTCTATAGTGAGGCAATACTGGGGAAAACAAATCAAGAGTACTGTGACTGGATCAAAAGGGATGACACTTGGGGAGGAGCTATCGAGATATCGATTTTGTCTAAATTTTATCAGTGCGAAATCTGTGTAGTGGATACACAGACAGTAAGAATCGATCGTTTTGGGGAAGATGCAGGATACACCAAAAGGGTCCTGCTGATTTATGATGGCATCCACTATGACCCGCTTCAGCGCGTCTTCCCTGACCCAGACACCCCGCCTCTGACCATTTTCTCCTCTAACGATGATATCGTTCTTGTACAAGCACTGGAATTAGCAGATGAAGCTAGAAGAAAGAGACAATTTACTGACGTAAACCGCTTCACCCTGAGATGCATGGTATGCCAGAAGGGATTCACTGGACAAGCGGAAGCAAGGGACCATGCCAAGGAGACAGGCCATACCAACTTCGGAGAAGTGTGATCTATGCACGATGAGGAATGCCGCCTACTACCTCACAGATCCAGAAGGCTCTGGGTTTTCCAATAAGCTATTCGTAACCCTAAAGAACACAAGAACACAATGTTTTGAACCATCTTTTTAACTTAAAACCACTAAGACACTGAAATTCCTTGTTAAGATTAAAATGAGTGTGCAAGTTTACAGACGTGTGTCTACAGTGGTGATACCTGTCCTTTTTCTGCTGGAGTGACAGCATAGGTGGTCCTTGCCACCCACTGACACTAACCTGAAGATCGAGTTTTAGTATTATAAACTAGCACCCAGCAGCTTTAACTTGTAGAAGAAAACAACTGCATATTGTGGGTAATGCGGAAGGCCTCACATGAGGCCACTGGACATGAACCACAGTGTCTCCATAATCAAGTCCTTTTAAAAACTCTGAGTTAATAATTTCTAAATTATGAAGTGATTCCTCAAATGAAGATACTCAGAATTGTCAAAACTGATTTTATATTGCAATTTGGCAGACTTTATAAATGTGTACTTAACCAGTTACAAGTACATTACAAGCAATTTTTACAGGGATGAGTCTGTTCCTTGTGAATGTTACCTGAGGAACCGACAGTGCCCAATGTAGGATTTCTAGTGTATAAAAGTAGAATGTATGAGGGGAAAGGTGCCTGAGCCGCTTACTAAAGCTTTAAAAGACCGTTGGCCTCGCGTTTTAAAGCAACTCATTTATTGATGTTTGTCACATTGGAAAAAAAATTTAAGCAGGGTATTTATTTGTAATTGAAGTTTTTTGTGTTTTGAGTGCTTTTTTTTTTTTTAATGATTTATCTGAGGGATTCACTTTTCCTCAGCTTTTTCTCCAACTCCTAAACACTTGTCATCTAAAGCGACAATGCTATGCTTTGATTGGGTTTTCGTGAGATCTTTTCTTACCTAAACAGTATGTGTTTTCATGCAAGCCTTACCTGGCCACTAATGCTCTTTCGAATAATTTCACGTTTCTGCAAATTAGCACTTTGCTTATCTACTACCTTTTACTTTGATTTTTGAAGAGTTTTAAAGTAGCTGGGATAGTAACGTTGAATGAATTCCTCTCACTTCCAAAACATGACAGTTTTTAAATCCTTGCCTTACTCAGCTTTTCTCAGAATTCTGCTTCCTAATATTAGATGTGTACTCTTTTGCGTGGTGGGCTAACCTGCAAGGCACACCCTCTAAAATTAACTTCACTATGAGATCTTCCAGATAAAAGTTTTCTACCTCTTAATTCTTCTGAAGATCAGGGATGCTAAATTATAATTTGTTATGTATTATCTCACAAAATGTGAAGAGGTTTAATGTTGTGATGTTTTGTTATCTTGGTGAAGTATCTCACTTAGAATACCAATGGCATACTTTAAAGCACTTCTGTCTCAGTTTCTTGGCAAATGTTTTAAAATTGAGATTGACTTCTAGCACTTTCACTTGGTGGGAGTGGCCATATAAAATTAAGGAACATGTAAACAATTCAGTGGACAGGTTCTTGTAAGGAAGAATTCACAAAGTATGCTTGAAATCATTAGGTGACATTTCTTGAGTACCTTTTTTGTGAATAACTACATTAGGCATTATAAATTACAGTCAGTATAACTTAAAAGTGGTTAATTTTCTATTTTACTGAGCCTTAAAATAGCATTTGTGAGCTTGAGATACTTAATGTTTGGCAATCATACTACGTACAAATGAGTATGTTTAAAGATCTCTTTGCACCTGACTGTCATCTTGGTCTAAAGATTTTTGTATCTCTTATTTCCCCAGAAAATTAGTTTAAATTTAGAAGGTAAGAGTATGCCACTGGGTAACATCCATCAAATTGAGCTTTACACATCATTATTCACAAAGCTTTCTTTCTTAGGTACTTCAGAGCCAAACTTGACATTTGTTTACTGGAATTTTAGGCAAGTTTATTCATGGAACAGATATTTATTGAGTAATTTATAATACCCCAGGCCTGTATTGATATGTGTCCCAACATAAAATTCTGTCACTTTAAAATGGGGTATATTTTATCTACATTGGATTAATTTAACAAATAGAAAGAGATGGAACCTGATAGTTTATAAAATTAAACCCCTTCATTTTTAAGTGTTTTTGTTTGCATATTTAAGCTCATGCTTTTATACAAAGCAAGGGTCAAGTATTTATTCTGGGGATCTTACTCTATTTTACCTGTTACATAGTTGTCCATTCACCAACTGGACACTGATAACTCTGTCAGATCGCTCTCAATAATTGAGTTATAAATTAACCAGTTGCTGAAATTCAGCACTAGGACTTGAATGTTCTGATCATGAAAAATCCAAGATGATGCATTATTTGCGGACAATTTGTTTTAGTTATGGAGGAGTAAAAACCCAAACTTGTGTTCATTCTAAACTCAAGCTTGTAAACCTCACAGAATTTAAAGTGTTGTGTTTTTTTTTACTGCACTTACTAAACTCTTGAAATTAGTTTTGTGTTTGTTTTTTTTTTTTATGTTTTATTTATTTTTGAGAGAGAGAGGGAGACAGAATCTGAAGTGGGCTTCACGCTGACATTTTTGTGTTTGATTTGGGGCTCAAACTCTTGAACCGTGAGATCATGACCTGAGCCAAAGTTGGAAGCTCAACCAACTGAGCCATCCAGATGCCCCTTGAAATTAGTTTATTAATGTGTTTAAATTCTAAAATTTGCACTTGAGCAGAATGAAACCCTTCTTCCTATTTATTCAGTTGTTTACTGCCATTCAAGAATATCTTTTTAATTAAAATGAGGATAGTTTACATTCGTGGCTGAATGAATGAGGACTGTGCTTTCCTGTCCCCCTCCCCTTTCCCTTACTCTTCCTTGGATTTAGAGATTCAGTGTAGGAAGATGAAGGTGCACTTCTAGATGGAGTGATTTCAGAAGTTAAAATTAATACCCCTAGGGATTTTGTGATGGGATAGCCACAGAAAGACATTAGTGTGGTGCATCTTTTGTTAATCATTCCTAGTTGCTTGCTTATTTCCCAGGAATGAAAAATGGGCACAGTCAAGTGGTACCCTTGGAAGTTTGGCTGCTGGTCAGCTTGACCCTGTTGGCAAAACTAATTTAATCATGCCAGTTGATTATCTCATGAAGTTCAAGTCCCAGCAAAGTCATAATCAGGAAGGCGTTAATGTGTTATCTCTTTATAAATGTCCCTAAGTGCCCACACCTAATTTGCTTATCTAGCATATTCTTTCTGTCCTATGTAGGCATTAATTAAAACATGTATGTTGCAAGTTGCCCTAACTAAACATAGTTTTTTATGTTGTTTTTTTTTTAATTAGAATGGGGAGTATGTAAAATTAGAGTAATTACTTTTGTTCTTTATGGATCAGGTGGCCTTCCTAAACTTTAATATGTTAAGATTTATGTTCTTTCATGTGTCGAGACACATTTGTTATGATTTGCGGCACTTTAAAAAATAGGAAGTAAAAGTTTACATGTTAGCCCTTTCCAGGGATCTTGTTAAAGACATTAAAATAAAATTCTTGAGCTGCTAACGGTCAGCTCTTCTTAATCAACATTGCCATCCGTGTATAGCATATCCAGTGGTACAACATTCTGGTGTTGTGATAACAGTGCAACTTGATTTCAGTAACTTAGGAGCATGCCGTGTGCCCTAGCATTCAAAAAGTTACCTGTTTATAATGTGATTGTTCTTTATCATTCATTCATTGTACAGTGCAGTATTCAAATTTATCCTTGTAGCACAAAGATGACTATACCAACGTAGAGAAGATTAGAATCTTAAAACTTCCTTTGTTTCTAAGCAAACTTATTTTAAGGGAGCTGATTTCTTAGCCTTAAATGT
The DNA here is from genome assembly GCA_030068075.1 of Paguma larvata. Lineage (NCBI taxonomy): Eukaryota > Metazoa > Chordata > Mammalia > Carnivora > Viverridae > Paguma > Paguma larvata. Next base: position 9,114,706 of record CM057840.1, on the reverse strand, counting down.
GTCATTTTCAAGTCTAAAGTGAAACACTTGATTTGAATAAAGATGTTTCCTGATTAAGAGTTATAATATTTCAACACATTTAACTCATCTTAGATTATAGAACCTGCCTGATTGTGGGAAAGGGTTTTATTTATTTTTTTCTTTTCCAAAATTAACTGGCATTTTGTTTACAGTGCTTTGAATATTTGCCTTTGAAGAAATTCTTACATTGATACTGAATTGTGGGGTGCTGATTTAGGTAGGTCTTGGTCCATATTAATTTAAAAGATTTAATCTAATTAAAAAGAAAGGGGGATAAAGTACCACTTACACAGAAGAGATCCCCAAGTGAATGCATTCCTTAGTCGTGAATTAACGCTTTTCGAAAAATTTTTCAAGCAATGCATTTGTGTCATCCTAAGCCTCCTCACCCATTTCTTGACATAGAATGTAGCAGGGTCATAACCAAGAAGTTTGTCATTAATGTATAAAACCATGAATATAAGCATTTTGCTATAATGCCTTTTTATACTTGTTTTTAAAACATATCCTACATCTAGGAGTTTAGGGATGTGAAGATACAGTTTGGCTAAGTAGTAGGTAACAGGTTAACCTAAAAAAAGTTTAGAATTTCTACTAAGATTATGTGAGCCTGACTTTATACCTGGTAGAGGATATACAGTTCGTTGTACCCCGTAAGTTACTTAAAAGGACCAGGGCACCTAATTCTTGGCAGTTTTCCAGTTCACCTTGGTGCCATTCATGACTCAAGCTGTTTACAAGCTGTTTAGCAAAAAGTAATTTTTTCCCTTTAAAAAAGTATTGCATTCAGCATAAAATGCAGAATAAATATGTATAGCTTGTCAACAGGGATAGAGAATGACAGTAGTCCTGTATTTCCCGTGTTAACGGAGTAGAGGTGGAGATTCCTGAAGCAAGAAGGAAACCACAAGGTTGTCAAATTTAGAGCTTAGAACGTGACTTGAAAAAGGTAGCAAGCAGGATAGGGCAACAGAAGAGAGTTGTTTCTTGGCATATTTTTCTTCATTAAGATGGACAGTGTTTTCTTAAAAATGTTCTTTTGTCTATTTGCCAGCATTTTTTAAGTTAATGCACTGCTGCTACCTGGGAGATGTCTCATTTCGTTTTGTACAACTCTTCTTGCCATTGTCCTTAAGATGAATTGATTTTATTTGTGAGGTCCATGACTTTAAATATCTGAATGCTGTATGAAGTGACTTGTTTTGAAGGAATAAATGAACCGAAAATATTGTTGTCTGAGCATATTTTGGGGTGAATATGGCGGGCCAGCGGACAGCCACTACACTCAAGTTGCATGCTTTTTACCAAAAGTTCAGAGTCCACTGCTTTGACTAGGGCGCCAACATCTGTGGCACCTCACCCTGTGGGTGGAATCTTAATGACTTTGACAGGAGAAACTAAAATGTTTCTTTTTGACACCAGGGGGCATTTGAAATTTTCCTTCGATTCCCAAGTTTTCTGGTATGCAATCAGCTCCTGAAAGCTGTAATTCAGTGTCTGTTGCTGAGGAATTGTGGGAAGGCTAAATGTTCCTTTTTCATTTGTAATAGACTGAGGTCTACACTACAACATCCCTGTGGGAGAATTTATTTAATCTTTGATAAGATAAAATTATCTATAAATCTTTAGATTTAATAAATCTAAATGTGTCAACATTTAGACTTATTTAAAACAACACTGGAGTTACTTGAATTGAACTGAACTCTAAGGCCAGAGTTGAGACTTGAACCACATTTCCTTTCCTTCTCACTGAAAGTGGAACAATAATGTAAGCTAATCAATTTGTGGGGAATCAGCATAGATACATAATGTAATCTAATACATTTGGGGGAGGGGGGGTGATCGGCATACATCCAAGAATAAGTCAAGCCAAACCTCATATTAAAAGGTTTGTAAGGAGTCTCATGAGCTGTGTGATGGCAGCTTGTGGAACAATTAACTGCACCCATGAAGCAATATTTCTTAAAACGTGCTCCTCATATTATCTGGGAACTTGTTAGAAATGCAAATTGTCAAAAAGAAATCACAAATAAATGTGGCCAACAACCTGTTCTGATTCTGATGCATGATAAAGTTGGAGAACCTTAACTAACCACAATTGTTTAAGTCCATATTAACTTCCAGAGACCTCTGATGGTTTATGTCAGTCCTTTGTCCTCGGCCTCATACACTCCCTTTTCATCCACTACTTAAAGACAGTTAATAAATTTACAGATAATGTTATAAACCCAGAAGAGACTGATAGTACAGTGACTGACCATTCAAACTCTTTAACAGGCTGAAAAACCCTAAGATTGAATATTCATAGGTGTGAAGTTCTGCCCCTAAGTTCTAAATCTATTATGTGAGCCCAGCATGGGCAAAAACTGGTTTTACAGTTGAGTTGATGAAGTAATAGCAATAATATTTTAACTCATTCTATCCCAACAGTACAATGTGACTGGGCCACAGAAACAGTTGCATGTTAAAAGTTAAAAAAGATCTAGAAAAAAAGGAAGCAATAGTGTTCGTGTATAATGCTTTAGTCACATTGCATTGGGGGTTTGGATGAGGGTTTTACATGGAAAACCTAAGGAAAAACTAAAGTTCGACAACTGTCACGTGATAGCAGAAGCAACTGGAGATCCTTACCTGGACAAGAGAGGAGATCTCAGGTGAGGTGACAGCTTCAGGTTTGGGCAAGTATTACGTGAAAGATGTAGGTTTATTCCTGAGGCTCTAGAGGAAAGAACTCCGGCCAATGAGGAGTGAATATTGCAAAGCAAAATTTACCATAGAAACAATACAAATAGAAAGGGATGCTTTACCATTAAAGCTTAAGTATCGTGATGTGGCCTCCTGCATTGTGAGAACTAGAACTACAAGTCATTAGGTCCCTGACATCTTGGAAGTTTTGTTTCAAGTGCTATTTACACAAAATAGATACTTAACAAAAAGAACTTCCCTAGAGGAAAAACAATTTTTTGTTGTTATTGTTTCCTCTCTATGTCCCATTAGTGTTTAGAAAGGAGCGACTTGGGCTCTTAGTACAGCAGAGCCTGCAAAGCAGGACTTACTTATTTGGCAGTAGCATACGCTGTGCTTATTATCTCTCTAAGCTTAAAACGAGAGGTTCAAGAATAGAAAAGCAAGCATCTCAAATATTTTTTCTATTTAAAAAATTTGTTCTAACTTGGATTGCTTTTGTCTCTATCGTGTTTATAGATGTTGAGGATATTTATCTGATGGAATCCAGTGCCAGGGTATCATGAACATACTTCCTTAGGCTCGCTAAACTTAGGATTTCCCCATGTGTGAGTTAAAAAAAAAAAACCAAAAAGTCAAGAATTCATGAAGAACAGGTTCTGAATGAATAGTCCTTTCTCTGCTCTAGTGACTGCCTCTCTCAACTGCTGCTCTGCCTTTCTGCCCTGAAATCCCTTCTGTACACCAAAAAGAGTTTTCTGATCTATTTGAATGCATTTATTCAAATCGAAGGGCTCATTAGTGAATCTTAAGATATCAGAGCAGGTGTCACAGTGACTTGCCCGTGTTCTAAAATCCTGCAATTGAATAACTGCAGTAGGTTGAAAGCTATGAGTTTGAAGTTTGGAGCTTACTCAGTTGAAAGTCAGTACTGAAGTTAAATACAAAATATGGACAAAATTATTCCTGATAATCCCTTAATTGGCTCATAGAATCACAGCAGTAAATTCAAGTGTATGCTCACTCCTGCAATGCAGCTCTGAGTTCCCGACCCACAGCAAGGGTGGCACCCTAGATACACTAGGGCCCATACATTGGTGGATCCTGGACTCCAGCTGCTGATTCTTTGCTTATGCGAAGCTGTCAGAAGCACCCCTTAGTATCTCGGCCACCCATTCTGGAATAGAGAAATGTCTCCAGAGGAAATGTCCCAAATTTTGGGTGTACTATACTTGACCTCTATCCTCATCCTGGCAATTCTTCATCTTCAATATAATTTTACCTCCCCACTGCTTCAGCAAGGAGGGTTTGTTTGAATTACCCAGTCTGATGTAACTGGATATAGAATTCCTCAGCAACATCTTGCACAGGATAATCAAAACACAGCTACTATAAAATTTGTATTTAAAAAGGAAAAAGTGTGTGGGGGGAATAATCTTGGAAATATAAGGAAGGTATGAATCTCATAATGATCTCATAATATATTTTTTCTGTCATCAAGGGTGGGAGGATAGTAAAAATTTTGTCCGTGTTTATTTTAAAAATTCCAGAAGGAAAAAGCACTTTTTCAAGTAATCATGAATATTTCTAGCACAATTCATTTCAATTTAATTCAAATTGAATTAAGTAGAAAATGTGTCCCTTATGGAGAAGAATAATTTTTTAGAGTCTATTATGTGAGATATTTCACAAAATTATTCATCCTAATTGTGGATGGAACATTACACCTATTAGAATTCCAAACTTCTGGGGCGCCTGGGTGACTCAGTTGGTTGAGCGTCTGACTTCGGCTCAGGTCATGATCTCGCTCATGGGTTCGGGCCCCGCGTCAGGCTCTGTGCTGACAGCTCAGAGCTTGGAGCCTGCTTCAGATTCTGTGTCTCCTTCTCTCTCTGCCCTTCCCCTGTTCAATGCTCTTTCTCTCTCTCTCTCTCTCAAAAATAAATAAATGCCAAAAAAAAAAAAAAAAAGAATTCCAAACTTCTTTCTACTATGACTTTTGCATTGGAATTGATAAGTCTTTCTCTCTGGAATTTATGGTCTTGAACTACTTCTCTTGGAGCTTGAATATTATGGAGGAAAACTAATGAAGTTTTTAAACCGACAAAACTAAGGTACAGACTCTGAATTATGTTGGCCTCCTGCCAGGGTGACCCTTCTCATTAGATCCATCCTTTGAGAATCCAGCCTTATTTTTCTCACTCTTAACTATAACAACGAAGACCGAGAAAATGATCTTGGATTTGGCTAGAAGCAGCTAAAGTCATAATTTATCTGCAATAAATTGTTGAGCAGTTTAATTTAACAAGCCCTTATTGAGCTTCTATTTCTTGCAAAGTATGCTGTCAAATACTTTAGGATTTAGCAAGGATAGATAGTCATTCATTCTATAAGTATTTTTGAACACGAAGTTTCAGGAACTGCCTTAGGTGCTGGGCATATTTGGGTTGGGGGGGGGGTGTCACAAACAGTGCTATAAAGAAATAGAAATACAGGTGCTATGAAGGGAATAATAGGGGGCAGGGGAAATTCTAACTAAAAGTGGTGAATCTGGGAAGGTTTTATTTACTTATTTTTATTTTTTTATTTTTTGAGAAAGTGACTATTTGAAACCTGAAGCATGAACAGGAGCTAGTCATTCGAAGAGTAAGAAGAGCATTCCAAGTAGAGGGTATAGCATTTGCAAACCCTGTATTGCAGGAGGCATGAAACCTTTTCCAGGCCAGTCTGGCGATGGTGTGATAAACAGGAAAAAAAAAAAGAGACTTGAGATGAAGTTTTAGAAGCAAGCAAGATCCAGATTCGCATCATCTATGAGCTATATTAAGCAATTACCTGCATACTTGCCACATTTTATTTGCTTCTTTATTTTTATGTGTGTCCCCAAGAGCAGAGACCAGTTCTCCCTATTACCATTGTATTCTCAGCACTAGGAAAATACTGGACACATAGTAGACATTCAATATATATTTGAATGAACATATGAATGAATGAAATCAATGTAGAACTTTAATAGGACATTAAAGCCTATTCAGGAAAGCATCAGATTTATGTTTCTCCAAGTTATTTTAACTGCTCTTTGGAGAATGGATTGAAGGGGGCAAGAATGGAAGTGGAGGACCAGTTAGAAAGAGGCTACTGCAGTAACCTATTTAAGTGATGATGGTAATAATTATAATAGCATTTGTTGAGCGCTTACGATGTTGTGAGCATTTTTCATATATTAACTTAAATAATCTTTACAGTAACTCTGAGACAGATAGCTATTAAGATTTATAGAAAGGCATAAAGTCTGAAGGACAGAGACGGTGGGGTAAACAGTAGCAACAAAATTTTGGAAGCTGGCCAGCAGTTGGATGAGTGGTAACTGACCTAGCAGATTTGAAAAAGCTGATCCTAAACCAGCAACCCTATTTTTACCATGGAGTCTCCACCTCCTCCCCACCCCCAGCCTCAAAAATTCAAGAATTGGTGGCATTAGTACACCTGGAATCAAGGGCAGGGAAAAAAATCAGGAAGGTGGATGAAGAGTTGGTTAAGAAACAGTAAGACCTCTCAATCTTCTCTCCCATTCAGAGCAACTAAGAGCTCGCTACATCCCCTCTCAGGAGAGGTTAAAATAGGGTCTCTGTACTAAAACTAAGGGGACAAAGTGTTGCTTTTATATACTAAATGCTGAGAGCAACAACCTTCTCTGCCATAGGCTCCAAGAATACCAGCTGCCAGAACCGTGCCCTTCAAGAAGGCTTTTGGAAAACTCTTCTCTGAAGAATCTTCTCTGAGGATTTCAATCAGGCCATCAAGAAAAGACTAAAGATACTGGCATCAAAGATTTTCCAACCAAATGGCCCTATGAGATTACTCTGTAGCAAAAGCCACGGTCAACCAACCCCAGCCATGCCTCCAAACTTAGTTTTTTGTTGACGAATTCTTGAGTTTGAGTGGATAGCCAAGAATCATCAGATATCTGAAAATATTCTTTAATAAGAAACACAAAAGCCAAAACAAATAGGGGAAAAAAAGTAACTTGGAGAAAACGGACTATAGAGGCAGAAAAACACTAACACTACATTTATATATGTTCTTAAAGTAATAAGATTCAATGAAACAAAGAAATGTAATAAAACTCAGAGAACGAACAATAATTCTTAGAAGTTAAAAATACAATAGCAAAAAGAAAATGCAATAGAAAGTTGTAGATAAATTTTAGGAAATCTCTCAGAGGCAAACAAAACAGAGAGGTTGAGGTCCAAGAGGGTGCCCAATAACATCCAAATAATATAAATTCCAGAAAGAAACAACACACACACACACACACACACACACACACACACACACACACAAGGAGAGAGAGAAAGGAAGTAGATGGTAGGAATTCATCATAGAAATATTTCAAGAAAATACCCCAGAACCGAATGTCATGAGTTTCCAGATTGGATTGACCCAGTATCGAGAATATAGATTCACTCCAACTCACATCATTATGAAAATTCAGAATACTGGAAACAGAGAGAAAGCCTTTGCAACAGCAGCACCGAAATCTAGCAGATACTAATCTCGAATTCTGTCCCCCGACAAACAATCAAATGAGAGGCTAGAATATCAATACTTCAGACATGTAAGATCTTATGCACTCTTTCTTGGGAAATTATTGGAGAGAATGTGTTTAATCAAACTGAGAGAGCTAACTCAGGAAAGAGGGAGATGTGAGATCCAGGTAACCCAACAAGAGAAAGAGGTGACAGGACTTTTCCCAGTAGGATGATGAAGACACATGAAAAGGACAGCCATACAACAGGCTAGATAACAACATATCCTGATGGAAACAGATCAGAACGCTCTGGAAAATGTTTCTCCAGGATGAAAGTGATGGTATACTAATACATTTGAAACTATTGAGAGGAGATTTACATAGTGGGCAGGAGTAGATGGATGAAAAAGATAAATGGAAATGGAAAAGTAAACATAGCATATCTCAGAGACCACCTGTCAATAGCATTTATTTACAGGCAGAAGCAGAGTACAAATCAGACATTTTGGCTCCAGGGATACTGCAATTAAGTGCCATATATTTGAATGCCGATAGACATTATTTTAGTAGAAAGGCCAAAAAGATGATGTAAGAGAGGGGATTGCAAAGGTAGAGAGTCTGTGACGTGAGGCCCAGAGCACACGTGGATGGTGGGGTTACTGGGAAAACATTTTCTTCGTTGTACCAAAAGAGAAGAAGAAAATGGGTACAAAGGAAAGCAGGTTTGTAAATGTGATGAGAACAGGAAGGCACAGTGTAACACGATGTCAAAAGACAAGATGTAGGAAAAAAAAAACAACCAAGCAAAATCGCGGCAATAGATGAATAATCCATCAACACGATCTCAAAACAAGAAGTTTTTAGGGCAATTTTCTTAAGTAAAGCACTTCAGTTGCCAAAAAGTTCATCATCAGTTTTGGCATTAATATGCAACTACCATAAGACCATAGAGTTACATGCAGAAATATTTGATGTTCTTCATGAATTCAAATTTTGCAGAGAGAGAAAGGGGGACAGTTACATCCTAGTGGGTTCAATTCAGAGATGTATGTTCTGCATCAGGAGATTACAGTGAAGCAGCACCTAACATCCCATTCCAAAGGAAGGTGATACCTGAGTTGAATCTCGAAGGAAGGGTAAGACTAAGCCAGGAGGACATCATGGGAATGGGTCCGAGCAGAGAGTACAGCATATGCAAAAGGCTCAGAAGCATGGATGCGTGGCAGTTTCTGAAATATCAGATGTGACTGTAATAAACGATATGGATGACTCTGTGAAAGAAGAAGCATGTAGGGCTTGCTCATGAAGGTCTTTCTATGTCACAGAGGGACTTTGAATTTAATCCTGAGCGCTATGAACATGCACCCAAGAATCGAGAGGATCAACAGCCCACATAATCTATAAAGCCACCTATAAAATGGAAGATGTGAAACAAGACCTTCCTGTCATCTCTTCACACCTTCGGTGGTCCATGACCCTATAACTAGTGCAGCCCTGAAGCCAATGAGAGAGGAGGAAGAGCTGCAATGATATCATAGGAGACAGGGAGAATGGCTGTGAAGCATGCAGGCTGGGTGAGAATAGGTACAGTGATGCAATTAGCTGGCACCAGAAAATGGGATACAGGACATGCTGGGGGGGGGGGGGGGCAAGATGAGCTCAATTGTGAACATGTTAAGATTTGACATTACTGACAATACTCTCTGCTCCTAATAGATGACTTCAGCTCTCAAACTTTCATTAGCACTGGAAGGAACAGCACTGCCGAATCCTAATTTCCATGGTGGGTGGGCCAAAGAGACACTGATCTCAAAAAAGAAAAAAAATCTACCCCTAAGTATTACTTAATGATTAATTTCAGAATTTCTTCATCCAAACCCACTTACTTAATTACACCATTTAGTTCCCCTTGAATCATTTTAGGTTTAACACTAATCCCACTTTGGTGAGAACTGGATGATCTATTTGATGTCTTAATATTACCTATCAATTCCATGGCTTATAGCCAAATTATAGTCACCCTCATCTGAACTCTTCCCTAGCTGTTTTCTCTTTAAAGCAAACTCTGGCTACTACTTGAGGAATAAAACCTTCCCTCTCCCTGACATGTTGGAAAAGCACTCAGAGACCCAGCATATACAGTGTCATGTTCAATACCATGAACATAGTAGGCACCCTGTGTTTCTTAAGGATGGTCGTAATACATGTTCAAAGTAACTTCATTTTTCCTTTGGAGAGGAAAAGGAAGACACTGACAGGATGTGACTCTGACGTGAATGAATAGTATCGTGAGTGGTAGAATGGATGTCTACAGCTATTTTGCAGAGTTCAACTTTATAAGGGGCCCAAAGAGGAAAGATTAACCAATGACCGTGGTAACTTTTGGTTTTGAATTAGTGCGTGTGTGCGTGTGTGTGTGTGTGTGTGTAGGAAAAATGCACTTGTCTAGGGGAAAGAGATGCCTCAATAGGAGGTTGTACCGAGAAAGGAAACCGTAAACTAGCCTGTATCAGTTAAGGAGATGACCACACCACAACAGCATACAGGATGGAGAAGGAGGAAGGACATGGATGAGTCAGGTGAACTGGACTATAATTAGATTTCACAGAGTCAGATCATCAAACCAGAATTCAATTGCTTTTAACAAAAAACTACTATACACTTTCCTCCTCAACCAATGACCTACATCAACTACATAGCCTTAGTCTTTGGAGTGTTTCTGATTTTGGAAAGACTTTCCCTTAGGGCAGGCCTCCTTTCAACTCCCTTGGAACCTTTAGAGACTTGATATTTTTCCAGGCAAAACCAAAGATAGCAAAGCAAAAAAGATTCCAGGGTAAAACATTTAAAGATAGAGAGAATGAAGAACACCAAATTCAGGACAGTGGTTCATTTTAGCAGGGGCATATGTGTGTTTTGAGGAGGTAGGAGGGAAGGGAGGGGCAAAGCCTGTAAGTAACTTCTACTAGAACATTCTATTTCTTAAACTGGGTGTTGGTACAGTGGTGTTTGTCATGTCAGGGTATCTGAAATATTTCATAATTTTCAATAAGACATCTAAAAGGAAAGAGAGGAACAGAACGATCATTTTGTCTATGTTCCTACTTCTACCTATGAAGAGATGCGTCCTTCCTAATTATACTAATTTTATTATAAACTAAAAAACTGTTCACGAACAAGATGGTGCCTGCTCTCATCTTTGAAGTTAATGCTCAGTGAAATTCATTTTTCTAGCAAATGTTCAAATCGCATAACTATTAACCTGGATCGACTTCAGTGATTCCATCCATGGGTGTGACTCTAGTTGCACCGAACCCCTGATGTGGAGGTGCCTTTCCTGTTTGGTTACTACTGTGACATCATACATGTTTATACGACACACCACGAAGAGAAGTCATCACCCTTAAATGTTCAGTCAGCTTGTTCCCCATATGCTGCTGATAGGGTACTCGGTTATCCCAGGCTTCCCCCGTCCTCCTTCCTCCTCAGTTAGTCATGCCCGATTTCTTCTCTCTCTTGGCCCCAGCATCATTGTACTTCTTACTTCCTACCCAGCCATGATCACAGGAAGAGAAAAGATGAAAGCCATGTGTCATCTTGTTAATAAAGATATGAACAGCTACAAGACAGAAATGAGATGGGAAAGCTTTCATCTAATTGTTAGAAATAGACCTGTAAATTATCTGTGTATTTCACGTTTCCTACTTGGGAATTTCTCCACAATGAAGGCTGACTGGCATCATACTGACACATGACAAGCTTGGCGTCATATTGCCTCAGTTGAAATCCCTGCTCTGCTACCTCCCGGCTACATGATCTTGTGCAAGTTATTTAACCTCCCTGTAAAATTTGGATATTAATAGCACCTACTTTTTGAAGTTGAAATAAAGATCACATGGAATAATGCATGAACATGCTTAGCACCGCATAATCCCTAGTACACAGCAAGAGCTCAATAAATGTTGGCAATCATTGTGTGCATTGATTTTAATTTTTCTCCCTGCCCTTTTGGCATCATGGGTAGCCTATATCCAGGGAAAACCAGCTTCGAGGCGAAAGTCCTTTCTGGTAAACATGGCCTCCATACCTGGAGGGAAGTGTTTTCCTGAAAGCAGTGATTTCTTCCACCTACTCCTGTCTCCCTACTCTCTTCAGGTTGTTTTAACAGCAGATGCAAGGAATCTGCCTAGGGAAGGAGTCAGGTTGCTAAGCTGGTTGGTAGCTTGTTTTGTTTTTATTTCTTAATATTCATTGCCACCTTCCACGCACAGCTAAAAGAGATCAGTGACCCAAATGACAGCATGCATGTTCCCTCTTTTGAGTCCATCCAATTACTTTTTCGTCAGGACAGGGACTGCCTTGGGGGAAAAAATGGTTTCGCGTCCCCCAGAGATAAATGACGCCAAGAAGGTCATTGCCAAACAGTGGGGCAAGGGTGTCTCAGCTCCAGCACCCCTAGGCTTAGACACCTTTTCCAGCAGTCCTGAGCACAGATGCTAGGAGCAAGAGCTGCTAGGAAAAGGCTTGAGGGCAAAAGTGCTTGTGAACAGCTAGAAAAGCTACTAACAAAACGGGCCACAGTGGATCTTAACTTGGAGAATTCAGGGGAATACTTACCCCGCAAGTGAAGGAAGGCAGCTCTAGACAGAAAACCAAGTTTCAAACAGACTTAGAAAAGCATACCGCCTGTCTGTGTTTCTTAACAGTGAAATTTTAAAATAGTATCTTTTGCCTACTCGCTCCCGGCCAACTCTTCTCTTCCAATGTCAGCCCAAACAGCCCTCCTCTTTCTTTCTTTTTTTTTTTTTAAAAGGGCTCTTTATTGGCTCTAACCCGGGTAAGGGGAGGGCAAGAGATGATTGGCTACGTGAAAGCGGGCCCCGTCCCGCCCATTCCCCTCCCACACCCTCCCTACCGAAACAGCTGGAATGAGAAGTAGGGAGGGAAGACTGGGATTGGCTGTGAGTCAGTGGCGGAGTGGGGTGGGGCAGCACTGATGAAGCATTTACCTGTCCAGGTAAGTCTGGAAGAGGTCAAAAGAAGACAGTGGAAGGCCGGGGAAGCAGTCTCCGTATCCGTCTCTGCCCTTTGAAATACAAGGGTATTTCTTTCTTCTCTTCAGCCCCTCATCCAGTGAAGGTGAGTTAGTTAATCACTAACCAACTATTGCTTATTCTGTGGGCAGTCAGGGCCACAGGATTGTGGGGAGCCCTGTATACCCCAGCTAGGGGGCTTTCCTCTCCGTTCCTCAACTCTCTGAGCCCACTCTGCAATCAGAGTAGGTTGGTAGCTTCTGAAGATTGGAATGTTTTCGTAGAGACCAGGGCTCAGATGCATTTTTTTTTTCATCTGCCTATTTAGGTTGGATAAGCATATTTTGCAGACAACAAGAAATTAAAATGGGTTTGTTTTGGAAATTTCCATCTCTGAGCAACTGAAATTGAGCTGTGATTTTGGAAGGGAATAGTTGGGACCACAGGGAGTCAAAATGGGGGATCACCCAGAGGAGAAGAGTGCCATGGTTTCTCCGTTGCATTTATAACAGGAAATTTGCCCATGGTTCTATCAACTCCATGTCTGTATTTAAATAAAGGGTGCTGTGTGTGTGCGTTCAGTTATGGTAGCGTGATAATGGAGCTCTCTGTGGACATGTGTGTAAGCGGTGAGCTGTGCTCGGTTGTTTGTAAGGGGATGTGACATTGGGAAAACTCCAAGACGGACTGCCAGTTCACCTTTGGAAAGTCCATGAATAATCTGGTTGCAAAATTGAGCTTATTTGGAGTCAACTCAATTTTCCGACTTTGCCTGCAATTAGACACAGAGACAAGCAAACACAAAGCTCCTGGCCCGCGGTGCCAGGGCCTCACCCACATTAATATTTCACGGTAGTACCTCGAGTCTGGTAGCAACTCTCAGTGCAGCTCAGGCCAAAGTAGTGTGGCTGAGTCCACAAGGAAGAGCCAGCCCCTGTGGTGGATTTTCTTTGTCCTCCTTCAAGTGTGCCAGTTGACAGTCTGTGTGGCAGCCTCACCTGCCCAAGGAAGGTAGACGTAGAAGTCAGTTCAGAGTAGCAAGTCAGCTCTCTATTGTCCTCCTTGGGCAGGGAAGGTGGTTAATGTTCTGGTTCCTAACTTTGCCTCTTTTCCTCTTGCCGAAGGAAAGAACAAAGTGGGAAGACCCCAGCACCAGGCTCCCAGGGCCTGACACATACAAGCTGTGAGCAAATATATTGGGTTTCCAGTCCTGGCAACTGGCGCTTAAGTCTTAGCTTTGCCCACACCACAGAGCCAGCCCACCAAACTCATTGACAGAGGGCTGCCACAGACGGTGAACTTGTCAGTGATAAGATAGCCTGTAAGTGTCAAGCAAGGCTCTTCTGTGCAGAAGATATTTCTCCCCACCTTTTCCTGAAACCCACCTGTGAAATAGGAGATTCTGATGTTGACTAAACACACTCAGAAACGTGCTCATGGAGAAGGACATACACACAGGGCAACTTTTAGCCTTGCTGGTGTTTTGCTTAGGAGGTTCCTCAGCCCGAGGCATATTTCTGGAGAGTCAGCAAATAGGAGAGATACTTTGTCTGAGAGAAATAGGAAATCTCTTTGACTAGTGGGGAGAGAGGTTGAACTCTTGGAGGATATGGAGGTGGGCTCACAGGAGGAGGGTGACAAGGGGGCCTTGGGTCTGCTTAGAAGGTACAGAGAAGCCAGACAAGAATGGGGCTGGAGCCCTGCCCCTGCCCCATGCCAGAACTCCAAATGCTATTTATTTACTCTCCTCTGAGACTTGGCCGGTTTCAGCGGAGCAGTTAATATTTAACGTGCTTTTGCATGGGTGGCCCTGACTATAGGCTGTGCATATGTCTTCACGTGCTTCCTCCTCCTCTCAGGTCCCCCAAAGAGGTCAAGGGTTAAAAGATACCAAACTCTCACCTTGAGTGTTTTGCTTGTTTCTCAGGCTTCTTATCAGGTCGAAATACCTCAAGTTTCGATGGCTGCCCTGAAATAGCCCCCAAGTTTCAAGGTTGTAAAATTGGCGGATAGAAATGTAGCATCTAGCTCAGGCCGGAGTGGTGAGAGGGAGTGGAAGGGTGGAGGAGGAGGACTCTCACAGTTCATATGCTTTGGATCAGAAAACTAGGTGTGGAGCCGAGAGGGCAGGCACGCATCCGACTTCGGTTTCAGGCTCAGGTTCACCTCTGCAGTGATTATGTAGTGCATGATCTTCGGTGGCATTTGGTGGCATTTGTTTACTCTGGAAATATCTGTTCTTAGGGCAAAAAGCTGGCCTGGAAACAAAGCTGAACTAGATCATTTAGAGGGTTTAAGGTGTGAAGTACAAGGAGAAAGGTGATCTGAGGGCTTTTAGTGTTTAGTCAGAGGTAGCCAATGACCCTTCTGTAGGCACAACGTGGCCCTCTTACGTCTCTGAGATGCCTTCTGGGGTGGGGGGCCTGGATCCACAGGCCACCCTGTATATTTAGTAATAGGTCATTCACTACTTCCCTTAAGAAAGGCAAGTGGAAAGAGCCCCAGATTTCTCAGCTGTCAAAGAGGAAAAGATCACATCTTGCCTAAGTTATCAGGCTATTGTGAAGATCTAATCGGCGTATCAGAAAGTGTAAGCTAGACCATGCTTTTTTTTTTTTTTTGAAGCAGTGCTATTCTTACTGTTTCTCTCTCTCCCAGCTACGTTAGGCTATCCTTAGTTCCAAAATGAAAGTATGATGGGTTGCCCTGGGAGGAAGGCGAGGCTAGCAATCCATCATAAAGCCTGAAGAGTACTTGGAAACACAGGATGGTAATTGTGCTTGAAAGGAAGAGGCATCATCTGGTCACCCATTCACAGAGAATATTATATTATATTGACTACAGTGATTAACACAGTACAAATATTTATTGCCCTAATTTTACACATAAGGAAAACTGGAACCAAAAACTAGACCCTTGGATTGACACTGACTGCTTAGAAGCAACGTCTTTGTCTTACAAAGTTTTGCTTGCCCCATCCGTGTTAGGTGCTCATGACTGTTAGCTTAGCTGAAGGCATTGCCCACATTCCACTGAGTCATATATTCTCAGGGAAATAAAATACTTAAGAAAGAGTTTATAATAATAGAGTAAAAACAACAATAAAAAGAGGTCTTCTAACAGCTTAACTCGATAGATACTAGAACAGATGACAAGTTTATTCATCCAGGATTTTTCGAGCGCCTTCTGTGTGCCTAAGCTTATGAGAAATGGATCTCTTTTGCGGTAATGGCCTCAGCCCTACAGAATGTTAGGGATGACTTAGTACCTTCTGAATCTAACCCGTCATGAATGGAATGGATAGCTGTGGAGGGTGAATGTCACCCATGTGACTTCCCATGTTTCTGTTTCTTTGGAGTTCTGGGAACTGGGAAAGAAACCTCATGAAGAAGACTTAACAGCTATCTTACCCAATGCTGGCTTATCACTGGGCTTCTTTGGTGTATCCTGTCCCCTCTGGTCCTGTCCCTGTCTCTTGAGAAGCTCTGGACCCTTATGAACTCCATGTGTCTGGCTCGTTGGGATTTTTCCCTCTTCTTTCCCCTCCCTACCTGCCCTGCTTGCAGGCATCCCCCTGCAAAGCAGCCTTGTACTGGTCATCTCTATAGGGTTGCAGGCTGAGTCACCTAGCTCAGCCCAAACCCGACTTGGCCATGGAAGAAGTCATGGGCAGGGATCAAAGAGACAACCTCTCTGGAATCCAAACCCCAGGCCCCAAGATCTCAAATAGAACACATTTTTTTCTAGGACATTTTACTTAGTATAGGGAGGGAGGAGAGGTATAAGAAAGGTGATAGAAAATACAGCATGGTGTCACAGGAAAAATATGGATTCAGAATCAGACAAACTGGATTCTAATCCTAGCTCTCCCCACACTCCCTATTTGACCTTGGAACTGGCTTTTAAACTTAATTCTTCCAGAATTTTATTTCAACATAGGAGAGTCACCTCTGGCCTTTCGAGACCTTGGGATTTTCAGAAGGAAAATGGTACCCCTTTCCTTTGTTATTACTATTGGCACAATGAACTTGAAACTCTTTTTCCCTGTGAGTTGGAGTCAGGAGGAAGCTATGTAGGACATTTCTCTTGTTCATTTGACAAAGGTTAGGGAACCTCGCTGGAAACAAGTGCAGCCTCGGAGTAGGTGGTACACAAGAGGGAAACTGGGCTTGTCTCAACCTCTGTGAGTTATGTGTGAGGCTCCCAGACCAGGGAGCTCATGGTGGCTCTGGTGGCGGGGGCTGTTGTGATGATGTTGATGATACTGGCTATGAGAGAAGCTACCAGTTACTGCACAAAGTGTTGTACGTGAGTATTTCAGTATATGGTCGTGACAACCCTATGTGGTTGGTGTTATTGAGGGCCTTGTTCCTTCTCTCTCATGTAACCCAAACCCTTCTTTTCTAAACTCTTCTTCCCTTATGTCAGTTTACTTTGATCCTCAAAGGAACTTGTCTTTTTCTTATTACAAGAACAGTAGCAGTTAGGCATTTATTCATTGGGTATTTACTTCCAACTAAGCTGGGCAAACTGTTCTTATTTAATCCTTACATACGTTAACCCTACTTAATGAGAAAAACCGGAGTCAAAGAGTAATTTGCCTCAAGTCACATAACTGTAAATGCAAGAGGGATTTGAATCCAAATCTGACTTCCTCCAGAACCCACGCTATTAACCCCTTCCTATGTATTGTTTGTGGTCACGGAAATGTAGGCTCAGCTCCCTGATTCAGAGAAAAAAGCAGCTAAGAAAAGTGTGGGATTCTCTCTCTGACTAGACTGCTTCTGTACCCGCTGAGTCCCTCCTTCTGCATGTGTGTGAGCCTGCTTCTATGTCCTTCCACGCAGGTCGGGAGGTGTGGGGATCGGCCATGCACGGCCCCTTCCAGCTCTCTGCTTGCTTGGCGTCCCTGCTGCCATGCTGCTTTGGGGCCTGGGCAGAGCCTCGCCAGAGAGCCTCAGCTCGGCTCACACATGGCTTTGATTCTTCTCTTTTCAGGCCGGCTTGGGACATTCTTCACTTCCCTTCACTTCCCCTCTGGGAGCCCCTTTCACCGCCCCTGCACCTTGCTTCAGGCGATGCCCAGGAGCGAGCTGTGGCCAGCGGGGCCTGGCTCGGAACCCGTGACCCGCATCGGCAGCTGCGACAGCATCATGAGCACCGTGTCCACCCACTCTGGATCTGTACGTACTCTCTGTCCTGCAGCCCGCCCCCCTGCTTCTGTCTGCACGCCCGTCCCGCCCCACCCTGCCCTGCCCTGCCCACCACCGGCCGGGCTGCTCCTCCGCTTTCATCTTCCTTGTCAGAGAGTGAATCATACCAATTGGTATTTCTGCCTTTGAGTCACCCAGGTTCTCTAGAGAAAGGGTGGGACAGTCCCAAAAAGCAATAGGACAGATGAGACTCGCTCCCAGTTTTCATTCACTGGGGGCTAAGTTGAGGTGAGAGCGAGGGCCAGTGATCTGAGGTCCTGGTGGAAACCAGTTAGTAGATGACCATAGCACTCACATTCCTGAAGCCTCCTGCAGGAGCGGGGTGCCTTCAATCTCTTACGAAGATCACAGAGAACAGAGTAATTAGGAGCCTGGGTTCTGGAGCCAAGCCAGTCTGAGTTCTCTGTCTTCTAAGCTCTATGGCCTTGGGCAAATTATTGAATTTCTGTAAGTTTCAGTCTCCTCCGTTTTAATGTGGGTTATAATGTAAACACTGAATTTTTGGGGGTGAGTGAATGAGATGCATATAAAACACAAAACACTCAGCACACGCCTCTATGTAGAAAAGGAATAGCCTTATCTATGAGCAGAGATTCAGAATCTTCCAAAGTCATAGTCAAAAGTCCATAGTCCAAAGTCAAGCCGGCTTCCTCTGTTTAAGTATGACTGGCATGTAACAAATTGTAACTTTTCTGGGGATGAATTTAAGTCAAGGTTGTTGTAAGGCTGGTGTGAAAAAGTAAATCTCCCCTATGTCCAAAGGTAAACATTCCTTTGCTATTGGTGTTCATCGCATACTTCATAACCCTTGAGAATTTATACTTTATTGCTCTATATCCTATAGAGGTACTTAAAATTTTAAGGATTATGAGGATCTCTACCAAATGTCAAGGACTTTTAATATAGCCAGTGAGTTTTGATATGTAAAAACGGAGCAGAGAAAGCAGCACACGCACACACACACACACACAGACACACACACACACACACACACACACACAGACACACACACACACACACACACACAATCCAAAGTGCAGACAATCGGTACATAATTTCTTGTTGACCTGAGATGAAGGGACCACAGAGACATCTTTCTGTTTCTTTTATGCTGAGGCCAGTATGAGCAGTTACATACTACTGGACACAGAGTGTGGCATGGATTAAAGATCTTCAAGGTGAATCCTCCACAAAGGAGAAATTCAGAGTTTATCTTCGGCAAGGCTATTTTAGGAAGAAGAGGGCTATAAAGAAGATTTTGTTCAGGGAACCCCTGGAATCAGCTTCAGGGCTTCCACCTGCTATATTTGGGGCTTCCTTTGACAGGTCGGCCTGACAGATGGCCCTTTAAGGAGTCAGGGGAACTGGTGGGCTTCTTCCAGCAACCATCTCCTAGGATATATTTAGGGCTATCTCAAATCTTTCCTGGCCATCCGAGTGGCTCTGGAGAATATATAACTCTGAAGTATCTCAAATATTAGGAAGAGGAGTGAGATAGATGCCAGGAAGGAACTCGGGCCAAATTTCTTACATTTCCATTTGCCATTTTGGTTTTCCCTTCGACCTGCAACTTTAGAGAGCAACTATCCTATGGATCTTCCTGGCCTTGCTGTCCCTGGGCAGTAACCATTTAAAATGGCCGTAACACTTTTCCCCAAATATCCCTGTGTGCTTTTTCATCATGACAATTATTTACTTTAATATCTACTAGATATTTCACACTAAGTTGCTTTCCCCTCCTCCCATACCCATCCGGTTTCTCCACCCTACCCCCCTCAAGTTAATATTTGCTTAAGAAATGCACACTTATTTGAATGTTAGCCAGAGCCAAATACCATCAAGAAAGTAAATACACAAAGGAAAAAAAAAATCCTGTATGGAATGCATTTCAAAGTCAAGTGTAAATTATTTAGTAAATTTATCTGTGGCTAGTCATACCTCTGTTCCTATTGGCCTGATAGCCAGTGGTTGGCTGCGTTTCTTGTTTGTCCTCATACTGTCCTTGACATACAAGATCAAGTGTGCAAAAGTACTTTGAAAAGTTAAAAACAATACCATTCAAGTTTAAGGTCAAATCATTATGTTGCCCATATTCAGAGCTAACTCGGAAACACGGAGAGGGATATGCTTGATGCAGGTCACACAGAGGAACTGGAATTAGAACCCAGGACTGCTTCTGATCTGTCCCCCTAAGCATTCCACCCAGGACTGGGCGGAAAAGGCTAATTGCCATCTGCCTGCCCAGCACCGGGCGCTAGTGGGCCCGCAGCCACTAGTCTCCACCCCCTCCAGTGCCTGAGGTTTCTCAGGAGACAGACAACTCCCACAAGTTTGTGGAGTCCCCTCCTGGAAAGGTTTCCAGCCCTTCAGCATTCCTTCTGGACACAGGGGTGGTTCTCAGCCCCACCAGTTTCTGTGGGGCTCTCACAGCTCCCTCTCTCCCTCTCTCTCTGTCCTCCACGCCTCATTCCAGAGTGACAGCAGCTACGACTTCCTCTCTGCTGAAGAGAAGGAGTGCCTGCTCTTCCTGGAGGAGACCATCGGCTCGCTGGATGCTGAGGCTGACAGCGGACTGTCCACTGACGAGTCTGAGCAAGACACAGCTCCCCGCGGCCCCCGAGCACTGCCCGTAACCCAGCCTGCTCCCCAGGGTAAGAGAGACCATCTGGGGTGGCACTGCTAGCAAACCCAGAAAGCCAGGACATTCTTGTGGCTGCTTTGCACCCTGTTTGCCCTCTGCTCTGAGAGTCATAGACAGAAGGAACAACAGCATTCCTCTCCACACCCCTGGCTAGAATAAAGCCTTGTCCTGGAGAGGAGAGACTGCGGACAAGCCGGCTTCCTCTGTCTTTCTCTGAAGTAGCAGAGGCTTGGGAGGGTAAAGGGTTCGACTAGCTCCTGTTCTCTCTCTCTCGGAGAAATTCTGAAGAGACAGGACTGCAGAGGTTCATGGGAGGGGTTCTGGGAGGGGTGGGTGGTTGCTCTGGCGACACGAAGTGAGTCTGGAGAGCTAATCTGGATGATTCAGGGGGATGAGGCTGCAAGAGATAAAAGGGAAGGGCCCCTTAACTTCAGCGGGTGGCACTTCGAGGCTCTTGCGAGACAGGGTGAAAAGCCAGTGGTATTGAGGTTCAGTAGAAGGGGGACAGAATGGCACATGAGTGTGGCCATGAGGGGGGGCCATATGTCCCAGAGCGAGGGAGGCACTTTACTCCTGAAGACAGCCCCACTGGTATCAGGACTGCAATCATTTATTTATTCATTTAGCAAATATTTACTGACAATGCGTTAGAACCTCCATGGAGATAGAGCAGTAAATGGGGACAAAGGCTCGTTGCTCCCTGAGACTGATTCCCTGGGCCTGATGCACCTGCTTAGCCTGTTGGAAGGAGAGAGCCCATGTCGCTCTCTGGTGTGGGGACAGCTGTGGTCATTCCAGAATCATTCAGGTGCTTATAGAAAGTGAAGGTGGAAGAAGGCAGAAGTCCGCTCAAATCTAGAGCAAATCCACTGTTCATACTATTCATGTCCAGTGCTGCCGCTGGACCCAGTTACTTGGGAGCCCTGAGATAGCTAGAGGGGATCTCTCCCCAACCCTGGTGTTTCTGGAGAAGCCGAGGAAGAGCCTAAGTCAAGGATACGGAGTTACTGGAGGCTGCTCTTTCCCCAACCATTATGAAAAAGTAATCCTCGGTTGAAGGGAATCTGCTCATATCGATCTGTCAGGCTCAATGGTATCCACGCAACAGGGTGGCTCCTTTAAGAGCAAAGAATCAACAAAAAACAAAACCCATTGCCAAGTGGAGATCAGAGTTCAGGAGGCATTTGCTTTGCCCTGGGAGCAGTGTTCTCATCTCTGTCTACTCTTCTCTGCCCGTTCTCCTTCGGCCCTCACAGGATATCCAGGGGAGAAGATCATCCCACAAGGACCAGAGCCACGGAGAGGGACTCAGTCCAGCTCACCCCATCCTCCTGAGCCCCAAGGCCTGGGCCTCAGGGCTGGCTCCCATAGCCTCCCTAGAAATATCCACATCGGCAGGAAGCAGAACCTCAGGGGAAGCACCACTCCGACAAACAGCTACATCCCGGGGGAACCTGAGGCGCCTGTCCCAGCGCCCAAGAGAGAGCAGGCCGGCCAAAGCAGTGAGCCCAGCCAGGCTCCGGCCGGCCCCCCGACGCCTGCCCCTGAGTTGGACACAGTATCCATCCCCCCACCAGAGGCCTTCCGGGATACCCGGCCAGAGCAGCGTGGAGAAGGCGGCCTGCCCACGGGGCCCGTGCCGCAGAGCCGTACGCCCCGGCTCCATACGTCGCTTAGCCCCCAGCAGAGGAAGGAGACTTCTTCAGAGGCCATGTCCCAAAAAGCCACTGAGAAAGGGTCAACAGGGGGACCAGGGCAGCCTCAGCCTCCTCCCGCCACATCGTCTCAGAGTGTGCGAGGCAAAGATGCTCCCGTCCCATCTGGGGGGGACCCCAGTGCCCAGCCGGCTCCCTTCACAGCTCCTAAGCCCCGGAAGCTGCCACCCAATATTGTTCTCAAGAGCAGTCGAAGCAGTTTTCACAGTGAGCCCCACAACTGGTTGTCTCGCCACTCCGAGGCCACCCCAGGAGACTCCAGCCTGGCCTCCTCCTCGCTGCAGGAACAGAAGAAAGCACGCCGAGAGGCACTGGAGAAGCTGGGGCTACCCCAGGACCAGGACGAACCTGGCCCTCACTTAAGTAAACGCACCAGCTCCACCCGTGCCCAGGCTTCCTTCCAGGCTCCAGCTCCGGCTCAGCCTACACAGCCAGGTCAGGGCACAGCCGCTGTGCCTCCTGGAGGGAAGGCTCCGCCTCCCGCTCCGACTCGGGGACCTTCTCAAGTGAAGGCTCCGGCTCCAACTCCAGCTCAGGGTTCTTCTCCAGGAAAGGGTTTGATTCCTGCCCAGGAGCCCACTCCAGGCAAGGTTCCAGCTGCCAAATCCATGCCGATTCCTATCCCGAAGGCCCCTGAGGGAGGTAGTCCGCTGACTCCTCCAAAGCCAGACTCAGGGCTGACTCTCCAGGAGAGCAACATCCCTGGTCTGAGACAGATGAACTTCAAGTCCAACACTCTAGAGCGTTCAGGTGTGGGGCTGAGCAACTACCTCTCGGCTGAGAAAGACCCCAGCCCCAAAACTAGCGCCTCTCTGGGCAAGAGCTCCTTCTTGGACAAGATGTCTCCCAATGTCTTGCGTAACTCAAGGCCCCGGCCTGCCTCCTTGGGCACGGGGAAGGACTTTGCAGGGATCCAGGTGGGCAAGTTGGCTGACCTGGAACAGGAGCAGAGCACCAAGCGCCTGTCCTACCAAGGACAGAGCCGTGACAAGCTGCCTCGACCCCCCTGTGTCAGTGTCAAGATCTCCCCAAAAGGTGTCCATGATGAGCACAGAAGGGAGGCTCTGAGGAAGCTGGGACTGTTGAAAGAGTAGTCACTGGCCACCAGTATGGCCCTGCCATCGCCGCCTCACCCTCCGCCATACAGGAGGTTCAGGTCCTCTCCCACCCAACAGCTCAGGGCTTGGACAAGTGGCTTCTCTCCAGTGCGCACCTCTCTCTGAGGCAAAGGGGTGGAAGAGATTGGATTCCAGTGTACACATATGTTTATATTCAGAGTGGTTGTGTCAGTGAGTGCCTGCCCAAATCATCCTGAAGATGATTTCCACAAGACGATGTGCGTGTGCGTGTGTGTGTGTATGTGTACTGTAGGCTGTATATATCGTTGAAGCTATTTATATGACACAAGGAGTCATTGCTCAGAGTTCTGCTTGTGTTGGAGATTTTCTTACACTGGGTAGAGTTTAGCCCAGCCAGAAACGAGGGGAGAGGGGGGGTTAAGCCTGAGGAAGAAAACGTCAGATGAGACAATGGGTATGTGAGGGACATTAGGCAAATGCAGGGTCATATGAAATGTGGGTCTCTCAGAATCCCCGCATGGAAGGTGACTGGCTCATACCTTGCAGGATCCCTCTCTTGGGTCTGGCCTTCTGGACAGAGGCCAGGAGGAGTAAGTTTGTCAGTCCTAAGGTTAGGGTGCATCCTTGTAACTAAAACTGTCCGTTGACTGAGAACAGAAGAGCTCTGGTTGGCCTGCGAAGGCAAGATGGGTGACCACACAGCACACATCCACTGGGGAGGACCCCTGTCCATGGGCTTGATGAATGTATAATAACAAACTGTGCGGTGGTCCCTGACTCAGACACCCCTATTATTCTGCTCCCACTCTCAGCCTGTATGTAACTGACCCCAGGGCCAGGCCAACATCGAGATGGGAATCTGAGCCCAGAGGCTTATAAATACCAAAGAACTGTTTGAGGCCTTATCTACGCTACTGCACATAGATTTTTCAGTTTCTCTGGGAAGGCAACACAGCACATTCTCTGCTAGTTACTCACAGAATATCAGAGCTGGGAGGAATCTTAGAGACAAGACTCTCGTGACCCACACTGTTGGGGAAGAGAAGGAACTCCTCTGGGGTCACTCTGCCGTTCAGTGACAAGGACTCTGTATCCTCATTCCATGCTGCACACTACCTCCCTCAAGCAGTGCTTCTGTATGTCCACACAGTACCCTCAGGATCGGTAGTCGCTATCAAAGGCTCAACCCTAAAGCCCTTCAAGATCCTAAAGTGTCTTCTGAAACATCAGAGATTAAATGTTGTTCAAGACCATATTGAGTGTTGTTTTTTCTACTATGTCTTTGGAAAGTAGCAATATAGTAACTCATTTATTAATCCAAATTCCCTGAACACTTCATGCAACTTGAGAAAATGCCAAAAGAGGGTAATATGAGTAGGTGTTGTAGGCTTGTGGATACAGGCTTGGGAATTAGACACAGCTAGACATGACCCCTGCTTCCCCTAAGGAAATAAATATTATTCATGGCTGTGGTTGAAGTCTGGGATCCTCAGATGTGAGGGGCAGATAAGGGGAACTGTTGTCGGAAAGGTGCCCTTTAGGTCTGCTGAGTATTTCTGGACTGTGTCCTTAGGGACCCAGCGCTGTCAAAGCATGGTATTTCTAAAAATGATGAAAAGATTAAGGTGAGGACAGCACATGGCTCCACCCTGCCATGGTATGTGGGACGTGGGTGTGACAGTTTCTGTATACACTCTCATGCACACACCCAAAACCCTGGTGCCTTCTTGGCCCTGGTAAGGACCTGGTCTGTCAGAGCTGATAGGGACTGGCACAACTGGCCGAGCCATACCTTATTGCAGACTCCTCTGAAGAGAGAGGGCCCCTTCCTGGAGGACTGGTTTGACATGCTGTATTTGGTTGAACTGCTTCATATGTGTATTTCAAGACAACCTAGGAATGACCACTTAATTTTTTTCAACTGCCCTAATTAATAGGGAAACTTGGTGCGACCTATAAAGTAAGACTTGGTGGGAAACTGAGGCCCTAGCATCAACACAAGGCTGATCAACACAGGTGGGTCAGGAGTACCTCCTCTTAAATCCTCAATCCGGTAAAGGCGATGTCTCTCAAACAAAACATAGTTACACACAGCTTGCCTTCCCACCGCGCACCCTTATCTAGTGACATGCCCATTTTCCCAGCAACTCCCTTCTCACTTGCCCATGTCCTCACCCTTCAAAAGGCATGTTTTGCTCTTAGGATGATCTTTGGGATTCAAGAATAGGGTAATAAGCCCAAACCCAACTGTCCTCATTTTGAAGAGGGGCAAGGGAACCCATCTAGACACATCTACCATCCTGAAGTTGACACTAGAGCCATCTGAGAATTTTATCTACCCTCTTACATCCATATAGGATTGCTCTTCATTAAGCTTGAACTACAGGTAAGAGTGGAGTCACTGCTGTTGTTATCCCTCTATCTCTTTTCAATAGATTTTAGATGGAAGTTTGTAAAGGCCATTCATTTGATTTTAAAAACTCATGTGACAGCTCTACTTCCACTTGGCCTTGTAACTCTGCTGTACCCTGCTGCCATCTTGCTGCTACTAGGAACAGACTATCTGCCAAATACAGGAGCTGACTTCTCCTCAGCCGGGCACAGTGGGATATTACCCTTAAGTGTGTTGACAGCTGCTTCTCTGAATCAGCACTCACGTGCTTTCCTGGGAGCTCTGTTCTACTCGATGTGGTAGGGCTATGTGCTACCTGGGATGGGCCCAGTTGCCTCTTAGGTGCTTCCCTTCGTAGTGGGAAGTACGGTCTGGCAGAGGCCACCCTGCACCCTGACATTGCACAGGTGTGCAAAAGTAGGTGTTGATTCCATGGAAGAAAGAGCAGGCGAACAAATGGAGAGAGGCCCTACTTGATGTTAAGAGTTAAAGCTGGAGGTGGGATTTAAGAGTCTACAATATGTGTGTGAGTGTGTGAGATGAACCACTCCATCCCTCGATCCATGATCATATGCGTAGGAAGAGAAGGATCATCCTGTCAGAACATGAAGCTCATAGACCAGAGGAGGTGGCGACCAGGGGATGGGCAGGAGAAATCATGTCCCTCTCAGAGTCTAAGGAGGAATGGAGCTATCATGCTCCCACGCTCTTTTCTTCTTGTGAGTGACTATAGAGCGTGCAGGTCAGGCTCAATAGACATCCATCACTTACTAATCAGGGAAACCTGGAGCTGTCCCTCTAACTTTCTGGACCTCAGATTTCTCACCTGTAAAGTGGGGATAATACTACCATCCTTTCGATATCTCTGAGATGAACAAGTGATATAAAACGTGTGAAGATCCGTGCCTAACACAGTGTAGATACTCAGCGAATGATAGTATTGCCTTCTGCATCTTACTTCTTCCTTCTCGAGGGGAGCAAATGGAGACAGGGTTGGAAGCCAAGAGCTCACCCGATTCAGCTCTGAAAGGAAATGGGAGCGATCTTGCTGCAAGTAAAAGTCCAAAGTACCAACTAGGCTTTGGCACACCCTCCAGGTGACTCAACTTCACCCACGCCAGGTTTCCTGGAATCGGAAAAAAAAAAGGGATCAGCGTGAATATGGTGTCTGAGTCTCAGGGAAGCCAGCTTCTCTATCTCCAAAACCAGCTTCCAATTTGTCATCAATCTCTTGTTGCCTATGACCATATAGTTTACTTCCTTTTGCTTCCTTCAGCTTCCTCTTGCTGTGCGATTTGGTGAGCTATATGCTATTATGTAGTCATTCATTTTTTAATATAGTTTATTGTCAAACTGATTTCCATACAACACGCAGTGCTCATCCCATCAAGCGCCCTCCTCAATGCCCATCACCGCCTTCCTCCCACCCCCATTAACCCTCAGTTTGTTCTCAGTATTTAAGGTCTCTTATGGTTTGCCTCCCTCTCTGTTAGTTATTCATTTTTAAAATGGAGAAAAAGAATAAACATATATAACAGAGGGGAATGATGGCTCAAATCTATTTAAGATGGCTCAAATAGAGAATAGAAAATGTTTCAAGCATTTCCTAAACAAGATGGGCATCTTTCAGAAATGAATCAGGCAGGAAACAAGAAGGTATATTGGATGACTCCTCAAATCCCTTCTAATACAAGGTCCCAGTGAATTGCAGGAATCATTGCCATCATCATTATCATCATCGTCATCATCATCGTCATCAATACCACTATCGTCATCATTGTCATCAGTGACCCTTGGCTTACAAGTGAGGTAAAAACAGGTGATGTTCTAATTCCAGGCCACCATTCCCTCTTGCTCACTGCCTATCTGAATCAGTGTACTTATTCAGCACTTGCCATGTATCCAGGGTTCAAAATAATCTGAAGCAGAATGGTATCCTGGCAAAGCTCTGGACCAGATGAATGTTAGTGAGTCACGTCATCTCACTCATAAAATGGGGAACTTGGACTGAACTATCTCTTAGATCCATGCCAGGTCTGAAACATATGTTAAAATGAGCCCAAGCAACTTAATTAGGAAGATAAACACCCTGCCAAAAATAATCACAATATAGTCTAAGGTAAAATATACCTCATAGAACCTAAGATCTGGAAGGAACATTTTAGATTATCTAATCCAACCTCCCACTCAAAAAGGAATTATGTCTATAAGTCAATATAGATATAGTCAGAAAGATGTATGTATGAATGGATGAGTGGATGGATGGGTGGATGGACAGATGGGTGTGCTGGTCCAGGGCCTCCCCACGCTGCCTGCCCTCCTACTCCATGCACTGTGGCCTCATTTCACCCTCACTGTCCCCACTCCTGAAAATTAATCAGACCTAAACCCAACCAGACTCAAATCTCAGGCTTTTAATTGATTCTCATAGAAAATCAAGTTACTTGAAGCATTTTTGTTGTTTTCTGAGTTTTTTAACTAAAGATTGGGGTAGGAGATATCAAGGGACATAACACGAGGCACATATCCATCCCCACCTCCCATGCCATTCTTTCTATCCTCTTTTTCTCTCCTGATAATGTGTGCTATAGGTCAACTAGGAAGCTCTCCCCGCCACACCCGCACTCAGAGCCCCTTCATGATCGGAGCATCTGCCCCAAGACACTGTTTAAAAAATTTCTTATCTTTCAGGCCTGAAAACTCTTCCTTGCTGTGCCCATCCGCTTGAGAGATTTGGTCCCCTCCCCTAGTGACTCCTCCAACCCCAATGCCTCAGGCAGGGGCTCTGTAATAGCCAGGGCCCATGTAGGTCTTGTGAGCTGTGGTGATATGGTTTAGTTGAAGTTACTTCAAATACAAGATCATTAGCATTTTAGGGTGACTTGAAATCAGGCACAACTGCAGCCCAAATCTTCTGCCATCCTACCTCCACCTAGAGGGGCAGGCACTGCCCTATTCCTCTGACCTCATCCGCTGGGAAGGCATAGCCCTCCGGTGGGCTGCTGCCCTGAGCAGCCAACCTCCTGCAAGAAGAGATTGGAGTGACTCCCAAGGTTTTGTTTTTGGGGTTGTTCTTCTGCATGGGACTGGAATATCTTCCTGTAATATTTTGGTTTGTAATAAGAAATATACCTTCAGTCTTTGTTTCTGTCCCCATTTCTGGCACCAGGCTCTTAAAACCCTTGGGGTTTCCTGTGAAGAGAGAGAAGGGTATCTTCTGTTATATTAATGAGTGACTTTTGGAAAGCCCCTAGATTGGCCAAGGTGGGGGCTGGTTCCCAAGGGAACCAATCCAGAGATCAGAGGCTGGAACTTTCAGCCCTACCTGCACCCCATCTCCCACCTCTGGGGAGGAGAGAGGGGCTGGAGAAGAAGTTCAATTGCCATTGGCCAATGCTTTAATCAATCATACCTATGTAATGAAACCACCTTAAAAGGCCAAAGGACGAGGTTTGGAAAGCATCTATGTTGGTGAACCAGAGCGCATCCACTGCAGAATAAAAGCTTCTTTGTTTGGGGCCTTGCCCTGTATATCTCTCTATCTGGTTGTCAATTCATATCCTTTATAATATCTTTTGTAGCAAACTGGTAATCTAATCTAGGGAGTAAACGGCTTCCTGAGTTCCATGAGCTGCTCTAGCCAATTAATCAGACCCAAGGAGGGGTCGTGGAAGCCTCTGATCTACAGCCAGCTGGTCAGAAGCACAAATGACAATCTGGACTCCGCACTGGTGTCTGAAGCAGGAGCAGTCTTGTGACACTGGGCTCTCAGCCTGTGAATCTGCTGGTGTCTCTAGGTAAGCGGTGCCAGAGCAGAGTTGAACTGTAGGACACCTAGCTGGTGTTGTGGCCTCTTGGTGGTATGGGGGCCCCTCCTCACTGGAACTGGGTGCAGATCATACTCCCTACGCTGCTGCACTCTTTATTTCCTGATGTAAGTGTCCAGAAAACCAGGAATTCACGCAGCTTGAGACATTTCTCTTCGGAGCTCCCCTCTGTGTTCTATGTCTCAACTGCCCACTCTGTTTCCACTTCAGACTCAACATGTCCAAACACGGACCCAGGAGGGAAACCCCTCCACCCCAATCTGATCCTTTTACAGTGTTCCAGATCTCAGCGAATGACACTAGCATCCATCCAATCAGTAAAGTCGGAAAACAATACATCATCTATGTCAGTTACAGAATCACCGCAGTCACCACCAAACACTCAAACCTGTCCTTCTCCTTTTCCTCCAACAAACACCGCCGCCGCCCAGTGCCCCCTCTGATCTCTTTTGGTGTCGGCTTTCTAGTTGTTCCCTTTACATCCACTCAAGCCTGCCTCCGGCACCGGCTCCAGCCGCAGCCAAAATTATCCTTTCATCTGTAGTACACTGCTTCTCACGTAAAGAAAAAAAGGACCTAAGAAAATGCACGCGTACCTGCATTTGTGCAAGAAGAAATCCAGCAAGGGTAAACCCCAAGCTGCTGAGATTGATTAGCTACAGAGGGTAGGTGGGAAAGCTGTGGAAAGGGGGGACAGGAAGAGGGTAGAAGGGATGGCGAGGACTGCCTTTGTCTGAGTATACCTTTTTGTATAGTTCCGATTTTAGAACTGTGGTCTTGTTTCACATATCCAGGAAATAAATATGTAAATAATAAAGAAATAAGCAGGATGTGTGAATTTGGAGGAGGGTGGAAGGATCCCAAAGGAAATAAACACACAGTAACAAATAGACCTAATTATATTAAAATTGAAGGTCATACATACCACACTAAAGGGAGTGGGGACTTTGAAAAAAAAACGTACTTTGACTATGTGATTGCTGCATGAAAGAGAGGTCCCTGCAAAACCACCTCCAAAGGCCGAAAGAGCTATGAGACCTGTTGACACGCATGGTGTGTGTTTATTTCTGTGTTATTTACGTATTTATTTATTCATTTATTTATTTCTATTTTAGAGAGCACAAGAGGAGGAAAGGGTAGAGGGAGAGACAGAGAATATTAAGCCCTATGCCCAACACAGAGCCTGACTTGGGGTTCAATCCTCAAGCCCACGACCCTGGGATCGTGACCTGAGCCAAAATTGCTCCAGCAACTGAGCCACTGAGGTGCCCTGAGAAATGGTTTATTTATGGGGACTGAGGGACAGAAGCGTGTCTTGAGCGGCTCTAAGACCCAAGACACGTGTGTCTGCAACCTCGGATCCATGCGATATGCTTCTGCAGCTCTAAAGACTGGCGAATACGTGCCAGTGACCCACCAGGTAGGAAATCTCATGTCTTCAGAGCAGTCAAAGGATATTATGCCCCAAGGGTGTGCTTATGGGTGTGGTTAGACAAAAAGGAAAGAGTGTGGAAGCAGGGGGTGTACTCAAGGCTTCAGGTCACAAAGCAACCATCATGACATGTTCATCCAAGACAGTGTTAGTCCGGTTCACACAATGACATCAAAGGCTAAAGACAGATTCTAGTTGATGAAGTTGTATTTCCCACTTATGAGTTAGCATTCTGAGTTTATGTGTATTACAGGATTGAGCAAATAAGTAGCTTTATTATGAATGAAAGGACTAGGTTTCTTGCTGTTGAAGAAGAGAGTTGCAAATAAGAAAATGAGGGAGACCAGAAAAAGCCCCGTAATTTTAGATTACAGTTGGAGGTATCAATATGAACTCATGATTTTTAATGTATATATATATACAGACAGATAAGTATAAAGAAATAGATGTGTGTGTATATTCATACATATATTTCCTAGTTCTGTTCATAGAGAGGGACTAGGAACAATGACACCACAGTCACAATGAACACATCTAGCACCCATATCTTAACTTCTTAATATAATTTTCCAAAATAGGATCCAGTGGTCCTTCAAAAAATTCTGGGTGAGAACAGAGAAAGAACAAGATGGGCCCCAGACATCTTGTGACGTCCAAAGCAAGGAAGTCTTGGGGCGCCTGGGTGGCACAGTCAGTTAGGTGTCTAACTTCAGCTCAAGTCACGGTTTGTGAGTTTGAGCCCCATGTTTCCATCGCATGACTGCCATGTGCCCTTGAGCAAGTCATGTCACACTTTTACTACCTTCTTGACACATAGAGTTATTTCGAGACATATATGAGATACATATTTCAGGAAGCACCAGGGCTGAGCAGATGTCAGTAATTCTTCTTACTCCTCCATGCTGGGACGGAGACCCAGAGTGGTTCTGCATGGTCTTCCTGCACAATGAAAGGAGGTAGAGCTCTGTGGCTTGCTTCCTGGCAGCATTTGCAGTACAGCTCTCCCCCAGGCACCGGGCATCCTGGGGGGACCCCACCAAGGCTGATGAACTCCTCCCCTCCCCTCCACTTCAACTTCATAACAGGGGTTATGAGTCCAATAACTTACTTATTCACATAACAGTCCCACACATTTATATACAACCTCCCATTAGGAAACTGAGGCTCAGACAGTTTACTTACCTTGCTCAGGTTCATAAGTTAATAATTAGTAGAACCATGGATTTGAATTCACATCTGCCTGTCAGCAAGACTGGTGCTGTTTCTGCCATTACAAAGCTACCACAAACAAATAACTTCATTTGAACACCAAACAGCCCTATGATCTTGGCAAAGGTAGAATTATTACTCTTGCTTTACATAGGAAGAAAATGATTTTCAGAGAGCTCATGAGGTTATAAGAAATAGAACTGGGGATAGAATCAAGGTCTCTGGTTTCAGTTCGTTCATTCATTCATTCATTCATTCATTCATTCATTCTACAATGTTCTGAGTTCCAACCTTCTACCCAATATTGGGAAAACAAATGCAGTTTAGAAAGTTCATGTTCTAGCTAGAGGGAAAGGCAATAAAATGTGATTATAATCTCTCTGCTTTTCCTCTGGAGATGCTCTTTGAAATAGTCTCGGATTGTCCCTTCTCCCCCCACACTCACACCTCCACCCATTCAAAGAAGCATCGGTGTCCACCATGTCCCCAAGATTGCACTTGTGAAAGTCAGCAGTGATGTCCATGTTGGCAGATCTCTTGGTCCTCCTTGATTTCATCTTATTCTGTCTCTCAGCAATCTTTCACACTGACAACTCCCTTCTTTTTGAAACACTTTCTTCTCATTTTCTGGGTGCTATGTGTTTCTTCTAAGTCTTCGCCAGCTCATCCTCTTGGGTCCCAGGGCTTTATGCAGGAATATGTCTGCACGTTCTTTAAACACATCGAGTTGGACCCAGCTCTGGACTTTGCCTTGACTGTTCCTTCTGCTAGAATTCTTTTTGGCTCATCTTTACATGGCCCGTTCCTTCTTATCCTTCATGTCACTGATTAAATTTTAGATCTTCACAGAGGCCTTTGCTGATGCTCCATCTAAAGATGACACTCAATCTTTTCCTTTGTAATACCACCCTTTAGTTCTCTGTATTGTACTCACCACAGTCTTCTATTTTCTTGTTTACTTATTTTATTTGCCATCTTTTTCCCTCAATCAAAAGTAACTTCTGTGAAAACAGAAGTTTTCTGTTTTCAACAAGAAGCTTTACCCATCTTGTAGAAGAATCTTTGGCCCGTAGTGAGTGAGCATTTAACAAATGTTTGTTTAATAAACATATGGAAATTGTTCTCTGAAAGACAGAGAGAGAAAGAAAGAGAGAGACTTTGAAAGCTACATAAAAGAGTTTTTAGAGAGAGACATGGTCAACAGTATCAAATGCCCCAGATATGTCAATTATGACAATAAATAAAACATTTCCATTGGGTTTAGAAATTTAAAGGTCACCAATAATCTCAGCAAAAGCAATCCTGGTGGAGAGTTGCGTGTGGAAAGCTAACCCAAGAGCACTGTGTGGAGTACCAGAAGTGAGATAGCGAATGCAATTTAAGCTTCGCTATAAAGGCGAAAGGAAGCTAAAGATATTGATAGGTCATCAGGGCCCAGGAGGGTTGTTTTGTGTTGGTTTTGGTTTTGTTCTGAGATGGAATAAATTTGAGCTTGATCATATGCTAGGAGGAAAGAGTCAACAGAAGAAAAAATTAAATATATAGGAAAGGTGATCATTATAGAGCAAGGTTCCTTAAGGAAAGAAAGGATTGAATCTAGTGAATTAGAATGAATTCTTCATGGGAGAAAGGGCCAGCACCCTTTCTTCCAGGTCAGGGGAGAAGAAGGAAAGCATGGAGAGATGTAAAACAACTCTATGGGTAGAGTTTGAGAAATGGAAGGAGTTCCCACTTAATGAATAAGATTTTCCTTTTTTTTTTTTTAATTTTTTAAGTTTATTTCTTTTTGAGAGAAAGAGACAGGATGTGAGTGGGAGAGGGAAACACAGAATCTGAAGCAGGCTCCAGGCTTTGAACTGTCAGCACAGAGCCTGACGTGAGGCTCGAACACACAAGCAGTGAGATCATGACCTGAGCCGAAGTCGGACGTTAAACGACTGAGCCACCCAGGCGCCCCAAGACTTTCCCTTTTAATGTCAACCGCTGATGGCAAGAGAAGTAGGGGATGGGACAGGTCCTTGCTAAGAGAAAAGGTATAAAATAGCCTTCAGTCAATGAAATAAACTGCATTCAGAACAATGACAGAAAAGAATGCATGTTGATACTGAAGTCAGGTGAGGTCAGACTCATGTATTCTTAAGGAAAGTGTGAGTTTGCAGAGAGAGGAAGGTGGCGTTGGGTCAGTCCATGTTGGAGAGCACATGGGGCCATCCTCACCTCTGGTGCTGTGACTGATGCCCCCTCCCTCACCATTATACAGTTACCATGTAAACCCATCCAAGCAGAAAACATTTGTTGTGCAAAAGCAACTGCCCCAGTTTTCCGCTTGAATAAACTAACCCCCAGCTCGTGCTCCCACCCTTGCTCGTTCCCAGAACCTGAGTGCACCGCTCCGGCATCCTGACAGTACTTCAAGTTACTGCTGGTACCTGAAGGCTACTGAAAGGGAACTCGAACATACACTCTCGAAGCACTGAGGGCTAGTACTATACTTATGAAGGCAGAAAAAGCATATTCTGGAAACGGTCCGAGGTAAGCAGAATGCTAACACTGCCTTCCGGTCCCCTCGACATAAGTGGGTGAGGGATGGAAGGTGGGGAGACAGGTTGGCAGAAGGTAGGCGTGCTCTGCGAGACACTGAGGCTGCGTCAGAGTTTTGCATCTGGTAGAAAATGCCGGGCACGGGAGAAGGAGCTGAGTGGCATGTTAGTGTCCCGAGCCTCCATTTAGGCGCAGACTGGGGTCCTTCCTTGGTGGCATCAGTGTTAAAGGAGTCTGGGCTCCCCACAGCTGAACACAGGCTGGGAGGAAATTCTTCCCTCTGAAGTTTTCACTTCTCAGTAATGAGAGTTGGGGGTGTGTCTCTGGGTGGAGAGGAGGTGATTAACCCCTTCCTGAAACACCTAATTGCTTTCGAGGCTTGGGGAGGAATGTAACTGAACTCATTTTGTATCATTTACTATAGTCAATGCCGTAACTACAGTCAGCAGTGGGCGGTTATCTACATGAAACAACATGTAGCTTATGTCCAGTCTTGAGAGGGAGGGAGGGAGAGAGAGAAAGAAAGAGAGAGAGAAGGAGAGAGACTTTCCACATAGACCTTTCAAACACTGTCTATGTGAGAGCTAGGCTAGAATCAGTATTTAACAAACATCTAAAGAACATGGCTTCTTGTAGTCAGGCTTTCAGTTGCGTAGAAGGGAGTTCCCAGTCTAATGGGCGAGACATGGATCATGCCCTCTGAAAACGTTCCAACGTGAGAGAGGAGCAGACAGACGAAAAGCACCACAGGAAAAGGGCGAATGAGCATGATTCAGGTGAGACGGGTAACCGCTGAGGGGATGCGGAAAAGCGTTGCTAGAACAAAGGATGTCGGGCTCCTTCTTTAATAACGGGCTTGAGTTTAGAAGGTGAGAAGGAAAAGGTGTGAGAATCCCTCATCCTGAAGAAAGGTAACTGTGTGTCCAGTCGTCCAGTTGAATTCCTGTCGTCCCTGGATGGGAAGCCTGAGCAAATCCATCACATTGGCCTGAGCAAGGTTTCCCCCCTCCCAGGGCAGGGCTGCTCTCTGTCTCTGGCACCACCGCATCCAGAGCCACAGACAAACTGGAGGCTCTGGGCCGCCTCCCGCCTCCGGAAAAGGCTGACCAGAAAGGTTAACAATGAGTCAATGTTTAGCTCAGGAGACAAAAACCCCTTTGATAAGACCCCGGCCTTGGCGGACTCCTCAGCTCTGCAAATGAGCTTGGATTGCCTTCAGGAAAAGCAGGAGCAGGAAGCGGTGGTGAGTGAGCCACCCCTTGTCCTTTCGGACGCTGTAGCTGTGGTATAGACCCTGCAGTTTGGACCCTGGCCCGGCAGTCATGCTTCTAGTCACCTCCTCTGATAAGGCCCTTCTCACACCAAGGAATTCTGTACTTGCCCCGACGGAGATGGGAGTGGGGCCACGTAGCCTCGTGGAAAGAGCCAGGACTTGCCTCCACTCTGGGGGAGGGGGGCCCAAAGCTCAACTCCGGAGTCGAGACGGGTCCTGGGAGTTGAGTCTCTGAACCTGCATTTCTAGAGAGCCGCCTCCTCCGCGACGTGCCAGTTTCCTGGTGAACCTGTTGTTTCAGCCACTCACCTTCCCAAAGCAACGCAGAGAGGAAAACACCAAGCGGGTGTGCGGCTCTGCGGGAAGCAGAGGTCCTGAGCAAGGGTAGTTGGCTAGAGAGACAGGGCCCAGTGTGCCGGGGGCCGTTGGGAGCCATTCCGGGGGGGCTGGCTAGGAGGGAAGCTGGGCACGGGCTCCGGCCCAGCCCCTGGGAGTGGTGCCTCTAGACCCGCCTCACTGTTCTCCAGTCGCCTTTCTGACACCTTCTCTCCAATCCCTCCTCAAGCCACGAGACACTCTTCCCTTCCTCTCGCCCCATGTTGCTCAGACTTCCAGACTTTTCTGGGTGATGAGGGAGCACGAGGCAAGCTGAGGGCCAAGCACAAGCTAGCATTCTGCGACAGCCCCCTCCACGTGGGATGTCTGTGACTCCTGGCTGCCCAAGAGCAAAGGGAAGGAGAAAACAAAGGGTTAACTGATGGAGATCCCAGTCATGCAGGACAGGAGTCTCCATCAGCTTACAAATGTCTTAGTAAATGACAAGAAAAAGGCAATCTCCAAAAACCCGTAGACTCAATTTCTTGGAGCCCTAACATTACCCTCCCGCCCAAGGTGATGTGGGAAACAAAGGTAAGACAAAAACACAAATAAAATTAAATTTCTTTATAACCTGCTGCCCATTGGCAAATATTTGAGACTGGCCGAGAAAAAAATTCCTCTGATAAATTCCCAATTGTCCTGTCTTAATGTTAATGCCTTACTAGAAGGAAAACTGCCTTAGGTTGACAATAGTGAGCCCCCTCCCACCCTGTATCTCTTTAGCATATGAAAGTCCTTCTGGAAACTTCCCTTTCACCTTTCCCTCTCCAACTCCATTGTATTTAACCAGTCACTCTTCACAACCCCAGTGCACCTCTTTCTGCCCACGGGTCCTGTCCCCATGCTTTAATAAAATCACTTTTTTGCACCAAAGATGTCTCAAAAATTCTGTCTTGGCCGTCAGCTCTGGACCCCAACCACTCCACAACCCCATCATTGGGATAAATAGAAGAACTTCTCCCAGATTGGGCCATTTTAGCACAAGTAGTGTATGGTGGAATAAAAATCTTTCAGAGCATAAATCTTCATTCCCTTCTAATTTGGGAAAAGAGTGAAATGTTTTATAAGGCTTTAGCGGGAGGGAGGACAGCCAAAGTTCAGCTAGTTTCAGGAATAGTTCATCAGGAATGGCCTGTGCTTACAGAGTAGCAGCCATTATTGGGGTCATTCGGATTTTGTCGAGGAGGTGGAGAGAAAGAGCTAGGGGCGGGTGATGTTGGGACATGTAACAAGAAATGTATATTTGGTCTTCACGCAGAGCTCCTAAAGCCTCTGGAATTTCCTAAATGGTAAGAATAATCAAGGTTTCTTTTGTTACGTTAATACCCCACCTTACTCCCGTTTGGAGTGGGGGCTGGAGGATGAGTTCAGTCACCCTTGGCCAGTGGATTAAGGAACTGTGACTGTGTAACGAAGCTTCCATTAAAAAAACAACAACAAAAAAGGATGGGGTTTAGAGAGCTAATGGGTTGGTGAACATGGAGAGATTGGGGGATTGTGGCGTCTCGCAGATGGCATGGAAACTCCGTGCCTTTTCCCCGTACCTTGCTTTATGCGTCTCTTTCACCCGACTGTTCCTGAGGTCTATGCTTTGATAAGAAACCCATAATCCAGGAAGCAAAATTTTCCTCTGAGTTCTGGGAGCTATTCTAGCACAGTAATTGAGCCCAAGGAGGGGATTGTCGGAACCTCTGACTTAAAGCTGACTGGTCAGAAGCACAGGTGACAACCTGGCCTAGTGATTAGCATGTGATGTGGGGAAGTCTTGGGGACTGAGCCCTTAACCTGTGGGATCTGACTCTATCTCCAGGGAGACCGTGTCAGAATTGAGTTGAATTGTAATTGCCAGTCGGTGTCCAAAAATTGCTTGGTAGTAGGAGAACCCCCCACTCCATAAAACAGGCTTCAAGTCATGTGTGTGCAAGAGGGATTGGGGAGGAACAGCCGCTGGGGACCAGGCCATGAGAGAGCCACCATGGAAAACTCAGTCTGCTGAAAGCGAAGTCCTATATGAACAAATAAATGCATCTCCCCCTCTGCCCTTCAGCACCAGTGCCCGCCCCAATCCAGCCAGCCCTCCAGCCTGCCCTGTGCCCCCTCCCCACACCCCTCCCTTCCACACGGAAGAATCAGGGCTTAATGAGACCTGGGCTCTGGGGAAGGGAGAAGAAAGTAGACAAACCGGTTCAACAGGGAGGAAGGATTCTTGCCATTCTCTTCCCAGGCTGAGGAGTAGGGGAGCAAGTAAGGGAGAAGGAAGGGCCTC
This sequence comes from Paguma larvata, assembly GCA_030068075.1. Taxonomy (NCBI): domain Eukaryota; kingdom Metazoa; phylum Chordata; class Mammalia; order Carnivora; family Viverridae; genus Paguma; species Paguma larvata. The sequence continues at coordinate 9,076,470 of CM057840.1, read as the reverse complement.
AGAAGGCTGGGTGCTCTCCCATAATGAACAGAAATGGCTGCTGCTTTGTGTCTTCCATGCTTCCGGCAGGATTAAAAGAAGGCAGGCTGCTGACTGGCCCGAGCTTGCAGGTCCGTGCGTGAGGAGAGGGCATGGGTGACTGGCCTGAGGAGGATGGAGTTTGATGGGGAGGAGAGAAAAAGCAGGGCAGTAGACAGATTGAGCTGGGCGCCATGCACAGCCATGCCAATCCCAGATGCAAGATGGGAGAGCCTGGTGCTGTGCGCACAAGGGACGGCCTCGCTGAAGGCTGAGAGGGTCCGAGATTCTTGGACGTCCTTCAGCATTCCCTTGTGCAGGCCCCAACCCTCTGGGCTGCTCTCAGCCATTGAACAAATCATCTCCCAAACACTCAGAGGTACAAGAAGACCCGGAGACAGAAGATACCCAAGCCACCACGTGTCAGCCGTCCAGTCTCCTCGCTTGACCCCTGCACTGGTCTGCTAGAATGGCCGCCACACCTCCATGCCTGGCTTCTGACCTGCTCTGTCCTCCAGGGGCCCCAGGCCAGATGGAGACTATGTGCATATCCTCCGTGGTTTAGCCGAGCTGAGGCTGGAATTATTTCCCAAGAATTTGATAGGAAAGTGTAAGAAAGGCAAAACTCTTAAATAAGAGAATACAAGAGCCATCAGAGCTCAGGTCCCTTACTTAAGGACAGCCACTGATGTGGCCAGCAGGAGTTCTAGTTCTGTGACTTCGTGACAGAAGATGAGGGAACTGGGTTCTGTTCTCTGTTCCCTCGACTCCCAGCATGCCTGGCATCTTAAGGAGATTGGGTGAATGTGTGTTGGATGAATAAATGAATGGATTCCCAGCATACAGGAGTGAAGGTTAGCTTCACTCAAAGGCCACTTGCCCAAACACTGGGGGCCCCCATCTTCTCCCATCCTGTCCCCAACCCCTGCCCTCAGGGAGCAGAGAATACCCCAAACAAACTGATCATACAAACTGGGCTAATGTGACGGGCAAAAAGTCAAGGGTATCTAGGATGCTTCCCTATAGTAGGTCTCATTTTCAGTAAAGCCAAAAACTCTTCATGGGGTTCCGGGGAATGTCCCTTTCGATCTTCCTCTGGGCCTTTCTGTGGGTGCTGCTGTCCTCCTGTCTCTCCATCCCTCCTCGGTGTTTCAACCTTTCTGCTTCTTTTTTCTGTGTTTCTCTGGATTGTAGGCCTGAGTCTGAAACCGGGATCCTCCCAGGCTGTCCGTTCTGACCCTGATCTTCAGAGGGTCCCACGGCCCCTTCAGAGTGTTCGGTGCTGAGCAGATGTGCACAGACGAAAGACAGTAAGCATACTTGTAGAGACACGTACCTGCAAAGACACCTGGGAGCACCGTTTCCCTAGGCTACTGGGATGGGTCTGTGGCACCCAGATATTTTACGGTAGTTTTGTTTTGTAAGAATTATGTACACTTGAGCAACATATTGGCTTGTTATTTTCCTTTGGAGGTTCTGGCACAACTAAGTGAAAATGCCTATCCCCACTGCGATGTATGTTCTGTGAAAGACAAATTTGCAAGGCGTTGTGTCAGCCACGAGGTAGGCTCCCTCATCCACACGTATAAAATGCATTGCGTTCTAAAGTTAACCAGCAATGAAAACTAGAAGCATTTTTCTTTCTTTTTCTGGATCCTATGAGTGAAGCCGGTGAGCTATACCTGTAACTTATAACACAAATATGCCACAGATGGTGAATTTATTGGAGTAGGGAGACGGGCTGTGGAAAATGCAAAAGAAGCATTTTAATATGTCTCAATATTTGGGTGTAGGTAACTCACTATTTACCAACACACAATGGCTTTATATGACTGCCTCTTTTGGTTAAACAGCAAGAGGAAAAAGTAAAAGATGGGTGCTAAGAGGGTGGGAACAATACTTGGCCAGCACAGTGAATTAAGTAGGGCGGGTGCTGAAATGAGCAACGGATTGATTGGAAGCGCTAGGTCAGAGGGAGAAATGGTTCATGACAAACCAGTCTGGAGCGCCAGCTCTGAGAGGGTCCGCGGGGCCCCGGTCAGCCTGCCCATCGCCTCCCGATCCCTGACAACCACGTCTTCCACGAGCCCAGCATTTTCTCAGGGGGTGAAACATGCCAACGGTTATCAGATTATTTGGATCTCAAAACACAGAAGAGGAAGTCGAGACTTGTAATTATGTTTTACAGATGAGGAAGAGATTAAGTCCCTGACCCAAAGTCTCAAAGTGATGCTTCCGGGAGTAGAACCCAGTTACCCTGACTCCCGGGCCAGGTGGACTCTTGGGCTCTAACTGCATCTCCCGAGATTTCACTTTGGATTCAACTTGCCATGTGGTCCCACCCTAGACACTTCTCCCAGACTGGCCTTGTGCTGCTCCTGACCTCATTGCTGACTCATCAGGGCACGCCTGCCATGATGCTTTTAGAGCCGGGTCCCAGAGACAGGCCTACTATTTTGAGCTCAGGAAAGTCTCTTTATACCCAAAGCCATCCGCCCGTGACCTCCCTGCTTGAACAGTCTCCTAACTGGGCTGTCAGATGACATCTGCTACCCTGTGATACAGAGGAAGGATTGCTTGCTTGGGAGGCAAACACCCAAGCGTTCATTCTGGTTCCTCTCTGGCTAAGTAACCCTATGCGGGTTATTTTAGGTTATTACACTTCAGCCTCTTTATCTGCAAAACGGGGAGGAAAATACACACCAGTCAGGGCTGTTGACAGGCTAAATGAGATCTCTTTAATGAAGGGCCTACTAGGTGCTCAGGAAAGGCTACTCTCTTCCCGCTCCCACCTGTCCACCCCTCCTCCCTGTCTTTTCTTCTTTCCCCTTTGCCGAAGTCCGTTTTTTTTTCTGTTAGCACAGAGCCCAATGCAAGGTTTGACCTGAGCAGATGACATCAAAAAGGACACTGAAACGCACTGGGCCACCCAGGCGCCCCTGCTGAAGTTCATTTGCATAACACTCCCCCATGATCCTTCTGGAACTCCACTAACACCAGGCTGCTCTCTGCATCACGAATCCAGTGCAGCCACCCCTCTGTCTGCCACGCAGGACCCTCAGCTGCAGACACCACCCCGTCCTCTTCATGCTTCCTCTCTCACCGCTCAGGGGCGTGCACAGTCTGGTCGTGGGGCTCCCATCCGTGCTGACTTGCTCCTGTCTTCCCTTCTGCTGTCTCACCGTCTTGGAATGCCCTCTCCGCCTGCAGGCATCCGTCACTACTGTGTGGATCTCTCCCTTCTCTGGTTTCCAATTTCTTTTACTGTTCCTACCAGTTTCTTTGGAACCAAATCACGGGAGCAAGTATGGCTTCAGGTTGTTTCCTATGTCCGTATCAGTTTCTTATCAACTTCACGATCTGTTCCTCTAGGGCAGGCCAAGTTCTCAGTACCTCTCTGAGATTCCCCCTGGCCGGCAGAGCCCAGTGGGAACACACAATTTGCTCTGGACTCACGCCTCTAGGCCTGGGTCCAAATCCTAGGTCTAGTGCTCACTAGCTATGTGATTTAGGGAACCTTTTTTTTTTTATTTTCTTCAGCTGTAAAATGTATAACTTAACTTCTTCACAAAAAGTTGCTGCTTTCAAATGTATTTGTCCATTAAATATTTATTAAGCCCCTACTGTGTGCCAAGCCTGTGCTTTTCAACACATATAAACTCATCTAATGTTCATTATTTCAGGGTGGTAATCTCAGCTCTGGAACCCCAAGTCTTAGCATCAAATTCATGGGAGTTAAATTAAGATTGTGAATGAAGTTGCATGGTGTTTGACGCAGAGGAGATGACGAGCAAGTCTTTGCTGGGTCTGAGGATCAGGTTCTCAGTAAATCGAATGTATCGGCTCACCCCCAGACGGTGCTGAAGACGCAGTAGTGAGTAGGACGGGTTCCCTGTCCTCCCGGAGCATTCAATTCAGTCCAGCAAAGGCTGAGACAGACGGTAAACAGATAGCGACAATTATCATAAGGAGTAGTTTTGGAGCATGTAAGGGGACCGTAAGGGGTACAGTATTGGGGGACGTTTCTCTGAAGAAGACAACGAGCTCACGTCTGAGGGATCTGAAGTATATAAATGGGAAGAGAAAGGAGAAAGGGGAAAGAGGTGGAGACAGTGGGCCTTCCAGGCAGCAGAAATAGCAGGTGCAAAGATCCCGAGGCACGAAAGCACCCAGCCCTCTCTGGGAACTTGAGCTCAGCTTGGTTAGCAGTGAGGAGAGAGGGGCACAGTGCGGCTGAAGGTTCTAGAGCAGAGCCTGGCTGGCCATGCTGAGGGATTTGGACTTAATGCACGATGGGAGGCCAGAGGGGCGACATGCTTAGGTTTGGGTTTTGAAAGCTCGCTCTGGGTGCTATAGGAAGAAGGGATAAAAGGCTGAACGTAGCTTCAGGAGAACAGAATGAGTGAAAGAGACACTGATGGCTGGAACACTCCCAACGAAGACTCTGAAGTATCTACAGGTCTAAACCCTGATTCACGGCCAGTGTTCAGAAGAGCAGAAGGGGCCTCCGGCCCTGAGCACCCACACCTTCTGGAAGCGCATTTGCCCCAAACCACCGCCTCTTGCCTTGTCCACGCTCTTCCTGGACAGTCTAGTTTAGGGCAGGGAGGAGAAGAAGAAGAACTGCCCCCCTCCACCGGACCCCCACATTCTGAAGTGTGGGCTAAGCCACAGACCGGTTTAAACCTGTCAGCACAGAGCTGGTTGCAAGGCAAAGACCTGCCTGGCCTGGCCCGGGGCCACCTCTCTGCGTCCTTGTGCCCACACTCACCCTTGGGAGGCCAGAGCAGAGGCAGGGCCCTCCCCCACCCCTTCCTCTCCTGACCGCTGGCGGCTGCCCAGCCTCCGCTTACACAATCTCAGCCCAGGGCACAGCTCCACTCTCTCATTTGGGCTGGGTGGCTTCTGGAGGTGGGGTTAATAGATAGGTTCTGGCTTGGAGATGTGGAAATAGGAACCAATATCGGGTGTCTGTAGTTCTGCCCACTGAGAACTGATGGTCTGGGCTTTAGGCCTCTCCATGGCTCACATGCCGCAGGCTTAGGGGATTCTCCCAACACTCACTGTTCAGTGTTCCTCTATTCTGTCAGGAGAAACTGGACGGGCCATGGACTGGGGTCGGAGGATCGTGGTTTTAGACCTCTGCTCTGTCACCAACATAGGCAAGAAGCCACAGCTTCTCTGGGCTTTGGTTTCTTCAACTGTAAATTGTGGGACGGGTCACTTGTGCTGTGTAGATGTCACTGGGAGAAAGACCAACGTGAGGGTACTCAGGAAAATTCAATACAATACCAATTAAAAATATAATACTAGTATAAAAAGTGTCAATAATAGCAGTAACAACAACAATAGTGATAACCTTATGTCCATGGGGACTCATCTATAGACATCGAAGCACTGAGGACTCTTTCTTTAAAAGTTTATTTATTTATTTTGAGAAAGAGAGAGAGCGAGGTGTGTGTGGGAGGAGCAGAGGGAGAGGGAGAGAGAGAGAGAGAGAGAGAGAATCCCAAGCAGACTCCATGCTATCAGCACAGAGCCCAATGCAGGGCCCAAACTCACAAACAGTGGTGAGATCATGACCTGAGCCAAGATCAAGAGTCTGATGCTTAACTGACTGAGCCATCCAGGCGCCCCGTAGCCCTGAGGGGCCTTTAACTGGAGTTCCAAAAGTAGTGATATTTCCTACCCTAACCCCACCGCAGTCAAGGCTGGGACAGAGGCTCAGCCCCTCTGAAAGTTACGCTGCCCGGGATTAAGGAATTCTTCCGTGGCACTGGGCATGAGGGCTAGATATCCTCTCTCAGCTAAGACTCTTATCAGGAAGTTCTGTCTGACTGAGGAGGGCCTTCCTGGGGAAGGAGCGGTGATAGTTATCGGTCTCAGAAATGGCAACTGCAAGTAAGTGCCCCAGGTGGGATCGAAATCGGCTTCTAAAACTGAGACGATTCCTGGAAGGAGTCAGTGCCCAGAGTCCAGGCAAGAGGAAGAAAGACTGAGCCAAGCAGAGGACAAAATACGAAGTAGCTAGATGTGCCTTCCAACTCCTGACCTCTCTTCCTTTCAAGGGCACCCATCTTTCCCAAGGTTTTCATGAGGCTTTCCACATCTGACCCCTTCCAGGGCTCTGAAGTCACAGAGAGCTCATGCATTTAAGCCAAAGGAATGAATCTCTAAGAACACACATACCTATATTGAAACCTAACTAGCCAAGACCACCACCAGGCACAAACCTGTCATATGAGAAAATCACATTCATTGACTCAGTGCAGCGAGGGAGAGTGTGCCAGAGGAAGTGTAGAATGAAGCTCAACAAGAGGAAAGAGGGGAAGCATCTTTTGTAAGATTTGAGTTCCTGCTGAAGAATTTCCAGGAAAGTCTCAGGAAAGTGAGGTTCCGTTCTGAACTGATTACTGTTTCCAATGCAGGATTAGGATATGTGGAAATTACCTAGGGATTGAGTGCTCTCGCGAGACAAGGGCCATTTAGCAATTGGGTACCCCAGCACGGCGAGTTTGGGAGCGTCACTGGTAAGAAAATAGTGGTCACTCAAATGAGAGGAAGGGGGGAGGGGTGTGTGTGTGTGTGTGTGTGTGTGTGCGTGTGTGGTCTATTTTTTATGACATTTCACATCTGCGGCAGGACTTTGGGGGAAGCCATGTTTCTTGCTAATTTTGCAGCCAGTTTTTATCTGTGTCTGTCCTGCCAACCTGATTAAGGGCAGGATTGCTTTTTATCTTTCATTCTGAGCGGATTTTCACTCTTTCGGTTTAGGACACAAATTTTTCTCTTTCTACCGCCATTGGTGATAGGGACCTTCAGGTTGGATGACTGTTTATCTATCTATCTATCTATCTATCTATCTATCTATCTATCTATCTATCAGTGTTTAATGTCACATGATGATTAGGGACAGTGCTCCTGGAGTCAGACCACCTGTATTTATATCCTGCTTCTCCCTGAGATCTTTGGCAGTGATTTGCTGTATCCATCTCTCTGTTTTCTCACCCGTAAAGTAGGAAAAAAATAAGAGTTACTTGCCTCATAAGGTTGTTGTGAAGATTAAGAAAACGATACATATGAAGTTTTTAGACCAGCGTCTGGCCCTTGGTCAGGGTTTAATAAACATTAGTTCTTTTTCTTCTTATGACTTTTATTTTAAAAGTAACCCAGTTTCTGGTTAAAGGTGACAGATTTACTATACATGTTTTCTCCTCTCCCTTCAAAGATCCCTCTAAATGATATGAAGGGATTAAAATCTATAAACTCCGAGCAGTGAAAAGCGGTCATCAGCAGATGGGAGATGCCAACAGAAGCCTGGAAGCAATGAGAGATGAAGCAGAGAACAGGTGTGTGTGTGGTGGGGGGACAAAACAGAAGAGGGGGTGCCGTGCCCTGCAGAGCCCAGTGGACGCGAGCCTCACAAATGCCAAGCGGAACGAAGCGGGAGTGAGACGTGGGCTGGACGGTGGGGATTTGCTGAAATCCTGGACGCAGAGCAGTTGACTGCTACCAAAGCCCTTTGCTCAAAATACACAGGAGTCATGCACCAACCTCCCCAGGACCATAAAACAGCCAACAAACACAAACGAACAAAACTCCGTAACAAAAAACCACGTAGGGCTTTTTCTCTTGAGAAACTGAATGGTTGCAGAGAAGAGACCTCCCCAAAGGGCATTAAATTTTTTTTTTATGTTTATTTAATTTTGAGAGGGAGAGAGGCAGAGTGTGAGCGGGGGAGGGGCAGAGAGAGAGGGAGACAGAATCTGAAGCAGGCTCCAGGCTCTGAGCTGTCAGCACAGAGCCTGACACAAGGCTCAGACTCACTGACCGAAAGATCATGACCTGAACTGAAGTCGGCCGCTTAACTGACTGAGCCACCCAGGCGCCCCCTGCCCAGATGGCATTTAGATGGCAGGGTAACTGCTGGCTCCCAGTACACCTGCATGAAGCAAAGCATGCACATGTGCACAGAACTCCCAAAGTGATGTTTCAAAATATGAATAAACAACCAAAGATAACCAGATATCTTAGAAGAGGCTTTACCGAGAAGGAAGCGGGGGTGGAGAGAAAGACAGACAGACAGAAAGACAGAAACAATTGTAAACAAATAGATTCAAAGAAAGTACTTTTTAAAAAATGTTTATGTATTTACTTTAAGAGCGAGAAAAAGAGAGAGAGCAGGGGAGGGGCAGAGAGAGAGAGACCGAGACAGAATCATAAGCAGGCTCCGTGCTGTCAGCACAGAGCTCGACAGGGGACTCAATTTCACCACCCTGATATCACAACCTGAGCTGATACCAAGAGTCAGACGCTTAACCCACTGAACCACGAAGGTGCCTCTAAAGAAGGTAACTTTTTAAATATTCAAATTAATATCCTCAGAGATACTTAATACACTCATATAAAGAACAGACCACAGACTAAACATGCAGTGTAAGGATAGAAAGAAGGGATTTAATTTTTAGAAATCAGGAGATACACCCAAAAATGAATATGTGTATATCTAGATAGATAAATGGATGTAAACTCTGTGCGTGTATATAAACCGAAGAGGAACTGCCACGCAGTTTTCCAAAGTGGCTGCACCACTTGACATTCCCGCCAGCCGTGTTTGATGGTAAAGATGATGCTCTGAGATCTATTCACGACGCCCGTGACTGTAGTTTACCCACGTTAGGGCCGTACCGTACTTCACGCATCCTGTTGTCGAGGGTCATTTGGGTCATATCCGGTTTTTCGCTATGACACGCAGCACTTTCATGAGCGCTCTCCTTCCGGTCATCTGGCGTACCCGTGCAAGAGCTCCCTGAGTTCATGCCCAGCAGCGGAATTGCTGGGGCATAAGGTGTGCACATTTTAAACTTTATTAGATAATTCTGAATTGTTCTCCAGTCTCGTTCTGCCCCCCACCCCGCCCCCAGTCTCATTCGAATAAGCCCTTCAGCAGCAGTGTTTAATAGCTTCTGTTTCTCTGCCTCACCTCCAACTATTGACATCAGACTTTTAAAACCTTGGCGAATCTGATGAGTATGCAATGTTCTTTCATTGTGGTTTTTTAATTGGCATTTTCCTGATTACTCATCTTACCGAGTATCTTTTTGTATGTTTCTGGGCCAATTTAGGTCTCTCCTCCAGTGCAGAGTGAGATGCCTTTGGTCGGTCCCCCTCTTGATCTCTTATTCTTTTTCTTATGATTTGTGGGTGTTTTTCCTATATTCTGGATACAAATTCCTTTGTCGCTTCAGTGTGTCGCCATTATATTCTCTGAGCTTGTGACTTTTCTTCTCTTTCTATTTAGTACCATAAACAGGATCAAAGTGTTCAACTATATACAGTACATTAATGTGTTCAAGTGTATCCGCTTTTCCTTTGGTTTGTGATTTGTGTCTTGTTACAAAATAAAACCCTTCTTTTTCTTGAAGCCATGAAATTCTTCTCCTAGATATCTTCTAAATGTTTCATTTTGGGGTCTTTTATATTCAAGCTCTCAATTCACCCTAATTTATTTTTATGTATGATCTAAGGAGGGACTTGATTTACTTTTCTCCATATAAGTAAATAATCAGCAATACCACCCGTTTCTCATATCAGGTTTTTATCTATGTGTGGGACTGTTTCTGGCTCCTCTTACTCTGTTTCACTGATCTGTTTGTCTACCTCCTTCTAATATGACGCTTATGATCACTCTAGTTTTATAATAAATCACGACACCAGAAACAACATGCCGCCCCACCCTCATCAGCAATCTTGGACTTCTTCAGGAGGGTTTTGGGTATTCTTATTCCTTTGCTCTGATAAATAGACTTTAGAGTAAGTTTGTCCCATTCCACAGAAAACCGTGTTATAATTTTTATTGGAATTTCTTTAATTCTACAGACAGATCAATTTGGAGAAAATTGGGGCGCCTGGGTGGCTCAGTCGGTTGAGCCTCTGACCCTTGGTTTCGGCTCAGGTCATGATCCGGCAGTGCATGGGTTCACGCTCCGTGTCAAGCTCTGTGCTGACGGCAAGGAGCCTGCTTGAGATCCTCTGTGTCTCTGCCCTCTCTCTGCTTGAGGGGGCGCTCTCTCTCTCTCTCTCTCGAAAATAAATAAATAAACATAAAAAAAATTTAAGATGGAGAAAATGTACATATTTACAAAATTAGCCTTCCTCTCCCACAAATATATATGTCTTTTTATTTCTTTAGGCCTCTTCAAGATCTTGGGAAAAGCCATATTATTTTCTGTATGAAGGACTTGCTCGTCTTTAGAGTCATTCTTAGATAGTCTTTTCTTTTTTGCCGCTTTTGTAATTTGAACTTTGAGATTATATTTTTTGGTATTACTGATATTCAAAAAATTAATTAATTTTCATATATTGATCTTAAACTTGGCAACTTTGCTGAACTGTCAATAATCCTAATAATAAAGCTGTAGATTATTTGGAGTTTCCCCATGTGAGAATTCATATCATTGGCAAATAATGAGAATTTATTTCATCCCTTTTTCATTCTTATACTTTTGCTCTTCTTTTTCTTGCGTTTTTGAACTGGCTATAATCTTCCTTGCAATCTTAATTTTGTCCTTGAATTTAAAAGCAATGCTTTTTACTTTTTAAGTTCACTTATTGAGAGAGAGAGAGAAAGAGAGAGATGGAGAGAGCCCATGAGTGGGGGGGGGGGCGCAGAGAGAGAGTCTCAAGCAGAGCCTGAGGCGGGGCTTGATCTCAGGAACCAATCCATGAAGTTAGGACCTGAGACAAAATCAAGAGTCGAACACTCAACCAACCGAGCCACCCAGGAGCCCCTAAGAGCAATACTTTTAATTCACCAATGGTTTACCATGTTAATATAGTAGTTTTGTGGTTTTTAAAATAGGTATCTTTGTTCAGATAAAGAAAATTACTATTTCTAGTTTACTAAGAGGTTGGTTTCCATTTTTTTTAATGGATAAATGCTGAACATCATCTAATAACTTTTCTAAACTTCTTGGATAAATATATCTTTAAATCTCTACTGGAATAAATTATATTAAAATATTTTCCAATATAATTTGGAATATACTCATATTATTTGGGGAAAATATAGCCACATTATATTTGGAAAATTTAATTTAGGTTTTTTAAAAACTCTGTATTCATGAATATGACTGACCTGTAATTTTTCTTTTTCATATTTTCTTTGTACAGCTTGGGGATCCAGCTTCCATTAATCTCCTGAAATAAATTTGGGATATTTCCTCTCCCATTAACGTGAAGACTTTGAGTAAATATCTCTTGAATATGTCACAGAACTCACCTTCATCATTGCTTGGGCCCATAGTTTTGTGTGTGTGTGTGTTTTTTTGTTGTTGGTTTTTTGTTGTGGATTTTTTTTTTTTTTTTTTTTGCATTCGATTTCTTTAAGCGTTAAAAATCTGTTAGAGGCAGTTGTTAAGTTGTTACCAGTTACATTTTTCATGCAGAGGCAATTGTTACCAGTTATGTTTTTCTAGGAGTTTGTCCATTTCCACTAAGAATACAAGTGTGTTATTTATAGCATTCTTCCATCATCTTTAATCTTGTTAGTTCTTCTTTTTCATTCCTGATGTTTGTGTCTTTGTTTCTCTTCCCTGAATCCTCTTTCCAGAGCTTTGGTGATCACTTAGATCTTGTCCTATTTTATTTTCAGTTGTTTCTCTTATCTTCCATTTTCCCTCTTCCCTTTATTTGATTTTCTTCTCAGGGTCTTTTTCTAACGTCTCTCGTTGCCTATTTAATCCAATTCAGTTATTTAGTGTTCAGTCATTCTTCTTTTCTGATATATATTTGTTTAGAAATTTCCCTCACATGTTTTCATTTTGAAATGTAGTGTTTTTATCAGATTGAAATTATTTTTCTAATTCATACTGTTATTTCTATTTAACCTTCAAATATTTAGAGATGGGTTTTCAAACTTCCAAATACATGGCTCTAAAAATATGGTATGTTTTTCGGACTGAATTTTAACGTAATTGTTTTGTGATCAGATGATAAGATCTGTTTGATACTAACCCTTTGAAATTTGGTGAAAATTGATTTGTGATTTTATCATGCTGGTCAATTCTTGAAATTTTTTTAAAGTCTGTATTTTAAAGGAGTGTTTCTTTCATTATTAAATATTGCATTTACTATATATCCACTAGGTCAACCTTGTTGTCTTGTCCATAGTGATACTTTTAGAAAAGCAAAGGCTGGAGAAATTTACCTAGCAAAGGTCCTTTGTTAGTAAATGATTAACAACATCCTTCAGCAAATATGGGAGTCAGCTAAAACCAGGAAACCAGGGAGACCCAAGAAGCAGTGGCTGTCACTCGGGAATGCAGGGACACCCCGGAGGCCAGGTGTCTAGCAGATTTCCAGGAGGAGGTGTTCTGCAAACAGAGGCTTCTACAAGCAGAGGCTTACACCCCCTGACCCCATTCCAGACAAGGAATTGGGGGACTGTCAATATTTCGGATGGCAATTTCTCAATACACATCGAAATCTTTAAAAGATTCATCTGATAAAATCATTGGATAGTGTACAAAGATGAAAGAATTAGGATATTCACTGAGTCATTATTTATATTCAAAAAGTGATTATAACCAAAAAGGATTGGTTAATGAACTTAGAGTCTCTGTATCTGATGTCATGCCCTGTAACCATCTGAAATGATATTATAGAAGATGCAATGACATCCATAAGTAAGTCTGGGTATCTTGGCAAATGAAAAAAACCTGACTCGAAAAACAGTGGTAATAGAATAATTATGTGGGAAAATACACTTTAGAGATGAGCATTCAGATGTTAAAATTCATATCTTTATATGGTAGAGTTATGGGTGAATTTTAATTTTCTTCTCTGGCTTTCTATATTTTTAATATAGTACTGTGAACTGTATTATAACTTTTATGACAAAATCCATTTTTAGTATAGTAAATTATTCCTGTCTCTTCAGCACAACTGTCTTTCAGGAATTGGTTTTGATGTAAGTTGACCTTGTTAGGAGTGGTCCTGGGGGGGGTTCTCTTACTGTACAAGGGGAGCAGGAACATGGAAAATTGACCCGCAAGGACAGGGCGAGAGACATTCCTCATCAGGTCTAGTGAGGGTGGGGAGAGCGGCCAGCCCAGACACGTTTCTATAGCACTGTTCTATTAACACATGGCATGCCTGTCCCTCAGGGGGCCCCGTGAGCAAACACTTGGTTCTGTGCCATGAAGGAGGAGAGGGAGATTATTCTATTTGAGCCTCAGAGGGCTCATTAAGTAGAGGAAAAAAATTAGTGAAACAACTACAAAGGTATGCCGTGATAAATTCAAGATGATTTTGCATTATTTTGATATACCGACTGAATTATGTAGGTGATAGTGGTACAGGGTACATAATCAGAGTTCTGAGAATTTGTTGAGAAAAAGTAGGTAAAACGCATGGAACATAGACTCGTTCCAGCCCAATAAACTTTAAGGAGTGCCTCATGCCTACTATGCATATTAAGTTCTCATTAAGTGTTTGTGGAAGGAAAGAAGGGAGAAAGGAAGGAAGGCTGGGGTTCCTGGGTGGCTCAGTCGGTGAAGCATCAAACTCCTGATCTTGGCTCAGGTCATGATCTTACCATTCATGAGTTCGAGCCCCACACCTGGCTCTGCGCTGACAGTTGGAGCCTGCTTGGGATTCTCTGTCTCCCTCTCTCTCTGTCCCACTCCTGTGCATACGTGTGTGTGTGTCTGTGTGTGTGTTCTCCCCCCCTCTTTCAAAATAAATAAATAAACATTAAAAAAAAAGAAAGAAAGGAAAGCAGAAAGGAAGGAAGAAATGGACGGGAAGGGAAGGAGGGAGGGAAGGAGAAAGAAGAGACATTTCGGGAAGAAGGGACAGCTAAGCCGTTCTCCAAGTGTGGTCTCTAGACCAACAGCATCAACGTCGACTGGGAACTTGTTCAAAATGCAAATTCTCAGGCCCCAGCTCCAGCCTAGTGGTACTGAATCAGAAACCCTAGGGTGGGGCGCAGAGTTGTATATTTTAAGAAGTCTTCCAGCCTTCCAGGTGATTCTGATGTAGCTAAAGTTTGAGAACTGCTGGGCTAAGCAATGTCTTTGAAGCAGGTGCAAGCAGGTTGCAGGTAAGGAGACTGGCTTTACTGGAGCAAAGAAGCCATACCAGGGATTGATGGGAGACCAGCTGAGAAATATACCAGAGGCAGGAAAGCTATTATTATTATTATTATTATTATTATTATTATTGGAGCAAAAAATAAATTCATTTCTTTCACAAACAACATGGCTGGGGTTTACATCTAATAACTAGTATGAAGGAAATGTGTTAAAGAAAAAAAAATCACCCTTACTCTCTCCTCACCCACATATCAGTTAGCTTAATATTTTCCCTGTTCCTTTATAGTATCTGTACATAGATGATGTTTACACGGTTACGATGAGGTCGTACATGCAACTTTGGGGATGTGTTTGCTTGTTGCAGCATTTTGTGGGGTCTAGATACATTAATCGAAAAGTTTAAAACTTATCGTTGTCTGCGCTGTCATATTTTATATCTTTGCTCCTCCTGGGTTCTCTCTGGAGGGTTGTTAGTTTAGTGCAGAAGCAAATAATAAAATAACCAAATGTTGGGTTTAAACTTTTGGAAGTTGAGGTCCAGGCCAAAGACAAAAACAAAAGGCAAAAGACAAAAAGACAAAAGAGTTTGGAAGTCTATGAACAGCCATCACCTGTGATGTTTTTCTCACCTCAGAGACTTGACAAAGTTCTCTGGCACAAGAGCAAGGCTGCAGAGAATCAGAAGGAAGACGTATGACTTGGGTCTATTTCCACCCCCACCCCCTGCTCCATCCATCCCCCTGGGACCTGGTGGATGAGATCTCCACCACCTTCCTGAAAAGAGCCCGGAGAAGGCAAGTGTGGCCGTGGTCCTTCCACTTGGCGCCTTGTGAGTGTGACAACAGCTCTATGACCCGAGTCAGATGTGACGACCCAAGGCAACCTAGAACTCCCTGCAGATGGGATGGACTGAATGTGGCTAAAACAGAGGCTGGTCTGAGAAACGTCTGCGCTAGGGAGCACAGGATGGCCCAGCTCCTGCACGGATCAATGACCAAATGAGACAGAAGTTGGTGAACATCCCGGCGGGGGGCCAGTGAGAACGGACAATGACAGACTCCAGACGAAGGAACACAGTTGGGAGTAGGGGGTCGCACAGGGACAGAATTGCTTAAGAGTCCCCAGGATGGAGCCAACTGGACCAATAACGCTTCACATAATGGGGGCTTGAAGAAGAAAGAAGTCTTACTATAGAAAGTTAAAGAAAGTTACATCTTTGGCACAACTGAGTGTGTAGTCCAAGGTCTGTACTTGCTACAGTGATGCAAAAATTTTTTTTCATGTCCTGTAATACTTAATAGTTATTAAATAATTGACTGTGTCCTCATCAAGTGACAAACCTGTATTTTATTTAATCATCTCCCTATTATTGAAAAATAAGATTGTTTCAATTTTTAATATAGTAAAATTACAACAAAATAGTTATTCTGAAACATTTATTTGCTACCTACGATGTGCCAGACTCTGGTAGTCAGAGCTGAGAGGAACACAGCATCCTTTTTGTTTGTGGGAGAGCGAATGAGACACAGGATGGTTTCAGTGCAAAATGAATGGAATTATAAAAAGCGTGTAGAACGTGAGCCTTCTTTTAAATTATTTCCTTTGGATAAATTCCAAATAGTGAGATTCCTGAGTTACATAGTATCGACACCTTGCTTTTTTTGTTTTAAGTTTATTTTTTTTTTTGAGAGAGAGAGACAGCATGAGTGGGGGAGGGGCAGAGAGAGAGAGGGAGACACAGAATCCAAAGCAGGCTCTAGGCTCTGACCTGTCAGCACAGAGCCCGATGCGGGGCTCGAACTCACAAATGGTGAAATCATGACCTGAGCCTAAGTCAGACAGTTAACCACTTAAAGACTGAACCACCCCAGATTGCCACCCTGGACAAATTGCTTTCTTCTTCTTTTTTTAATGTTTATTTATTTTTGAGACAGAGAGACAGAGCATGAGTGGGGGAGGGGCAGAGAGAGAGGGAGACACAGAATCTGAAGCAGGCTCCAGGCTCTGAGCTGTCAGCACAGAGCAGGACGCGGGGCTCGAACTCACAGACTGAGAGATCATGACCTGAGCCGAAGTCGGATGCTCAACCGACTGAGCCACCCAGGCGCCCCAACAAATTGCTTTCTAAAGGTGTCAATTTACACTAGAATGAAGCAATGATGGCTTCTTTTATATTCCATATATAATATCCCTTGATTTTTCATGTTCTAGAAATGTTTTCCAAATCTTGTTCTCCTGGTTATTTATGTAAATTGATGTTGGGGGCGAGGCAGATTTCTAAAATTTTAATTTCTTTTTTCCTGTTTTATTTCTTCCATGATTTTAAAGCTTAGAAAATTACTCCTTAAGAGATACGATAAATACCCACTTCTATTTTCTGAGTTTAAACAAACGATTTGATTTTTCTTCAGTTGTTCAATTAATTAATCCATCTAGAATTTATGTCAACAATTTGAATTGGAACCATCTGTTTTCTAAATTGCTAGCTAAGACTATTCTTCCTGTTCTTATTATTTGAAGACGCTTACCAAATGCAAAATTCTCACTGTATTAGGATAATATCTTTGGAGATATTATACGTGGTGCTGCATAGACTGATTAGACTTTGGCTCCCGTACCGTTGAATTAATGGTACCCACAGCTGCAAGGGGAGGGAAGAACCGTCAAGCATGAAGGACCTACTGTTTGGTTTTCCAGGCTATGTTGAAAAAGTTAAAAAAAAAACAAAAAAGCTGGGAGAGTTTCAGGTAACCCGCGCTTAGAGAGCTAGTCACAGAAAAGATCACTGATCAGAGAGGAAGAAGGAATGACATGAGAGTGAAGTTCCCACCACGTTGGGAGGAAAAAGGTCCCGCTGGTGCTGAGAGCAGGAGCTGGGTGCGAGAGGGAGGACAGAGGGCGAAGGGTCACCCGAAATGCTCGACTCCGTTCCTCACCCCAGAAGGGAACGTGGACAAAGGGCGTGGCTGGCAGGAAGTGAGTAGATAAAACGACAGACGGCCGGCCGGATAGATTTGGAGCATCTGAGAATTTCAGGGGTTGGTGTTCAGTACAAGCTGGGTAGAGCAGGGGAAACTGGCAAGAGGAAGGCTTTGCTGGGGAGATGCCTGGCGTGATCCAAGACGGGGTCCGTAGCAATGCCTGAGTCAGGTGCCAAGGGCCCCACCCGCAGCTCGTGGGAGAGCACGCAGCCTACAGTGTTCTGGCACCCATGAAGAATGGCTCAGAAGAGACCTAGGCTCTAAATAAGGAAACCCAGAGTGTGGCCCTCGTATCACCGGAGGCAATGGCAAGGGCCAAGGTGGGGGTGGCAGATGCCACTCTGATGCCCACGGACCAGATCAAGACAGGTCGTACCTTCATCATCAAGCAGGTGGAGAGGCTGGTCTCAGCAAAAGCTGCTGGGGACCAGGAGACATCAGAGCAATCCCACTGCACCCAGACTGCAGCCTGGGAAGGGGTGATCTTTCCAACCTGTTAGGAGTTTAGCTTTGATTTGAGTGCTTTACCTGCAGGTCTGAAAATGAGAGAGGTTAAGTTACCATTAGTCATCAGGTTGCAATTGTAAAAACAAGAATTTTACTTTTATATTTCTGAGTAATACAGACGTTTTGAAACTATGGTCACCACACACACACACACACACACACACACACACACACACACACACACACACAGGAGACAGGAGGCCCTTGTGTGGGCTTTTGTTTCTTTACTGATTTAAAACATAACCTTTAAAGTCAGGACAGAACTTTAAATGTGTTTGGGGCACGGTGTGTCCATAGGCAATGTAGAAGGGACTCTCTTTTCTTTCTGCCTCTAGAGAGTCCTGCATGTCCCCTTCTTCCTTCACATTCCATATGTCCCGGTTTTCCTCGGACAGTCCCCATTTACACTGCTGTCCCAACACAATAACTTTGGCTTTCAGAAGTGTCCTCCTGTGAGCAATAATTTACATGGCCATCCTAGCCATGGAGCCCTTTGGCCACAAGGTGGCAGCATCGGCCCACGACTGGAAAAGTACTGCGGCTTGTGGGCAGTTCCAGTGTCTGGGGCAGAAGAAGTGGCCACTTCCCTAACCCAGGACAGGGCTAGAGATACAGCACCAGACCACAGAATGGGGGGCCTCTCGGAATGCAAGGACTTGTACGGTGGTCATCTTGTCCATCCCCTGCTACGAGGCAGGCCGTGGGACCGCACCTGGCAGCCACGAGAGAAACTGTCGTCAGGGTTGGAATTAGACCTTGCTTCAAGCGTTTCATGTGTGATACCCAGGGGAGGGTCCTCTCCACCAGCGATTTCTGAGATCCTCATCTACAAAGCCACTAGTCCTTGAGCTAAAGATGTAGACACTTTGATATGTTCAAAAGACTCATGAAGATGTTTGTTTTCCAGATGATACAGTAATTGGCAACCCTTTTCTTTTTGCTTCCTGTTATTGGGTTGAACTTTGTCTGCAAAAAAGATAGGTTGAAGCTCTAACTCCCCGTAACTCAGAATGGCCTTATTTGAAAATAGGGTCGTTAAAGATGCAATTCATTAAGATGAGGCCATACAAGTAGGGTGGGCCCTCAGTCCAACAGAGCTGGCAAAGAAAGGAAGGCGTATAGATTGGAGGCATGCTGCCACAGGTCAAGGAATGCCCGGGAATACCAGAAACTGGGAAAGGTGAGGGTGAGTTCTCTCTTAGAGGCTTTGGAGGGATCATGGCCCCACCAACACCTTGATCTTGGACTTCTAGCCTCCAGAACTAGGAGAGAATATATTTCTGTTGTTTCCAGCCACTCAGTCTGTGGCGCTCTATAACAACAGCCCTAGGAAACTAACGCTCTACCCCCTCACACTTTTGCTGATCCCAAAGTAATATTAGTATCTACCGCTGCATAGCATTACTGCCATACACTTAGCAGCCTACGACAACACATACTTATTATCTCACGGTTTCTTTGAGCTCAGAGTCCCAGCATGGCTTAGTTCTCTGCAAGGCTGCAATCAAGGTGTTGGTCAAGGTGGGGTTCTCACTGAGAGCTCAATTGGGGAAGCATCCACTTGCGAGGTCACATGATTATTGGTAGGATTCAGGTCCTTGTGGGTTGCTGAACTGAGAGCCTCAGTTTCTTGCTGGCTGCAGGCCAAAGGCTGCCCTCGTGGCCCTGCCACACAGCTTCCTCCAGAGCAGCTCTCGACATGGCAACTGGAAGAGGGTCTCCTTGCAAGGTGGGTGTTACAATCTTATGCATCTTCATCACCGAAGTGGCCTCTCATCACTTTGCCATGTTCTATGGGTTAAAATAAATCACAACTCACACTGCACTTGGGGGAAAGGCATGAATACCATAAGACAGGAGTCCGGGGGGCCAGATTCTATAAGGAGAGTGGACAACACATTCCTAGGCGGAGAGGTTTCCAGACTGAATTTTCAGGCGCTCAAGTTTCTATGGCTCACCATGGTCACTGTCTCCCCAAACTTCCAAAGAATAAAAAATTATTTTTTCCTCCCCATTCTTAAGTGGGGAGCAACTTCCCACTGGGCTGTGGGGTAACTGCCTTCCCAACTTTCCCCTTTTCTCCCAGCTGCAAATGGAACCACGGTGTAGAAGGAAGCCCTCAATTCCTGGGGCAGAAGCAGAGCATGAAAGCTGAAAACAGGCTGGTCCAAGACAAAGGCGGCCTGCATCTATCCACAATTTGAAGGCTACTATCTTTCTTTGGGGATGGAATAAATCACTGCTCACGGTCATCCACTTTTTTCTTGCCTCTTCTTCTGAGCTCAAAGTCAGTCCCACTTCATGGCAGGGACAGTGTTCTCCCAACTGTCTAAATCTTTACATTTTTCTCATCCTCCTTTGGAGTTAGGCTGGGGCCACCGGAGTAGTTTAAGCCAAGTATATTTGGTGTGGCACTCTTGGGATGACAAAACTAAAAACCAGTGTGCCTCGTCCATCCCTCACTTCCCTGACTCAGCAAACGAGGGAGGCCAAGTGCCAAGAGGGCAGTGTTGCAAGATGGAGGGAACTTGGCTCCTGAGAGGGAGCTGTCCCGGGGGAAGAACCCTCTTTTAACCCACACGGGATGTCACTTGAGTGAGAAATAAAGTTTGGGTTGCTTTATCAGCCCTCGGGCAAAGCATTGCAAAGAGCAGCTCAGCCAAGCACATTTGGAACAGCTGGAGCCTGCACTGGTATCAAGAGATCTGCTGGGGCCTCTTGGATAATAACACGGACTATCGATTCTACTCTAAGCCACTTATAAGCCATGTGAGCTTAGGCAAGTTATTTAGCCTCTGTGCCTCATTTCCTACCAGTACCTTCTCATATGGCTTTTGTGATGAGTAAATGAGTAAAACACACAGGGCAGTGGAGGAGTTCCGGCTCATTATCTGTGTTACTGGCGGGCGTACAAGTATGCATTCTGGACGCCAAGGGGGTGCTCCCTTTAACCTTTTCTCCAACCTGTCAGCACAGGTCCCTGGGGGCTTCTCCTTGGCCCAAGTAAAGGACTGGGCCACCCACCTCCAAAACAAGTTCCCACTTAACATTTCCTCCTTCTTCACCCATCTCCCTTCCTTGCAGGCATTCCCTTCCTTTCCTTAACACTAGAGGGCACTTCGTGACTGGCGCCGTCCAGCACTCCAGCTTGGGTTCTCACTCAGTCCAGTTGGCAGCAGCAGGGGCCAGCAGGTGTCTGAACTTGAAGCTGAAGCATCTCCTGAATAAGGAGATGGGCTTCTCACCTATCAGAGCAGCCAACCAAACAGCTAGCACACTATCCAGACCTGTCCTGGACCACTTTCATAGAGCCCTATTCTTTCCTTCTGAATAGTTATCAACATGTATAATTATGTACTTGTTTCTATGCTGATCAGGTTAACGTCCCTCCTCCTCCCCCACGGAGACTGAAAGCTCCGTGAAGAAAGTCACATACCTGTTCTGTTCACTATCCATTTCAACACTTAGCATTGCGTCTGATGTATTTACTCTTGATGAATACTTGGGGACTCAATAAAGTGATCTCTGTCTCTTCTCATGTCTCCCTCCACCCACCTACCCCTGCACCCCTGGACATCAGTCTGTCTTGGGCTACTCATCACCACCATCACAACCTTATCACTTTGGAAACTGTCACAATTTCCTAACATGTTTTCATTTCTTTCTCAAAAGTTTACACTCCAAAACACGTTGTCCGCTCTACTACCCTGCATAAAAACCACTGCTTTCAAGACATTCTGACAAACCAGTTCATCTAGAAGGGAGAAACTTAGGAGGGGAGGGTTTGCACTTCCTGGAGGGTCCAAGATTCTTATTTGTACAGTGGAAATAGTAATACTGACTAGAGAAGCCATTGCAATGCTTATAGGACACCATGGCAGGCATGGGGCCTGGCAGACACAGACATTCAATAAAGGATAAATCTTTGCATCAATAATATTCTATGATTTTAACTCAGAGGAATGGGATTACCTAAACGAGAAAACAGAAGATTTAAGTGGACTGATTCAAAGGCTAATGAAAAAAGGAGTAGATTTAATCTTATATTTTTCTTTCTAGAACATACGAGCAATGCCAGTAGGTAAGTATTACAAGTAATTAGACTTTTTTCAGCTAGACTTTCCTTTCAAAAATTTGAAATGTTTGAAAATTGGAATTGGCTTTGTGTGAGCTTCCTGTCACTGGAGGTAATCAAACTGAGGCGGTATGCCTCCCTTTTAAAAATGTCTTCGAAGATATTGTGCATCAAGTAGAGATTTGAGTTAGGTCACTTTCTCTAATACGTCATAATTCTACAACGATGTATGATTCTACGAGAATCCTTTCCTAACTTTTTTTTGGCCCATTGAGTTCTCTCACTTTTTTGAGAGAATTATTTTTGGAATATATGTTTGTATTGATATTTGAGCTTTCAAGTTCCATCTGTAATTAGATAGTACATTTCCTGAGGACAGTATCTTGTGTTTGTGCCTTACTACCCAGCATTGTGCCAGATAGTCACCGGGTGCTCAGTAAAGAGTAGTCAAAGCGGAAGGGGGGATCCGTACAGGTCTTGCTTTCAGAGAGAAAAGCTCCCATGCTAAAGTAGGTGGGCTACAGGATTCTATTTCCTTCTCTGCTTCAAGATAAACCTCAGCTGCATAAGTTGAACAGTTAGAAAGGAGATAACCGAAGGAATGTTGGGGATCCCATCATCACTTTTTGAAATGCAAAGTGAGGCTTCATCATTTCTTTAGGTACCTTCATGGAGAAGTCATTTAAAAAAAGCCCACATGAATGAAAGATTAATGATCTCTTAAGATCTCTTCTCAAATTATTTTTTCACTGTAGAGCTTAAAAAGTGACAGTGTGAACAAACAGACTTTATTTAGAATTTAAATAGGAATGAAGTCCCTCATCATTATGGAGCTTACCCCACTGTAATAAACCTGGAGGCTAAATACATCAGCTTATTTCAATATAAATCACCCTTGAGAGCCCCCTTGTTATCAGGTCCTGTGGGATTTCAGGCAGGTTGGGCGGGTCCCATAACAATCTCTCTGTAAAGGAAAGCTTTCTATTATATATACATAAAGAGGCTTAAATCCAAAGAGAATGGAGACATTTGTGGAGGAGATGGGGCCCCTGGAACTTGGGATGGGGTATCTGGGTGGATGATCCCCCCAAATGTTTAACTCACAGATTCTTCCGAACCCTCAGAGCCTGAAGAATTAGCCCCTCCCCCACCTCCTTATTAAGAGCTAGCACTACTATTTCTACTCCCATTCCTGTCTTGATTGAAGACATTTCAAAACTTCTCTCTACACCTCCTCTCCTAGTAACTAGCCTTATAGCGAGGGTTAAGTCACAGCATAACCCAGGTGGGATGTTCTGGACCTGGTAATGAAAGAAGGGCATTAAAAAACAAAATTCAACTGAGTAAATTGAAAGATCTGATTGGCTTTTTTGAATGATCCATGAACCATGCAGCATACCATCCTAGCAGAGAGAAAGGAGCTCTGAGGAGCTGTACAAAATGGAAGAACTTTATAAGCAAGAGGTAGGGCAATGAAGTTATTCTAGCAAAGAGGGCAATGTTTCAGGCATGGCCACCATTCTGTGGGGGAGGCAGGGGTGAGGCAGGGGTCTATCAGGCAAGTCACCTCATGAGTGCTGACCAAGTAATTCTAGATTGACTGATTAAAGGTTGAATTCCCTGGAGAGGCTGAAACTACAATTGTTAGGTATTAAGTCTTGGTTTGTTGAAGTGGAGCTTAGCACAAGTGACTCCATGTTAGACCTTTAGAAAGGGAATAGACCTCAAAGGAGTTGCAAGTCCTAGTCAGCAGGTACCAGCAAGAGTCAGAGGAGTTCATACAGTACTGGATTCTGAAAATGCTGTATCAAGGGGCTGAAACACAAGACAGAATAGGGAAGACTATATCGATTTGGGAGCAAATCCAGAGATACAAGGTTTAACACCTGCCAGAGACTCTGGGAGGTATATGACTATGCTGTTCAAATGGCTCCTAGAAGTATGGAAAAAGTGATACCCTAAGCTAGATAAAGTTGA
The DNA here is from genome assembly GCA_030068075.1 of Paguma larvata. NCBI lineage: Eukaryota > Metazoa > Chordata > Mammalia > Carnivora > Viverridae > Paguma > Paguma larvata. Next base: position 9,052,816 of record CM057840.1, on the reverse strand, counting down.
AATGCCAGAACTGCCCTAGCAGGCAGTGGAAGAAGAAATGAAGAGGCTCAGGAGAGTGAGTATGCTAGAGTGGATATACTGTAAGGCTGATTCTGTAGGCTGTCTACCGTAACAGATGATTCTGTTCCTTGGGAGACCCTGGGCAGTATATCACTTACAAATCTAAAAGAAATGAGCTAGTGAGAAAGAAATGAGCTAGTGAGAAAGAAATGAGCTAGTGAGAAGAACGCCAGCATCACCAAAAAGCTCAACCAAGACTCTCTTCTAGAAGCCAGGGATGAAGGTAGGAGAAGTAGGCAGAAAATTTGGCTTAGTGATACCAATGGTGATGACGGCTCCAGAACCAAAAGTTCAGATGGATGCAGTTATTATGATGAACAACGTGGTTGGAGTGGCAGCCACAGGGGCCTGACCCATGGAGAGTGACGGGGATGATTAAAAGAACACAGTGTTCTTTGAAGCCAAATAGACACTCAGTCAACGAAGCTCTTTCTCAGTTTGTACCATTAGAAGAAGTGAAGGATGGATGACAAGGAATCTAAAGGCAGTGGCCCCAATAACATGTCATGATGTCTCGCCCGTTTTCTGGACCTGAGCCAGTTTTCAAGCTCTGACTCATCCAGATTCCCAGGAGACAAAACCCTGCAACATCACAGCCAACATGCTCAGTAATGATTCCATTAGTCCTTTCCAAAGAAATCCATAGTCATTTATTTGGGGAAATGTATACCGGGAAAAAAGATTCCCAAATGTGTAGAGGACTATGTAGGTAATAAAGTAAGTAAGCAAGTAAGTTAAGTCCTGGCCAAGTGGTAATTTCTATAGGCCCTGAGTGTATAATTGGGATTGGTATGTTTGTTAATTGGAACATTGCGATGAGGTTTTGGGGTGGTGGTGGGATTTGGAGCTACAAGCAAGAAAAAATTCTTGAAGACATCTTTGGTGCAAAAAGATGATTTTATTAGAGCACAGGGACAGGACCTGTGGGCAGAAAGAGCTGCACTGGGGTTGTGAAGAGCGACTCCTTATATACAACGTAGCTGAGGGAAATAGAGTCAAGAGGAAGTTTCTTAAAGAGATTTTCAAATGCTAAAGTGGACTCACAGATTACTGGAGGCTTAGCTGTTGCTAAGGTAACGTTGTTTTTCTCTCTAGCAAAGCATTAACATGAAGACAGTAGGGAGTTCCCAGAGATTAGGCTATTGATAAGGTTACTTTTTTCTTATAATTTACTAAGATATTTGTAAACTGATGGAGACTTACTTCCTGCATGACTATGACCTCTAATAGTTAACCATTTGTTTTCTGTCCTTTGCTTTGTTCTTGGGCAGGCAGGAGTGCCTGAGGAATATCATACGTAACCCACATGGCGGGGAGGTTGTTGTTAATTCGTGCTTTGCTCTCCGCTTGCCTTATGCTCCCTCATCAATTGGGTCTTCAGCTTATGCAGAAAGAACTGTCATCATGGTGAAGGTCAGGCAGAAGCCTCCAAAATTGCCCCACCCCCAGCCAAGATAATAAATACAAAACAATATCACATGGGGGCAGGTGTTGATATTAGTACCACACTTAAATATTTAAAAGTTCCCATGGTGTCTTATTCAGTTCAATAATTGACCTCTGCAGAAGCCTAGTGGATGCTGGAGGATGACTATAATTTACTGCAAATCTAATCAAATTTTGGTCCCAATTCCAGCCATTATGTCTATTTATCTATCACAACAGAATCGACATGGCCTCGGGCCCATAGCATGGTGCAGTGATGTGGTGAATGCATCGTTTGCTATTCCCTTTGGAGAAGAAGATGAGACACCATCTGCATTTACATAGGTAAATAGCACCTACATTTACGATTTTGTCCCAAGGCTATGTTAACTCCCCTGTCCTCTCTCATAATATGGTCCAAAGGGATCTGGACCATCTGGGCGTCCTGAAGAATGTCACATCAATCCATTACTTATTGAAGATATTATGCTAATCAGTCCATGTGAGCAGGAAGTGGCTAGCATGTCGGAGGCCCTACTTAGTAAGACACAGATGCCTCAGAGAGCGGGACATAAGCTTATGAAGATCAGGGGACTGTCACATCAAAACTATTGTTACAAGTCAAATGATCACAGTCCTGCCAGGAAATCTCATCCCAAGTAAAAGACAAGATATTACATCTTGCACCTCCTGCCACAATGAAGGAAGCACCTACCTGATGGGCATCTTTGGTTCCGGAGGCCACAATACCACCCCCGGAAATACCACTCTCGTCCATGCAGTGGCATAAAATGCTTTGTCAACTCTGATTATTTTACCAGCAAAATGAGTTTATTTAGGAATAGGAGAGAAATTGCAATTCAGGACGAGCAAACTATGGTGAGCCACAGACAAGTTCAAAGGGAAGGTCAGCTTTCATTAGGTTTTAGGAGGAAACTGGGGAGGGTTATTTTATTTTTTTTATTTTTTTATTTCTTTTTTTTACGTTTTTATTTTATTTTTGAGAGACATAGAGACAGAGCATGAGCAAGGGAAGGGAAGAGAGAGAGGGAGACACAGAATCTGAAGCAGGCTCCAGGCTCTGAGCCGTCAGCACAGAGCCTGACGCGGGGCTTGAACTCACAGACCGTGAGATCATGACCTGAGCCGAAGTCGGCCGCTTAACCGACTGAGCCACCCAGGTGCCCCGTGGGGACGGTTATTTTAAACAAAGGTTCGTTGGAGAAGAGCCAGTGTTGGAGGTTCTGGCGAGTTCTCACCGCTATAAGGGGTGGTCAGCACATTGTTGCTGGGGCAGGGAGGGATCTTCCTTCTTTTTCTTCAAAGTAGGAGATAAATTCCTATGAGAAAAAATGCCCCCCCTTGTCCAGATGATTTTCTCTTCCTTCTCCCTGCTGGTGAAGCAGGCTGCAGGATGGTACAAGTGTGACAGTGCCCCCTTCGGGGCTTCCTGGCTCCATTTTGAATGAGGATTTCACAGCTTCTCCCTTTGACCAGGGCCCAGAGCAGGGAATGGCTCCACAGCACATCCAGGCTGACGTGGAAGCAGCCCTGCCTTCTACTATTAGAGGTATATGTGCTGGGGAAAGACGCTGCATGGGGCTTATCGCCTGTCCCAGTGGAGGGATCACAACCTAGTCACATAGTGCCCTGGGGTTCGTTTGCAAAGCCATGCTGTCTGCAAGGGAGATGAATGTGTCTTTGGGAAAACAACTCCCGGGAAGATACTGGGCCCTGGTAAAGATGTAGGACGTGAGAACAGGACCCCAGATGAGTGTGCCTCTGGAGCTGCCCGTCATGAGCTGACAGCTCTTACACCCACTAAGTCATAAGGTCAGTAGGCCAACAACAATTCATCATCACTGGGAGCAGTACAGCTGGGACCGAGCACACCAAGGACTTGAGGGCACCAGCCAGCTGCATGAGTGGGCAGCCCAGCTTCACTTCAGCTACCACTGTTGCACCAGTGTCCCCCACGCCCCCTCAATTCGTGCAGGGCCACGTAGGAGCAGACCTGACAAGCCACACATGGCAGAGGAAGGCAAAATCCAAGCTTCATTTATGGATGAGCTGGTTCGATACGTGGGCTCAAAGGGAAAGTGAACAGTAGGTATGTTACAAGGAGTGGCTTTGAAAGCCACTCGGCAAGAGAAACTCCTTCCAACAGGCAGAACTTTGGGCAGTGCGCCTGATGTTCTACTTCGTATGGAAGGAAGAACGGCCTGATGTTAGAACATAGACAGAGGCCTGGATAGAGAAAGATTGAGAGAATGACTGGAGACACGTGGATGGACATGGAAGTGGCATGAAGTGCGAAGCTCTTTGGATCATATGCTAATGTCTGCTAGAGAGTGCCCACCATGGAAGAGACACTGAATCACCAAGCAGACAGAATGACTCGGCCATCTGACACCAGCCAACTCCAGGCACTGGCCGCCTCACTGCTGATACCAGGGACACATGAGGGACATAGCCACAGTTAGAGGGATGGGGCAATGCACGGCTCCCACAAACAGCAGAGGCTCCTATGGACCGAGGCTGAGTTTAGCCCTGTTGCTAATGACCACCCAACCCACCAGCAATAGAGCAGCTCCCCCATATAATACCATTCCTCCAGGAGACCAAGAGCCTCCTCAGTGGCAAGCTAATTATTTGGTGCCCCTTCCATCTTGCAAGGGCTTGTGATTCATTATCACATGACAATGTCTCTTCCAAGTAGCTTCATAATGAAATAATCCCAATCAGTAAGAAATATATTTGTTTCAATCCTCAAACTTGTCACTCCAGAAATTCTGTGTTCAAAGCTGTTGCTCCTGATTTCCTGCAGCGATCTATGCCAAGAACCTGATGTGAGTTCCTGTTTATGTCTTCAGCTATACTCCTGTGAACTGTGAAATGATCTCCCGGGGTTTTTTCCTTTGTGCTTTTACTAATAGTCTGTCCATGAACTTAAAGCATCTCAGCACTCCTCGGACTGCCTTTGGGAAGTCTTCCGTATTCGGAGAGCTGTGAACGTTTTGGGATTGCCATCTTTGCTAGCCGCCAAGTGATAGTGGAGGTCATAAAAGCCTCCTAAATGTAGTTATAAAATTGATTACTTGTGCTATACAAATACTTTCTTCTCTTATCCTTTGGAGGAGTGGCGAGTCTCATAGTTCACCTTCCTCTATGAATTTCTAAGTAAGTCAGTGATCAAGGACTTGTAGCAGTAGTTGTTATCCAAGTTTTTTTAATAATGTTTTCTTCGGCATCCAGTATTCTGACCAGAGCTTGAGTCCTGGAGAGGGGAGAAGGGCTGTGTCTCTCCCGCAAATAACTCGGATAGAAAAAAGCTTGCATACGTAGATAGAGCAAGCAGAAAGCTTTGCAGTCATGTATATGGAGGAATAAGCTTTGGCTACCGGCTGTACTGATGCATAAAGCATCTCTATATATTGCTCTTAATTTACTCACTAGAAAACATGTCTTGGAGAGGGAAGAGATCAATACAGATTGTATCACAGCGCAAATGGCTTTCCTTGCATTGGTTCGCTTTCTGTTCTCTGATTTTTTACTCTGGTGTGTCTGTTTAGCAAATAAAATCCTTTCCTGAAACTGGGATTGGGGAATTGGAGGGCAGGGAGTGGGTAAAACTCTTCCCAGATCTGACATTTGGTCTAAGTATTATTTAGTTTTTTTCTAGAGTCTGGGACCGGGAATCAGAAGGTCACAGTGACAGAAACCTATGTAAAGAGACTTCCTGTGGCTTTGTATTAGGCAAAAGAATTCATTTACACTCTCAAGAGTAGCCAATACAGAGTTTTCTCCTCCATAAGGCTTCAGAGAGGGGGCCATCTTGGCTCTTGGTCAGTGCTCTAAAAAGTGGCCTAGTGCTTTCCAACCAACTGAACTTTATTATGGCTTTTGTGTTTAGTAATCAAAAAGTCTCCAAAGTGCTCAAAAGGAGACAAACTAGAAAAAGATATCCTTAAGGCTGTAAAATGACTGCATTGTTTTTAAAACAATACAATTTGACAAACATTTATCTTTTTAATGATTTTTTAAGTTCATTTGTTTGTTATTGAGAGAGAGAGAAACAGAGCATAAGCTGGGGAGAGGCAAAGAGAGAGGGAGACACAGAATCTGCAGACCATGAGATCCTGACCTGAGCCAAAGTCAGATACTCAACTGACTGAGCCACCCAGGTGCCCTGACAAATGCTTATTTAAAAATACAAAATCAATCCAAACATGTGCTTAAACAAATTGACTTATTTTTAATCCTTCAAATGCCAAAATGATCAAGTGGCAAAAGGAGAAAAGAAAAAGAGAAAGAACAAAGAAAGCGGTGGACTTCTAAACAGATGAAAACCTTCAAAATAAAGCCTTTTTTTTTTTTTTTTTAGGGTTTGATCATTAAAAGACATCTGCTCTCTGTTGCTGTAAGCTGCTATTAATATTATCAGTTAACATTTACTGATACTTTACTACATGCCAAGAACTTTAAGTTACATGGATTGTCACACTTAATCCACAAAATAATTTATGAGGTAGGTGCTATTATCTCCTGGTTTCCGATTAGGAAAACGGGTTAAAACGGTTAAGTAATCTGAGCCATATCATTTTCCTAGTAAAAAGTAGGGCTGGTATATTAACTTGGAAGGAGTGTAACTCCAAAGTCCATGTGGTCAACGATGATCTGAGCTGAGAATGGAACGTCTGGCCAGGCGCTAATCCTCCCTTCCCACCATTCAATTCTGGGGATAGGCAAGGCCACCATATACAGTTCTTCGGGTTGCACACTGCTTAAGCATGCCACAGCTAAGGGGACACCCTTTCCACTGCAGATGTATTCTAACTTATAAAAGAGGTGATAGGTGTTTGTGAAGATCTGGAGTTCCTAACCAAGTCCTGGAGTAGTAGCACACACCACTGTGCACACAGTGACTGGCACACACGCATGCACAAGACCACCTTGTCCCTGCCACGCTCCAGACATCCCACAGTATTATTTCTTGTCCTCTCTTATTGCTCTCAGGGACACAGTTCCTAGCCCCAAACTGTCTTCAAACCTGGAAGGGTGAATGCATAAGCAAAGCTTGCTGCCACCTCTAATTATTGTGCAACAATATATCAACTGCCTTGATTTTTCTAAAGAAGACATGTCCTTTCTGATTGGCACAAGGGTGCTACAATGTCTATTAGGGGCCCTGGTGAGAGCCTTCTAGAGAGCCTGCAGTACCTCCATCCCTTGGGGCTGCTTAGTTGTCATTTTAATATCAGTATAAAACCAACAGAGGTAGGCATTATGTCTCTTATGAGGAAAAAGAACCCACACATGACATATTTTCCACAGCAAACCGCTGGGGTATTTTTAAGCGTGTCGTCTGTCCTTCCACCTTCTGGATGAGCCATGCTTGTCGGTGCTCTCTTTCCATGGAGATCATCTCATGTCCTGGATCGTGCTTTGTTGGAGCATGAATTAGGGACTGCCAGGCGTACAGTTGAATAGGAGTCCATGACCCAACTGGCTCTCCCTGCAAGCCAAAGGGGTCAGGCCAGCAGAAGGCACCAGCTGCCCAGACAGACCATAGGGGAATTCCTCTCCTGAAATTTCTCCCCTTCCCAGATTGTCTCATTGTTACCCTAAGGGGTCAGCTACACTGGGGCATCCTGAAAAACCTGGGGCTCCGGCTTGGAGGGGAAAGAAGAAGTGGAAGAATGTAGATCAGTGTATTTTCTTTGACACCACAGTCACCACCTTTGGAAAAGCTCTGCAAGACTAAGTGACAAGAAGGACCACAAGGAGCTCCCCCCTAGAAGAGCTAGAAGCCAAAGCCCAGGGTGCAGTGACTTGCCGCAGGCGTGGAGAAGCGAGGGGCACAGCCCGTCTTGCACTTCAAGCTTCCAGGGCTGGCCTCAGCTGCTTTCCAGCACCTGGGTACTGCCTTCTCAGTCTCAAGGTTAAAGGAAAGAAGCTAGAAGGTATTCAGACACCAGCATCTCAAAGAGAGAGAGAGAGAGAGAGAGAAGGAAAAGTCCAGGTGGATTTTGCTTCTGGGCTGAGATGGATGGAGAAGCCTCAGCTAAGCCTGGAGAAGGACAGGTGAGATGCAGCTTTCTCCCTGGAGGCTGGGGTCTTGTCTCCCAGCGGGGGTGGTGACTTTCAGAAGCAGCAGTTCTAAAGCATGCATCCAGGGGCCCTCCCCACAGCAGGCCGGGCTCACTCCCAGGGGGCCAGGAAAGGTCCGTGGGATTCAGGCCTCCCGGCTCTCCCCGTCACCCTGACTCTCCCTCCCACCAGAGCGCAAGATTCCTCTGAGGCCCTAAGTAATGTAGAAACAACAAACGTTAGAAAGAGAAGGAAACATGGGGATCCACAAAGTTCTTCTGCTATAGTGGAGACAAAGATGCATTTGTTCTAGGTCATTCCATCAGCCACAGGCAAAGCAAAAGCTCCTGAGTCCTGGGTCTGTGTGCACTTCTCTCTATACCACATGGGGTCATTCCTTTCTTGTCTGCTGCCCCAGGGGTAGGGAATAGGAGAGGAGTGGGCCTCAGTGGGTGGGGCGGGGGAGGGCAGTAGGGATTTGGGGAGTCATAGGGCAGCCTGTGCTGAAGGTGAGGTAGATGCCCTTCCCGGCAGGACCAGGGGATGAGAAGCCCCCCACCCCCATGTGGCCCTCATCCCCTAAAATACTGTGCATTATAACAAAGGCCAGTAGCCCCAGGCTGCTAAGTTGGGGCTCCCTGAATCCTGGAGAAAGGCTTTTTGAAGGTCATTGGCAGGGTGGGGGACTTGGAGACATTTCCTCGAATAATAGTCTTTTTGGCCTCCTATCAAGGCTAATAACTCCCTGGAGGCCTTTTATCTCACACTCTGTGCTTCCTCATTGCCCCGGCCGAGGCGAGGCGGCTTTTGCTCCTGAGCCTAGAGATTGCTGCACCAGTGACTCCTGAGGAACCGGGTGGTGTGGTGCACAGACTTTGACCTCAGCCTGTGCTGTGTCAGCACCTAGTGCATTGGGAAAACCAGCCTCAGGAACCTGGGGTTGGTGGACGTTAAGCAAACAAACGGATTAGGCACAGGCACACCTGGAGAGGGCAGGCAGCCAGAACGCTCTGGACGGCACAGAGGGCCTATGGCTGCTACGGCCATGCCCAAGATGGGGGCATTGCCGAGGAGGCATGAGAAGCCTGAACACTTTTCCAACCCCAGCTGCTCTCGGGGCTCTACGTGGATAGAGAATCCAAGGCATTAGAGGGGATGGCTGGGCAGAGCCAAGCTGAGGTGGACAGTTTGCAGTTACAGAGCCGACCCATGGATCCTACCTCCCTCTTGTCCTCCGCTCTCCCTCCCTTTCCCTTCTCTTCCTCTCTCCCTTCTACTTCTAGGCTTCCCCTTTCCCTTTTCTCCTCCTTCATCCCATGTCCCAGCCTGGCCAGTGACCTTGTGCAGCTTTGTCTAGTTGGGCCAGAGGGTACCCCCTCTGGTGAGGGTCTCCTGCCCCCCCATGGGCCAAACCACTGACTATCTGCTCCAGTTCTCAACATCGGTGATTTTTAATTAATCAAAAAGCATCCATGAAAACCCTAGGGGGAATACAAATGGAGTATAGTGTACAGTCTCTGTCTTTATAATCAGCAGGCAATGAAAGACTGTTGAGCAGGGATCAGTATGGCGTCTGTGACAGGAGTGATCGGTTCTTGTTCACTTGATAGCTGTGCACTGTGCTCCTAGACCATCCTGCACCCTGTTCCAGAGCCTGAGGGCAGAGAAATGACACACAAAGTCCCACCCCAGGCCAGCAGGAGAGACCAGAGCAGAGGGAGATGAGTGTGGACAGGACAGGGAGGGCTTTCTAGAAGTTGTAGAGAAGAGACAGACTAGGACAGTCGTGCAGACAATCGCTTGTCCCGAGAGCTCCTTTTTAACTCCTTGTTACTGACCAGAAGCACACGACCAGTGAAACAGAAAGCTTCCCTTGAAGGAATCGATTCTCTTTCTGCAGAAAAAGCAGGGGGTAAGGGGAAAGAGGGAGGGAGCTACCCTGCGTGGAGCACACTGCTAACACTTCCCGACAATCTAGTTTCAGTCGTGCAACAACCCCTTTACACATCTGCTCATTTCCCTGGAGAGGAAACTGACTCCCAATTCCAGGCCAGGTTTAAACTTCAAGCATGTAGTCTTTCCACTCCGTAAGGCCCCCCTAATTTCAGAGCTCCACGCTGGCAAGCGGGTGCGGGGGTGCGGGGGCTGGGATTCCATAGAGGGTGTTCCACCTCTTCTGAACACAGAAACCCCAAGGGTAGGGACGTTTAACGCATGCTTAGGAATGTGAGATGGAGTCATGCTTGTCTCAGATGGGGGCAGTTCCTGCCCTGCTCTTGGTTAGAAATAGCCCATCCAGCCACAGCACTGAGCAAACTGAGGTCCCGGAGAGAGAAGGGGCTAGGCCCAGGTCTCCCTGCTGCTCACCCCAGCTTCTCCCTGCGTCCTCTCAGGCTTCGTCAACTACGGTGTTTTTTGCAGGTCGCCAGCCAGAGGGCAGGATGGAAAATGCCCGTCCTCCTCACGCTGTGCCTGTTGCAAGGTGAGTCCCAAACACAGCCCAGATTCAGAGCTTGCAGAACGAGCCCCGTGCCTTCCAGGCTGCAGAGATTCCTGGCAGGCCCTCAGTGGCATTCAGGGCTCTCGCAGCAGTTTGGACATACCTCTGGCTTTCTCTCTGGGGATCGAAGGCCATGCAGCGGATCCGGGAAGTGGTCAGATCCATGGCCCAGATCCTGGGCCATGCAGTGGGCCCAGGGGGGATGGGAGAGGCAAGAGCCCACATGAGAGGGCGTATGCCTGATTCAATCATATCTAGATGATTCACTGTTTTGATATTCCCAATATCTCTGCTCTCTTCCATTCAAGTTGATGACTGAAAGTTGGCTGCATTTGCAAGATAAGGATTCCAGGGCATGTGTATAAAAGACAGAAGGCAGACCACTAACTCTACTCATTCAAAAAACACTCAGTGCCAGGCCCAGTGCTAAGGACTTAAAGGTGCAGACCTAGCCTACCCAAAAGAGTTCAGAGTTTACAAAGAAACTAGATGGGTAAATAAAATTTACATCTATGCGTTTACTTATTTAGTCAACATACATTTATGGAGGGCTGACCATATGACTGGCACTAGGGACAGGTGGATGAAAGACAGAGTTTTGCAATAGGTGCTGGCAGGCTGGTGTTGTCCTGGCCAGATATAGGTCCAGTTCAGATGATGAATGGCCCAATGTACTGTAGTTGACATTTTGTTTTATTTAATTTTATTTTATTTTATTCTATTTTATTTTATTTTATTAATGTTAATTTATTTTTTTAGAGAGAGAGAGAGAGAGACCACAAGGAGGTGAGGGCTAGAGAGAGAGGGAGACACAGGATCTGAAGCAGGCTCCAGGTTCTGAGCTGTCAGCACAGAGCCCGACGTAGAGCTCAAACTCACAAATCTCGAGATGATGACCTGAGCCAAAGTCACACACTCAATCTACTGAGCCACCCAGGCGCCCCAAACAAATCAGAATTTTAATGAATCAAGGGTAGCTAATACATGAGCAAGAACTCTCTGTAATAGAATCAGATCATCTGTTTATTTTAATCTCCCACCAGTCCCTTTAAAATTTTTCCATAGAAGCAAATGCCCCCAAGTGAAAACTCGGGCAGGCCCATGATTTTTCTGTTAACATATTAATGTAGGTAAGAGTTCTGACTGAATTTCTTTAACTCTCAAATGCTAAACTTGACACTTCTAAGTATGCAGTTAAATATTTTGGTTGGCACTTTAATCTTCCTTCAACAATACGCCCCCTCATCTACCCAAGGCCTGTGGTCAGGAAGGCAGAGCAGGGGACACGGTGGCTGTCTTCTCTTTTCCTCTCTTATGTCTCCTCCCCATGCTGGCAGTTGGCATTCAGGACCCCAGCAGGGTCCCAGGAGCAAAAGGGAGGCAGAAGACAGGGAGCTCTTGCTTGCGGGGGTGGCCTGGAGCTCTCTGGCCTGGCAAGAGTTCAGAGCCGGCACTTCCTCTCGTGGGTGCACTTGTGAACTTAGATGGGCCCTTGATGGTCCATCTCCTCCCTTCCCTCCAGGTTCTGCTTTGACCCTTCCACACAGAAGACCCCACCTTAGATGCCTGCGGACCCGTTCTCTGCCCTCCGAGCCCTGTCTCTGGGCCAAGGAAACACTTGCTCCTTTCTCACCCCTCTGTGGGAGGAAGAAGACATCCATCACAGGTGCAGCCACTTTCCTTCTGTCCTGCCCCAGACCTCTTGTGCTCTCTCAGACAGAGTCAGTCTCTGGTCCATGGCCGCCCCACATCTGCAGGCCCCCCACCCCCCATCTTGCTTCTCTCTGGGAGAAGCCATAGTCACAGACAACTGGCGGGAAATGATGAGTGAACAAGTTCAGGGCATCTGCCTCCACCGAAGGGCAGAGAGTCTGTATCAGGGACCCCAGATGGGCACCGTGTGGATTCTAAGATGCTAGCTCTTTGATTCCCACAGGTGATGAATAAAAAATTTCGAATGACATAGGAAGACCTGGGTGACTCAGTTGGTTAAGCGTCCGACTTTGGCTCACATCGTGATCTCATGGTTTGTGAGTTTGAGCCCTGTGTCGGCTCCGTGCTGACAGCTTGGAACCTGGAGCCTGCTTTGGATTCTGTGTCTCCCTCTCTCTCTGCTCCTCCCCTGCTCACATTCTCTCACTCTCTCTCTCTCTCTCTCTCTCTCAAAAATAAATAATAAAACATTAAAAAATTTAAAAAAATTCCAAATGACCTATAATACATACCAAATATATTCCAAATTATATATAATATAACATATACCCTGATTATATATAACTAGGAGCTACTGATCAGTAATCTACCAAATGAGTTCTTAAGGGCAAGTTAAATTTGGTATTAATAAAAGAAAAAAATATTCATTGCAAGAGCTGATTAAGGACTCTTTTTTTAAAATGTTTATCTATTTTTGAGAGAGAGAGAGAGAGAGAGAGAGAGCAAGCAGGAGAGGGGCAGAGAGAGAGAGAGACAGAGGATCTAAAGCAGGCTCTGCGCTGACAGCAGCGAGCCTGATACGGGGCTTGAACTCACGAACTGTGAGATCATAAACTGAGCTGAGCCACCCAGGGGCCCCTGGTTAAGGATTCTTAATCAGCTTTCTACTGCAGGGTCGGACTGCCCCATCCTGCTGAATCATGGAAGAGACATAGAGGAGACCGTCTTGTGTAGGTCACAAGAATTCCTGAAAGCTAGGGCACAAACACTTTATCAGGGCACTACTGCTCTTGTCCTGAGATGGTCCTTGTTTGTAATTGTGAATATTCTTGACTTTTAATGATAAATTGCCACTTATCCTTACTAAGAGTGACGTAGTTGGTGGTACGTCATGTAATTAAACCTACAGTGAATATTGATACAGTCATGGCATTTATGGCCTTGAGTCTTCTAGAACTAGACCTCAGGACATATACAACAGGCAGGGCCAGCTCAGTGAGCTAGAAGGGCTGGGTTTAATGCTCTGCTATTACCATGGTGAACAAGGGTCAATAATTTCAGAACAAGGGGTTCTGCATTTTCATTTTGCACAGGGCTTTGCAATTACATAGCCTCTACTGGCAACAAGGTATTAGACTTGGATATTAAACTGATTCTACTTGTCTTCTGAGCCTCCAAAGACATGGAACGAATTGATAGGTGCCAGGTACCCACATCCTAAAGCAAGATATTCTGCCACCCATGCAGGAGTGTACAGAGAGATTGTGAAGCCGGTTGTCCCAGCAGTAGCCCACCACATAGCCATCTGAAGAATCAGGCGCCAGCAGCAGAGCTCACTGTAAGAGCTGTTTTGGAGAGAGATGTCAGCGTGTCGTGCTCTCCTCCACTTGCCTGGGGGGATGGAAGGGATCGCTTCCCCCTCACTTTCAGCCAAGTTCAGAGAAGGAATCTGTAGAAAGGCACTCGATAAGTCTGTCCTCTGTCCCAGCTTCTCCTGACAGCAGAACAAAAGTGTGTTTCCTGGGATCTACCAAAAGGAGCGTGACCCCATCACAAAGGCCCCCTCGAAAGGATTGTGACCCCAAAAAGAAGGGCAAGTGGTCAGCAGGTGTGGGTTTGGTTGGTGGGGGGGGGAGGGGGGAGGCACCAAAGGCCAGCAGGAGAGACAGTCCTTACAAGGAGGGAACTGCAGCCAGAGGCCATGGAAGAGTCTGGGAGGCAAAAGTCTCAGGAAGGGCTCTGGACATCTGTTGTCCCCAGAGAGTGTGGCGAACAGTTCACAGCCCTCCACCTCACCTTTGCCTCTGTCCCTCTGTACCCAATCCCCAATGGGCTGAAACACAGTTTTGAATAGAAGGAGTAGACCAAAGAGCCTGGAATTGCAGCCAGTCATTGGACTGGACTGAATCCATCATGTTGGGCCAGGCTAGACTTCTTCCTGTCCGAGGGAGACTCTGAAAGTTACTATGCCTGAGGTTATGCCTGAGATTCATCAAGCAGCAGAGACCATGTGAGGAGACAGTGAGAGGAAGAACGAGCTTTGTTTCTGCTCGCACCACAGCAGGTTAATGTCATTCAGTAAACAGGCCGTGGGCTGCTTCAACCATGGTTTGGACCTGTTGCCAAAGGTGGCATAGTCACAGTGCTGCCCAGCTGCCCTTTGATGGTGGCATGCGGTTGTTTACACTTCTGCAGGAAAGTTCTGGGTGTGAATGCTTTCCAGTCACTGGTCCGGGGGTGTACCCACTAAGTGGACCAGGATGCTTGTGTTTCAGGCACCCTCTCCTCTCAGGGGAAAGCACACCAACCTGTTATTACTCTTGAACACCTCTCTTGTGGATCCCATCAAGCAGACCATAGCCCTTTTGTCAGATGTTGACCCAGGCCCTGGATGGACTCGTAGGAGAATGTCTGGCACGTGATAGGTGCTAGCTAAACAGCTGGAAAGAGTATTCCTGCATTTCTGCCTCTCACATGGGGTGCTGGATACAGCTGCATTCCGTATCTTGGGGTACTCCTGATCCAGGGGCTAAGCTCTGACATTTCTACATGGATTCTTCTTCGCTTCACTTTTAGGAAGGCGTTTTCTGGTCTGTTCCCTAATTCTGACAGACTTTGAAGCTTGTACCTGCCCACAGTGACTATACTCAACTCTCCCTTTCCTTTGACTATTTTTTTTCCCTCTCTCTGCCTACAGCTGCAAATGCATTGAAGGGCCCAACGCTGGTGTCTGGGGTGCTGGGAGGAACAGTCACCATCCAGTGCCATTATGCCCCCTTGTCCATCAACAAAGATGAGCGAAAGTACTGGTGCCGTCTCAGCCCCCTGACATGGTTCTGCCACACCATTGTGTCCACCACCCGCTACACTCACGTTGGCTACCAAGGTCGTGTGGCTCTCACAGACTTCCCGCAGAGAGGCTTGTTTGTGGTGAGGCTGTCCCAACTGTCCCTGGATGATGTGGGCCACTACCGCTGTGGCATCGGGAAGAGAAATGACATGTTCTTCTTCAGCATGAATCTGACCGTCTCTGCAGGTATGGGCTAATGGCAGGTGGGTCAAGTTTGGTGAAGTGAATGCTGGAAAGTAGAAGGTGCAGGAGAAGATTGTCAGGTGCAAGAGGTCTTTAAACCTGAGGGGAGTGATAAGGAAAAACTTGGGGTAGGGCAAGAACTTTATAAAGTCGGCTTTCAGGGGTGCCTATGTTGAGCATACAACTCTTGGTTTCGGCTCACATCATGATTTCACAGTTTCGTGAGTTCAAGCCTCGTGTCTGGCTCCACACTGGCAGTGAGGAGCCTGCTTGGGACTCTCTCCATCTCTCCTCCTTCTGCCCCTCCCCTGCTTGCTCTGTCTTTATCTCTCTCAAAATAAACAAATGAACTAAAAAAACCAAGAAGAAGTAGGCTTTCCTTTCAGAAAGAAATTACCTTCAGAAGGAAGGTAAATATTAGGAAAAGCTTCCAAAATGAATGCGTGCAGACTATCCCACCCAAATTCCCCCGCATTTTGTGGCATGTGTATTTGGAGAGGACTCCAGGAAAGGAGTGAATTGAATAATACGACTTCTTAAGTTCATGATGTCTCTTTGTTCAGACAAGCAGAGCAGGTAAGAGATGCAGGACAAAAGATGTTCTTCCTGAAACCAAGCCCCTTATCAGACATCTGACAGCTTCAAGATTCATGGTCTGTGTGGTAGTTTCCAGAGAAGTGACCCAGAGTCAGGCACCCAGAGCCCAGGGAAGGGTGCCCAGGCAGTGGAAGGCCAGGAGAGGCAGCATGTTAGGCAGCAGGCAGTGCCTGGGATTGCATTTATCTTGTTTGATGTCACTCTAACCATCTGCTGAGATTGGCTGCTCTAGTTGAGGACCAGTATGTGGTGGGCTGTGGGAAAGGGGCCAGCGTGGGCACGCAGGACAGCTCAGTACAGAGTGTGTGGGCATAAAAAGAGAGAGAGAGAGAGAGGGAAAGGACCATAAAATGTCAATATTTGCAAAAAAGATTAGAGATTTCACCTGGTTTCCCCCTTTATTTTATCAAGCATACTGACCAAAGACTGTGTTGCTTAATGAGGTTTCATTCCTTGGGGCAAACACTTTAAGCCTGGGACCCTTTGCTAAATCCTGTAGGCAGCCAGGATAGCCTTCCTATGTGGCCTTCTTTTGTCATTGACAGGTCTTTCCAGCACTGTCCCCACACCCATTCTGTCTGCTGGTGAGTTCTTCATGGCCTCCTTTGGAACACCATCGCCAGCGGCCAATCGATGGACCCCAAGAACCTCTTGGATGATAAAAAGACAAGGGACAGGATTCCACAGAGTTGCTCTGACTCCGCGAACCAGCAAAACAGCAGCTTCCACTGAGAGCAGGCCGACCCCAGGAACAACTGGGGCAGTAGCTTTAGGGACAGGTGGTCAAGTAGAGGGTTCTCTCTGGACAACAGTCCCCATTCCAGAGAATTCGGCCTCAACAACTGGAGGTGTGTCCAATACAACAAAAGGTGTTTGGATGTGGGACTCCAGAGGCTTGGGAGGGAATACGGTTAGGCCCGGTGAGGAAGGGAGGGAGGTAACAACTATTGAGGCTGATAGGCCACAAGAAGAAGCAGAGAAAGTCAGAACAGCTCTGGATGTAGCTGGGGAGGTCATAGGGACCATTAGGCCAACAACTCTGGTCTCAGAAAAATGGATGCAGGAAATCTTTCAAGAAACCACAGCCATTCCTAAGCCCCAGGCCCTGGGCTCCATTGAAAGAACTACCCCAGCTGCGAATGTGTGGATGCTGGGGCCCCCCAGCATACAGATGGTGTCTGAGGGGGGAGGTACTGAAGGGGACCTAGACACACCTGCTGGACACGGCGATCCCCAAGCAACACCGAGCCAGGCCCTGGAAGCTGGGCCCAGGAGGCCCTTGGGCAAGGGGTCTTCCATGAAGAGGTAAGCTCCCAGCCCCTCCTCTCTGCCCTACTCCAGGCATGCCTGTCCCTGGGCTGACCTCTGCACCCCACTTCATCTGTTCACCTCTCTCCCTTTGTAACCTCAGGACAGCAAAGGGCAAGGCCCATAAACATCACAGACCTTCCCTTGTTCAAGGGTCCTTGCTAAGAAACCCTGAGTATTTTCATGTGGTTTTCAAGCAAAGGTCAAAACAAAAGAGCAACAGAATATTTAGGTGGAACCTTTGGGACTTTTTTTTAAAGATGAGGAACAAAAGCTCCGGAGAGGGGAGGTACTTGCTGAAGCCACAGGGGAAGAATGTGAAGCCATGAGGCAGAGCCCCATGCCCAGGGTAGATTCCCTGCCTCTCACTCAGTCCTCTTTCCCCCCCCCGTGACCCATAGCGGCCCCATCCCCCTCACATGCAGTGAAGAAGGAAGAAGACAGGAGCTCCCATCCCAGCTCTACTACTAACCTGCCTTGGGAATGAGAGCAGCCAACTTCCCTCACCTCAGTTTCTCACCTGCAAAGTGAGGGAGAAGGGTCAAATGGCCTTCAGTCCCCTGTCCAGCTCCAACCTCCTCTCCCCTGCACTCTTTCCATCCCACCTCTGTTACTTCCACTCCAGGGCTTCGCCAGGAGAGAGAAATATCTCTCGGATTCTGACTCCTGTCTCTACGGTGCTCTTACCCCTTACACTTGTGACCCTTGTCCTGTTGCAAAGGAGGCTCCAGAGAAACAGGACATGTGAGTTGAACTCCAATGCTGGGGAGAGAGCGTTTATTCCCACCAGACACCCTCCGGACTGGGTGGGGTCACATTTGGTGCCAGGACCGGTGGATGTAGAAATGCTAAATTCTAGACTGAGACATTTAACCAGTCCTGGCCTTGGTTTATTAATGAAATGGAAAATCATGTCTGTACTTATGCCTCAAGGACATCCCCAGGCAGAAGGAGAAGCTCTTTCAGAGGATGGCAAGACATATACTAACTCTGGGCATGTGAACCACATGAGCCATGCCAGCGGCAGACTACAGGAGCACAGGGACCAGATGTGGGAGCAAACTACATTTGCACCCTCTGTGTGATGGCCCAGCTGAAAGTCTCTTCCAGCTAGGGTTCAATACTCCTCAAATGAGTGTTCCATGGTTCTCTCTGATGAAGAGAGGGCAAGATGTTCTAGGAGCCCGTGGAAGAGCCTAAGATTATCCCACCCAGGACCCCAAAGGCCTGGCCCAATCCTTTTCAATCCAAAGGCTCAATTGCAATTCATCTGTGTCAGAAAGTTCCCAGAAGGTTGTAGGAGTTTGGGGGGGTGGAGTACTCAGGGAATCAAATTCAGTTCCTCACAGCATGCTCTGTGTCTTTGCAGCTCAGGAGACAGAAACGACCGCAGGGGTCACCTTGATTCAGATGAAGCATCTCCTAGAACCGAGCCTCCAGTCTGACCAGTTGCCCCACGTAGAAAGAAAGATGCTCCGGAATGACTCTCTCACTCAGGCAAGTCTGACTGTCCCGGAGAGGCCTCTTGAACCCTGAGGAATAGAACAATAAGCTGTTCAGTCACCATGAAAAGAGAGACAGGACCAAACACCATGACTTCAGCCCTTCCTTATCCTTCCTCCACCTGTACAGAGGAACGCTAAGGGAGCTGGGGCTCCATCCGGGGAAGCAGAGGCTGGCCATCCTTGGGCCTAGAAAAGTCCAGCATTTTCCACAGCCAAAGATGATATATGACTCAAAGAAGGCTTCAAGAAAGAATTTACTAAACACTGGTGGAGGTCACCTAGGAAAGAGTAGAACTTCCATTTCCAGGAGTTTCAAAATAGAAGAGGCTTCCAATTATTACAAATTTGCACCCTCTGTGTGATGGCCCATCATTCCTAGCCCTTGCTAGGCAACTCCTCTTCTCAGGTCTGCTAGCACTCGGTCTGCTGCACACCTTTAATCATGTTCCCGTATATGAGGCTTGCCTTCCCAAGTAGATCCTAAGCTCCTTTAGGGCAGTAATTGTGCTTGATCCACCTCATTGTGTCCCCAGAGGACTTCCCACTCAGTAGGGCCCCCGGTAAGTATTTGTGGCTAAATGGCTGACCCGAGGGCATGGGTCCAGTGGCCTCTGAGATACTCCGGAGTCCCTCTTCATTCTTGAGTCCCCTGGATGACTCCATAGGCGTCATATAAACCAAAAGGAACAGTCCCCATTCCTCAAGTCATCCCCCCACATTTGGTCCCGTACTCATTATGCTATAGACCTTTTGACCTAGGCAAGATTTTCTGGGATTTTCCTAAATTCATGGATGAGAAGGGTATTTTTCAGTAGATTCTCACCTTCTTCATAAAGCTCCTCTTGTTCAGCTGCTTCTAAATCCTTGAGATCAAGGACTGTTGATGAAGCCGGGAAACGATCATTTTGGGGGCAGGGGGGTAGATAACAGAGAAGGTGGCCAGAAGGAATTTTATGTGGATTCTGCTTTTATAACCACTTCATCCCATGCCTATTGGGGAACTTTCGCTCCCCCTTGGTTCCACTGTCTTTCAGGGATTACGACTGCTCTTTTATTTTGCCAAATCTGTCAACCAGCTGTCTGAACTTCGTGTTTGAGCAAAGCAGCCTTTGAGCAAGGGAAGAGAAAGGAAAGAAAGGCTCCAATATCAAGTGGAGAATTGTCAAGTCGACATTTCCAGAAGGATCATCCCTGCCTCCTAGGCTGACAGCAACACCAGAAACACTTCGTTAGCACGTCCTCACAGCTAGACACTCTCCCCAGAAAATCATGGAGATTTAGTCTGCAAGTTTGGTGAGAGAGACCCCAATGTTTTGGATAAGTAGGGGAGTCAAAAACATCTAACCAAACGGAATCATAGAATTTCAGAGGTAGTAAGTCCTTAGAAGTTAACTACTCTAGGATGAGGTAACCGAGGCCTTGAGAAGGAAGTTGTTTCAACCCAGTTTGTAATAGAGTAAGGATCAGAAAAGAGAGCTCATTATCTTGATTTAGTGCTTTCTCCTCTTTGTCATTGCTAAACAATGTATCAAAGCAAAAGTAATTAAAAAAATATCACTGACACCACTGCCGTCTTGCTCCAGAACGTTTTGGTGAATGCTGTCTCAGGGACTTGCCTGAAACCCTGTAAGAGATAGAGAGATAAGGCAGCCACGTTAACCCATTCAACCAATGAGGAAGCAGGTCCTGTGGGGTATGTCATACAGCCAAGGTCACTTGGCTTATTAAAGGCGGGGACAAGTTGAGAATCCCCATCCTCCCATCCCCCAGATCACTCAGTGCAGGATCGTACCTCCTAACCAGTGTTTACTGGGGGTGTCCACAGAATGCTAGCTTCTCAAGATTGTTAAGAGGTATTCTGAGGGGGAAAAAAAAACGAGCTTTGGTAGATCAAACAAGTTTGGGAAATGCTGGCTAAAGAATAAACAAGTTCTTATGCGTAGGGTTTTTTGGAGCCTCTAACCTACTAAGATGCATTGTAAATAGCCCTGGGATGTGGGGACAGTATGAGTGTTTTCCCAGTGTTTTGGACCATTGCGTCTTGGTGAAGCAATCTCACTGGACTGGGTTCCTCAGATCACTTACTGATTGGGAAAGTTGAATGCACAAAGGCAGGGGTCAGCAACCCTTTTCTGTAAAGGGCCTGATAGGAAACACTTTCGACTTTGTAGGACATACAGCGTCTGTTGCAAGTCCACAGTTCTGCTGTTGTAGCACCAAAACAGTGACTCTGCCAGTGTGCCAACAACATTTTATTTACAGAAATAGGTGGCAAGCTGGGTCTGGCTCCAGAGCCACGATTTGCCAATCCCTGAACTAAGCCATAATAGCATACAAGACTCTGATGTGAAGGGTCAGACCCCCATTCTTTCTCAAAAGCTGCCCTGACTACCCTTCTCAGGGACCTCTCCTTCCTCTGAACCCCTGTAACACTTTCTGCTTGGGGTTCAACAGGTATTATGCCCCGTCTTAGGGAAAGAGGGGACCAGCTTGACAAGGGTGTTGGCCACATAGCTGGAGTCAGGAGTGACTTCTAGAAGTAGGACCGGGTGCATTAGGGAAAGCTGAGGTCCACCAGCGGGAAGAAGCTAGTGCAAGTTCAAACGGTCAGGGCAGAACCGAGATTAGAGTCTCAGGGCCTACTGTTCGGAGCTGGGCAGAGATAAGATATGAGGGAAATTCTCACCTGGAAGGAAATGGGGCAGCCCCACGTCTTTACAGCTCTTCTTTATGACCTACCTGATAACGAGGAGTGAAGCAGGAGTAAAATAGACAGAGCAGGCAAGCTCCACCGCTTGGTATAGTGAGTGATTTGTTTTTTCTCCTCCATCCCCAGTCAGCATGATACTCACATCACTGGGATGAGGGGCAGGGAAACGTCCATCACTAGGCTGGAATCAAGGAAGTCTCTCTCTCTCTCTCTCTCTCTCTCTCTCTCTCTCTTTTTTTCTCCATGGAAATTTCTAACCCAAGATATACAGGTGATGAGTGAGCATAAGGCAAGGTGACAGGCAGCAAACACCGCCACCCCCACCACCAGGTGCGATATGTGTGATATTTCCCAGGCTGCCCAAAAACAAAGGAAAGAGAAAAAAACAAATGTTTAGCTGATAGACAGCATGGTCCTGCAGGACCTAAGTCTCCATCACCCCTCCATGCTGATGTGGGAAACAAAGGCAGAAGGAAAAGGCAGATAGAATAAAATTTCCTTATAACCTGCAGCCCATTGACAAATACTTGAGGCTGGCAGAGTAAACTGTTTTTCCAGGAACTCCTTGCTGTCTTAATGCTAATGCTTTGCTAGAGGGAAAAACAACCTTAGCTTGACAATATCTAGGCCTCCAGGATTGAGTCTTCTAGGCCTCCAGAAAGAGTCTTCTTTAGCGTATGAAAATCTCACTGGAAACTTCCCCTGGACTTTACCTCCCCTCAACCCTTTAGTATATAACCAGTCTCTCCTCATGATTCTGGGGCAGCTCTTCCTGCCCACAGGTCCTGTCCCCATGCTTCAATAAAATCACCTTTTTGCACCAAAGACGTCTTCAAGAATCCTTTCTTGGTCGTCGGCTCCAGACCCCATGAACCCCACTATCGCCCCAAAAACCTCATCACAGGGAAGCATTGACTTTTCCTATGATCAAGTAGATTCTCCCCGTGAGGGCACAACTCTTAACACTGCTGCTCCTTGCCTAGTATCTCTGCACAGAAGGCGCTACCCTCAGCTTTCACATCGCAGCTGATACGACTTTTCTGAAAGGCAGATTTGACGATTGTCACTTTACAGATGTGAAAGCTGAAGCCAGAGAGATTAAGTAGTTACCACCCTCGGGAAAGAGCAAGCCAGGAACTGGACACAAAGCAGTCTGTCTCTAGGCTTAAATCCTTGATCAGTGCACCACACTGCCTTGCTTCACACTTAGATTTATGGCCTGGCATCTGATCAGGTCCTTTCCTGTCTAACGTTCTAGAACCTTCCTTGTGTTCCTCTGTGAGGCCCAGTGTGTAAAATTTTTATAATCATTTCCAGTCATTTGTTTTCTTTGGTTACCCAGCTGGTTTATTCCTGTCTTGGCTAAGCGAAGTATAAAAGTTCAGGGTGCTGGAAATGTGCTAAAAATTCAGTCACTGCCCAGAGGTCTTTTCTGGCATTGTACAAATAGAGCTCAGATCTTTACTCAGCTGCGGGGAGGTCTGTCCATCTCAGGTAACCCAGGGCAAAGGCTCGAACCCCAGCCGACTTGTCATTGTTCTCCTCTAAGACTTTGGGGGTTTTCTTCCTCTCCTCCAGCAGCCAGTGTGATCTGGGAAATACAGAATCAGCTTAATAACAGCTTCAGTCAGACATGAAGAGGAAGGTATTTCCACGGAAGACCTGTAAAGCACTGAAGCCAAGTAAACACAAGTTGTGTAATTATTTTCCATGGGTACAGATATTCCAGAGCTAAGAACCTGACAAGACATTGGGTGGAAATGGAGATTCTACTCAAAAGGAAACAGACCCTCTGGTGGGGTCCAGCACCACTAAGCTCTCCACTTCCCATCAAGGGATGCAGCTTGGCTTACAGGCACCAGCCCTCCCAGGCCCCCTTTCACTATCAGCAGGAGGACGAGCCATCACCCCAAGCCCACTCTCCAAGGAGTCAGCTGAAACCCAGAAGGGCAGCAGAGAGGCAGGAGAGGGCACTGTGCCACACTTCCAGAGGCATATAGAAATCATGAACACTGGGGCTCCAGGCCAGAAGGCCACTCTTTGTCCCGGGTTCCATTTTGTTGAAGATGTATATTCCCTGATTAGCTTCTGGAGTCTTCTCTATTCTGCCTTTTCCAATCTCTGGCTGAGTTCCCAATTTTTGCTTATTTACTACCTTGATCTAGGTCTCCCAGTTCTTCTATGAAATAGAAGGTCAAACAAGGGGCACTTCTTTCCCTAATTTTACTAATTCCTTGCTCCCTAACCTGAGTCTCTTAGCTGGGAGGAGGAGAGCCAGGGCCAACGTGGCCCAAGAGTTTTCTGATTCCCCCATGAGTGCAGATGTCATCATTTTCCTCAGACAAGAGTTCAGGGAAAGGGCATCACGGAGTTTGCTTTTTTAGGGCCTGACATGGGAAGGGCAGACTGGTTTATGAATGCAGCTGGCCTCAACTCTCCATTCTGCAGCATACCACTCCACCCGTGCAGTGCAGACGGCTAAAAATTAATAACGGCATACATCACCAGAAAGATGCAGATTGTACAGCCTTACACAGATGGGAATGCTGAGGTTCAGATGGGCATGGGCTGTGGGGGATCACAGGGGATGTTTTTCCAGTGGCAGTCTGACAGGTGAACCTTGGACTGAAGGCCAGTTCAGACCAGGAACAAGGAAACAACAAGTGCTCAGGAGGACCCCAGTGGCTTATGAGAGGGGATGGGCCCTGTTACCTGACACTCTACGTGTTGACTTTGGATGTCTACTCTAAAAACCTTCCTCCTTCCGCCTCTCCCTGACCAGGGTATGGAGGTAGGAGAAGGTGAGAGAGGGGTTTGGTACCTTCAGAAAAGGTTTGCTCATTTGTTCCTGCCTCTCAGAACCAGAGAAGAAAAGTCTCTGAGGCCCTGGGATTGGCCCTTGGAAACTGAGAGAGCCTTTGGACCAAGGCCAACTTTCCAGTCTAGCTTCACTATGCTTTGTTCCTCACAACAAGCTCCTCAGAGCAAGATGCGGCCAGTCTCGGGGGCCTCCCA
This sequence comes from Paguma larvata, assembly GCA_030068075.1. NCBI lineage: Eukaryota > Metazoa > Chordata > Mammalia > Carnivora > Viverridae > Paguma > Paguma larvata. The sequence goes on along the minus strand of CM057840.1, from coordinate 9,028,640 downwards.
CCACAACTTCTGCCTTTATTCCACTACCAAAATGACAAAGACCCCCCCCCCAAGTCCTGAAGCTGGGTGTGTTCACTCTCTGATTGAGGGTGAACAGAACTAGGAAAACAGGTGAGGGGTTAGACACCTGGGCAATGACAAGGCGAGGCAGGTAATCAGGGAGAAGGAGGTGGTCCAGTGAGTACACGGAGAAAAAAAGAGGAGCTCTGGAGCTCTCATGGGTACATGCGGTCAGTAAGCCTCCCTCTCCAACACTCTCCGGTGACTGGAAATTCTTTCCCACCCTCCCTGCATCCACTACCCTGCCTGCCATCCTCCCTCTTATTCCTCATTAATGTTGTTCTTGGCATTGACATGATGCTGCCAGTCACAGATGTCACGTTCTATGCTTCTTAAGAAGGACCTGGGGAGCTCCTGTGAAATCACCCCACAGCCAGGCAGATATGGAGTGTTTCTAATTCTAATTTCCCCCCTACCTACTCCCTAACAGGGAGGCTCACCTGTGAAAAGGCTCAGGCCTCCGAACTCCCCAAACTGCATGGACTCAGAAACACCCCCAAAGCCCACCTAAGCTCAGCCAACCAGACTATTGCAGTCCCTAACTTCCCAGGGGGATTCTAGGCAGTGGCCACATTAGGGACCACCTTCTCAGCCAATAGCACTCAGCTGGCCACCGAGAGCAATAGTCCCCAACCCATGGCCTCTCTCCAGCCCGTGCAGGGAGAGCACATGCTGTATTCCTGCCGATGCATGATAGCTAGGGTCAGGAAATATAGAATATTACCTACTGATGGTGAAGGTAGGGCTGCTATGACATAGTAACCCAAATCGTCAAAATCTTTAAAAAAAAATGGGAGAGGAGGGCTTGATATTTAGTTTGGTAGATTTGCTGTCATAATTCTATTTTCCACCGATTGACACTAAACTGACCATATTATTGGTTTACAGAGGAATGTTGGATTTCAGGGCTGGCTGGGCTGGGGTTAAACATCGACTCCAGACTGGGGTTAATCATTGACTCAGCCAAAGATCTGCACATGGGAACAGGGAGCTGGCAGTAAACAGCAGCAATAGGCTGTTTCATCTGTCCGCTCTTATCTCACCGGTCTGGCAAAAGCAACATTCATAAGCACTATCTACATCGAGGGATGCAGAAGGGCAAGGGAAGTCTGGGGAAGGACCCAATGGCTTGGACCTCCCTTTCTCTATGGGTGGCTTTCCAGGGTCTTGGAGCACTCACCCAAGGATGCAGGGTTGAAGCTGTATACTTGGTCCTCTCCAATCTTCCCCTGAATCAATTGAAGGTGCAAATCGAAGTCCGTTGCAGCCCACAGAAACACAATTCAAAAGATTCATCTGGAGAGCGAAGGCTTTGGGAAGTAGAGGAAACTTCCCAATGCTGGAAGACCTTGGTTCTTGACCCACCTCTGCCATTAGGTGTGAACTCAGGCCAGTCATTCCACTTCTCTGCCCTCAGGTCCTCATTGATAAATGGGCAATCACTCTTTATTCTGAAAGCCTATGCTGTCCCATTCATCTGAAGCTGAATCATCAACACCTATTAGAAGCCAGTCACTGTATGTATTATACTTGGTATTTGTAACAAACACACAGGGTAAGTATAATTAGCTCCAGTTTATAAATGAGAAAACTTAGGGTTCAGAGACCCTAAGTAGCTTGTCAAGGGTCCCCTGGGCCAACAGGCGGCAGGGCTTGGATACAAACCCTAGTCATTCTGGGTTTGGAGCCTTGAGCTTTCTCCAAGGCTATACTGCCTCTCCATGCTGACGACCACCTGGCTGATGTTGATCCTCGGCAGTGGTGTGCGGGATGATAACTCCCCAATTAAACCGTATGCCCTTGGGGAACAGAGATACACTCTCCTAATGTTTCCAATCTCCCTGGACCTCACTCAAACTGGTCATGGGCATAATAGATGCTTGCAGTAGGGCTACAAAATGGCCCCCAAAGACGTGTTCACCTCCTGATCCCTGGAATCTGTAAATGTTACCTTATTTGGGAAAAGGGTCTTTGCAGATGTGATTCAGTTCAGAAATGAGATGAAGAGATCAACCTGGATTACCCGAATGGAGCTTAAATGCTATCACAAGTGTCCTTGTAAGAGAGAACAGAGAAATATTTGAGACACACACAGAAGGCGATATGAGCACAAGGGCAAAATTGGCGTGATGCAGCTACAAGCCAAAGAATGTCGGGGAATCCTGCAGCAACCAGAAGCCAGGAGGCCCTAGAGCCTCCAGAGGGAGCATGGCTTTGTCCACTTCTGGTTCAGATTTTTGGCCTTAAGAACTGAGAACACGTTTCTGTTGTTTTAAGCCACCACAGTTATGGTAATGTGTTACAGCAGCCATAGGAATCAAACACAGTGCTCACTCAAAACACAGAATCCTAAGACGAGAAGTCGTGGAAACCACACGGCTCAGCCCTCCCATTTAACAGAAGGAAGGCCCGCAGCCCTAAAGGAGGAAGCTATTCTGCAAAGGTCACTCAGCAAGCAAGAGGCAGAGCCAGAACCAGGACTCATGTGTTCTGAGACCAGCCTGGTGCTCACGCTGAGTCCCAGAGTCGTAAACGTCAAATAAGAAGCTCTAGTTCTTATTATTAGTATACTTTTTTCATATTATTCTTTTAAGAGAAAGGGGGAACTTTAATGCAGATAATGTGATGTAAGTTTCCAAAGATATGATTACTTCTGTCATCGTTGTTATTACTGAGTGATGGGCAGCTGGACCCTCTTGGCCGGTCCCTCTCCCTTCAGGACTGGGAGGCAGGAGCTATGCTTTAGGGCCACTGAGTTCCTGATGGGGAAGCCACAGCGAGGGAGGGGAAGTTGGGTAACTCCAATCACACCACTACCATGTGGCGGAGCCCAAAATAAGATGCAGGATTTTGACTTTGGCTCTTCCCTCGGTTCTGCTTCTTGTTTTCCCTTTCCCCTAAGCTGGATCAGTAGGCCAGGTGGGCTGTGCACTTATGTGTGTATGTGTGTGTGTGTGTGTGTGTCTGACATGATCTGCTAAGATAGTTTTGGGGACTCCTGGGAGCACACACCAGGCCTTACCCTAGGAAATTCTCCCCAGTAGAGAATAAGGAAACAGGGTTGGGAGATCTGGGGTCCTGGGGGCAGCCTAAATAACAACCATTTTCAGGATGTTTTTCCCTCCCTCCCTGCAAGCCTGCATTTACCAAGTTTCTGTCCTAGTATTCAGTGGGCTTCCCTTAACCCCTACTCTAGCCCCGACAATGAGACCCAAGATCTCCCCTGCTTTGGGGGAAGTGAGTTAATGAGAAACAAGAAAACAAAAACCTACAGCTATCTGATGATTGAATTAGAAAGGAGAGAGGCCTAAGAAAGCAAAGCTTTGAATGGAGCTGTAATCTGGCAGAACCAGGCTTGTCCTATCCCTGTGCCCACACCATCTCTAGCTCCCCTCGCACCCTCCCACTGATAGCGACCCTGGACCTGGGGAGGAGAGAGATTGCATAGCTATTGATGCACCTGTGTGCCCCCCCCCCTACCATGGGGGCTTATTTATGGGTTATAGCTGGGGAGAGGAGACGGACAGTGATGGAGATATCCAGAATGGTTTGGAGGTGCCAGAGCCGGGGAAGCTGCACCTTGCTTGTCTTGTATAGAACTTTGGTGGTCTGCAGTCTTGTCAGCATTCACTGCAATTCTGGCTACATGGGAGCAATGGGGCACAGAAGGCTACAAGGGGCATTGGGGGGAATGAGGCTCTGCCTCATAAGATCTCTCAAATGCCTCAGGAGGCTCATGACGAGCCCAACTCACTACATCCACAAGAAAGGCACGGAAGGGCCAAGAGATCATGGAGGTCCTACCTGAAGGAGCCCAGAGGTAGGGACAAGGAGAGCACAGAGTGGACCACAGATGTCTCAGGATGAGTGGGGATGAAGCCCACGGATCAGCAGTACCAGTTACCTCTCAGAAGACAGGGCTCTTTCCTTCCGAAGCATGAAGCCAACATAGAACCACAACAAAGCGAGATCAAAATAATTGGGCATTCCTTCTTATTGCCTCAGCAGTAACATTGACATAAGCCAACCCCCTGCCCGTGCCCACCTACCCCAGACTTAACATAAAACCAGAGGAGAGAAGGGAGACAAAAAGGAAAGTAAAAAATTCAGAACGAGATTGAGTTTTAAATTGAGAGTGAAGTGACAGAGATATCAGTGAATTGGACCCAGTTTGCCTGGAAATGACTAGGTAATTTTTTTTCTTATGTTAGTCAGATTGTGGGTTTAGGGTACGAAATTAAGCTCCATGCTAGAAAACACCATTTCTTTTCTGGCCATTCAAATCCATGGTTGCTAGTTGATATTCACTCGTGAGCGAGTGGTTAGCTAAAATAAGACCCGGAGCTCTAACTGCCTTGTGTTTTTCCGGGACCCTATTTCTCCTTTCCTCCTTCCCCTTCTGGGGTTTGGCTTACAGGACGCTGTAGGGAGAGCCTGGGTCAGTCCCGCACAGGTAGGATGGGGCAGGATTCTATGGGTGTGTGTGTGTGTGTTGAGGGGTGGTGGGGACATATGTGTGCATACTGGGGAGTGGGTTTCACCTGTGTGACACAGGACCGCTAAAATCATTTGGGTCACCCCTAAGAATCCTAACCAGGTCATGTCCGGGAAACCATCAAGGACTAACTGAGATAGGGAAAGATGTTCTGCCTACCACCAGCTCCGTAGATCCGCACCGACTTTGCCATGGTTCAGAGCCTGAGTCGCAACAGCACTCGGAGGTCTGCCATTTTCAGGGGAGCCCAGAAGCAGCCAGTGTTTAATCCCTGTGAGGAGTAAAATGGGTCCTGTGAGGAGTCCCCCCAGTTCCTGAGAGCACTGGGGCTGGTAGTTTTGGGCTCTTTGGAAGATGTATATAAAGAGTGGACTTCATCCAGGCTAAGTATCCTAGAAAGTGAGGGGGTTTCCAGAGTGAGCGGAGACGTGAGGCCATGGACTGAGAGCCGTTCCGGCTACCTGTGCCCCATCGAATGCATATCAACTTCATACCATACCTGAACCAGGGATTTTACATCTAATATCTGGCTATACCCTCACCCCGTAGGTTTGGGATTACTGTCCTTAGTTTTCAGATTGGAAGAAATATGAAGGTGACTTGCCTAGGATCTTGCAGCTAGCAAAAGGCAGAATAGGCTCTTCATGCCTGTTACTCTGTCTCGCATCCTGAAGCTGCAATAATGGAGGGTTCCTTGGTAACAGTCTCCCCAAGGTCAAGGGGAAGCAAATGGAACCAGTCAGAAAAGCCAAAGGGAAGGGAGAGCAAGGGATCATTGAGAGTCACGTGCCCCTGGCCGGCCGCCATGCCCATGGGATAGTGTCCCTTTAAGAGCCCAGGTGTGGGTCAAGCACTGCACGCAGTTTCGGTTTTGGCAGCCAGCATCCAGTGTCCTGTTGGCAACTTCTGGAAAGCCCCAGGTTGTGGACTGGCCAGCCGGCTGTGCCCCTGAAACTGAGTTGCCAGGAGAGAAGACAGCGGCCTAAAGTAAGTGTGGCTGTTCTGGGATCTGCAGCCAGATGCCATCTGGGAAGGGACTGGGATGGCGGCTCAGGAAAACCCTCTGCGTTCACAACTGCCAGCTCACAGAGAGCGTGGTGAGGGGGACGCGGGCGCAGCCTGCATGGCTGAGCATGTGGCTGGGGAGCAGAGGTGTATGGTCCAGAGAGACGAGCAAGGATGCACGTGTGTGGGGAAACATCCACCCCACTTCTGTGAAATGTCAGCAGGTGGGAAGAAGAAATGTCTTGGCCAATATGTGTAGTTTTACTCTAAACCATGTCTCCAGAATATCCTGCCAGCTCCTTCATGGCTTATCTGTAAAAGGTGTGTCACCGGATTGTTCTCTAAGCCTCGGTTTCTTAATCTGTTAAGTGGAGATACAAATAATACCTATCACTTGGATATGTGAGGTTCAAATGAGAAAATATGTGTAAAGTTGCTTCGTAACCTCCAGAGCAAAATAACCAGAGTTTGGTGTTTTTCAGTTTAGTTCCGTTACCCAAGGACTCACTGAGCACCAGGCGCTCCTGGGTAAGATACCTGACACAGAGCAGGTACTCCTCTAGTCTTGGAAGATTTCCACATCCAGCTCCCTGGTGAGGGTATGTGCAGCCCCTTTTTCAGGGTTTCAAAGAGGCTGTGGGACGCTTTCCAGTTTTAACCTAGCTTTGTTCCAGGTGATTCCTTCATACGGAGGCATAGTGTGATCATCCTATCACCTTGCCCTCGCTAGGGCGGAAAAATCAGGTCCTCCTGGGGTAAGCGAGTAAGGTGGGCAGAGCCCCCTTCCAGGCACAGACAGGGTTCTGAGTCCTGATGCTCTTGCTGGCTGTGCAGCCAGGAGGGCCCCCTTCCCTCTGTGCTTTCCCGTTGTCCATCCTGACAGCAACCCCAGCCAGCCATGGATCCATTGTGCCTAAGCTGCTGCACTGTTCAAGCTTCATTCCCAGTGCCCCCAGCTCCACTTATGTAACTGCCCCAGGCCTGGGGCCACCTGAGCTGCTGGTGCTGTTTTGCACCAAAGCCTCCGCCATCCCTCTCCCTCTTCACTGGGGGAGTTATAACTTCTTCAGTGTCCAAAGAGGGGATGTGCCCATTCATGGATTAGGGTAGAAGGCAGTGATCTGCCCACCAGAGCCAGCTCTGGAACTCTTCATCCATCCATCCTTCTCCTTGGCCTTGGATGTGGAGATGTAGCAGAAAGAGCAATGAACCAGGAGTCAGGAGGGCCACTAGCTCTGTAATCTTTGCCTCTCTCTTAACACCTCTAGACCTCTGTGGCTTTATTTTATTGATAGTGTGAAGATAGCAGCTTCTATGTAGCGAATCCACTTTCCATGGGCTTTCACAGCTTCCTTTCGTCCTCTCCTGAAACAAATCCAGATGGTAGGCAAGGTAGGTATCACAATCCCATTTATAGTCGAGGAAACTAAGACTCCCTGAGTTAATATAAGTGGTGCAAAATCACCCAAAGTATGAAGGATGATGTTTTGGTACAGTCATTTTAACATGGTCATGGGGACATTTTGACATCACCTACAAAACAAAATACCCAACTTAAAATAAAAAAAGTAATATTATCCATGCAGGTGCTCAGCAGAGACCCTCCTCAAATATGCCTTGCCCTGTCTCTGGGAGGGGTTGGGGCTGGAATTCCAAGGTCACTGGCATCGACCACGTAGAAAAAAGCTTTGGGGGCAATGTGTTCGGTTATAGGAAACAAACATAACATGCTTTACACATGGTAGGTGCTAAATAAATAGCAGCTATTATTTTTCAAGAAGAAATTTCTCTGTTGGCACCCACTTCTGGGTTCAAGTGTCTTTTCACAGGAACTATTTTTCCTGTGAAAAGTGGAGACGAGAGAACTGGACTAACTTCTTTAAGAGTGGACTTCCTGCTTCCTCCTCTCCTGACTGCTTCTTCTCGATGCCAAGACCCTCCTAGTACAACATAGCGACTTAGAGCTTATACTTTTGGTCCAGAGTACTGAATTTGAATCCCATGGCAACTGCTTCCCAACTTTGTAAACTTGGGCAAATCTCATACTTCTCTGCCTCAATAGTCTCATTTGTGAAATGGGTTTGCCCATTTTATTCTTCCTTTTGGGGTGACTGTGAAAGATTAAGTGAGGTTAACACACGTAAAGCACTTGAGAATAACTTCATTGTACTAGCTATAATTATATCACTTGCTTCTAACCTACTCTCCTCCTTCAGGCCATGCTGGTCCAATCTGAGTAGCTCACCCCTAGTCTTCAAAGGATGCCCAGTGAACAGACTTCTATTCCCCTCTCACTCTAGGGCATGAAAAAGAGAAGAGTGTGCTGATTTTATTTTTATTTATTTATTTTTTTTTGAGAGAGAGAGAGAGTGCGAGCTTGCCAGTGGGGGTGGGAATGGGGGAGGTAGAGAAGAAGGGAGAGGGCGAGAGAGGGAGAGAGAGAGAATTTTAAGCAGGTTCCACACTGAGGGTAGAGCCTGAGTTTGATCCCATGACCCTGGATAGTGACCTGAGCTAAAATCAAGAGTCAGACACTTAACTGACTGAGCCACCCAGGCACACTGACTGTTTTGATTTTAGAGAGGAGTTGGGAAAGGAACTAACATTTTTAAAACCCAACACCGTACTAAGGACTTTACATATAGATGTTGTGGCATTTAGTCCTTATAGCAATTCTCTATAAAAGGTACAATCGTCTATAGTTTACAAATGAGGACCTGAGGCTCAGAAAGTTTAAATCTCCTACCCCAAAACCATGCAGACCCTGAGTGAGAGAGCTGATAACCAAGCTGCAGAGCCCATGATCTGAACTGCTCTCCAAGTGCCCAGCAACCGTGAAAGTCAAGTGTACAGACCCTCACTCTCTTATGCTTAAGACGGACATAACCTCCCACAGTGGAAGGGCACTTTATGCTATATAAGTACTTCCATATGCATGTCCCACTATCCCCTCCAAAGTTCTCCACCCCACAGAAGCCCTTCTCTCTAGAAGAGTCAGGGGACTGTGATGCTTATTGTACAGATGAAGGAGTTGAGCCAGCGTATTTTGCCCAACTGGTAGAGCTCTTCTGGTAGCCTGTGACAGAGCAGGACTCAGGACCTCCGGGTTCTCTTTTATCCTCCAGGCCTCTTTGTGCACTTGTCCCTTGTAAGCCCAGAACCAAGAAGGCATTTGGCAAAGTGAAAGAAATCAAGCCTGACTTTGCCCTTCCCACAAAGGAGATGGGATGTAACCATTTCTGATCCCACCGGACTTTGCTGAGCAGCCTGTCCTTGCCTGACGCTGTAATGCAAGCCCCTCTGTGTGGGAGAGACCGATCTCAGTTGGCCCCTGCCTTCCAGGAACTAGCCATCTGATAAGGCAGACGAGATAAGTATCTATGCATCATGGTACAATGGGATGGAGTTAATAATCAGGTTCTAAGATTTTGCAAAAAGGTCATCTGGCAATCCATGAGGTTTATTCCCAAAGCTTCATGGTGCTGGTGTTTCAAATGTTTAATTTCTGCTTAAATTTTACATTAATGACATGGATGGGAATAGAAAGCCTTGGATCTTACTAGCTCATATATTCTTTGATCCCATTGGCTGTTCTCTCTCTATCTTCTTGCCCTCTAGTGGGCAAGAAGGGAATTATTATTCCTCCCCTGAACATTTCTTTTGCTTGGAGACTGTCCCACACTCCAGATCTTACATAAACTACGTAAACTCTCATAAGCTCCCACTTGTTCTTTCAAATCTGAGGCCCTTCCAAAGCACACAGACCGCTCTCCCTCCCTCAGTGATAATGCAGTTTCCGGGATCACTCTAGTATGTGCTTGGCTCCAGCACTCAAGGGAGATAAAAGGAGTAGTCCCAAATGGACTCAGGCAGTGCCTCTCCTGGAATCTGGGGAAGGGGCCGCTCAGTCTCAGCCAAGGAAAGCCTCATCTGCTGCTGGGCCAGCTGCTCCCCACTTGTCTGAGCTCCAAGCTTCTTGCTCCTCCAAGTTCACACTCATGGGAAGTTGTCAGAAACTTCCAGATGGATTTTAAGTCCCCATAGTGCATGTTCTCTGTCATCTCTGAAGCCCTTGGGGCTGTGAGAGCCCTGGCTGGCCCTCTGCTATGTACTAAACAGATGAAGAGCTCAGAGTGGCTGAAGGCCATGTGGCTCACCAGCAACCATGCTAGAACTTGGTCTGAGAGATCCATTTCCCTCTGAATAAAAAAGGAAACTATGGATTAGATGGGCAAAGGTTTGGACTCCAAGCCAGTAGAGCTGAAGTTCAGTCACTCTAACCGAACGAGAGCCAGCTAGAGTAATTTTATAAGGAGACAAATTCTATTCTCTAGCACACTGAAAACCCTGCCCCAATCCACAGTTGTGTAGGCATGTTGTAAATACGTCAGAGATAGTAACTGGGTAACATAAGAATGATTTAGAATACCCTAGCCTAGCTGGTAACACAAAACCAAACCACTCCTGTTTTAAGGATGAGACAAAAATGCCTTCATCATGATATCCTAGCCTAAGTGGATCCCAAAAGGACAGGTCCCTCTATTTGTCCAAGGAGTGATCATAGGGTAGTGATCCAATTCTGCTGTGGGTCTTGGGGCCAAGAATCTCTCTAACCTTTAGATCTCCCATTTACAACATGAAGATCTACCTCTTGGGTTGCTGTGATGATGGATGAAGTCATGTAAGACAAGCAGTTAGCAAAGCATCTGGTGCATAGTAGGTGTCCAATAAATATTATGCTCTTTCCTTAAGCAAATGCTTTAAACCAGCTCCAACTACCATAACTGGGGTATCCCTGAGACCTGATGGGGTTTGGAAGAAAAGTGTGGTTTTGAGAGGAAGGGATCTCTAATAATTCTCAAAGCCCAGGACTCCTTGAGCTTCTAGCAGACAAAGTATGCTTCAAGTTTAGCTTTGAACAAAGAAGATTTCCTGCTTCTATGAGTGGGGGTACCCTTGCACTCCCATTATTTCCCCTGCAACTAGATTGTGTGTTCCTCACCAAAGTTACTCTCTGCCAGGTTTGCCCTTCCAGCTGTGCATGCCTGATGCTCTCATCCCTGGACTGAGGCTGTGCAAAGGGTAAAGGGTCCGTGAGCATGTCTTCTCTCTGGGTGGGCATTCACAGCCATCCAAGCGTGTCACAAATGAGAGGAAGCCTGTAGCAGGAGCTGAGACCCTCACTTAGGAAAACCTGGCATCTGTCTCTCTGTAACCCAGAGCAGAAACTGCAGAGGAGAAACTGTACCCCTCGGCTCAGCCCATGGACAGACCCCTTCCTGTCTCACAGAAATATTAGGGAGCTTGCTTATCTAGAGGTGAGAAGAGGAACCAGAACAAAGGAAAGGACTGCTGGCTTAGGTTCTTAAAGCATGTGGCATTTTGTCAGTGCACCCAAAGTCAGTGCAAATGGCAGATGGTAATTTCCTTGGGACCCTGTAGCCAAAACATCCCAAGTCTTCCAGAGAATACAGATTTCTCAGCCTTCTGACACCTGGTCCCATTTGGGAGTCTCTCTCATGGTGACCTGCAGTGTACACTCTGGTGGTTCCCCCAGTCAGCATCTCCTGAGCATTTGGCTAAGGACCTACCCCAGAAGTTAATCATTGCCCATGGTGTGGAAGTTCTGAGGCAATTAACTGGAATCAAGAGAACCTCTAGCTGCCACCTGACACCCATATCTGTCCCCTCCTTCCCTAACCCACTCCCCTTACTCTTCCAAAGAACTGGAGAAACAGAATACCTTTGTCTCCACAAGGAAATAAAAAGGTTCCTGGCTGGGAAATTCCCCCGCGGAAAAGAAATAACCAAGATAAACAACTTTATTGCCTTTGGCTCAGGTTAGTGAAGGAAGTCTCAGGGAGCAGGAACAAGGGTGAAGGTGGCAAGGGGAGCCTGAGAGATCGCTCCCTGGGCTCCCAACTACTTAGAGCTTCCTTATCTTTATGGGTGCTCATTACTGCCCTGTGCTTGTTGACATGGTTTTCTCCCTTAATGCTTTCATTGTCAAGCCACGCCAAAGGTTAAACCTGTTGAAATCTGTGGGAAAGGGGGGCTCCTCTGTCCATCTCTTTCCTCCTCTGGGCTGCAGTTTGGGTCTTAAGACTGAGCTCTGGGACCCTCAAACTGCACTCCCTGCCCCAACCCAGGGCTACATCCACAGATGTGACAAGGTTTACATGCACTGAACCCTCTTCTCAGTGGCCTTATCTTGGATTCTCCAGCTTCATCTGCCCTGAACCACAAGGCAGGATAACAGAAGCCACAATACCTACATTTTTAACGCTGACCCCATAACCAAGTCTCTGGGAAATCTTGGGTCTATCACTCAGCATGATTCTCTTATCCATAAAATGGTTGTAATTATATCCATTCTGTATTAGTTCAAGGGAAATTATAAAGCTCCAGTAAAAACATAAATGACAATGCTTTGATAAGCAATGAGGGCTCTACAGGTGACAGGAATGAGCATGAGGATAAGCCTGCTGCTGTGTTGAGGTGCAATGCAGTACATTGGGAGAAGTGAAAAGCTTTGACTTTGGAGCCCAACAAGTTTGGATTCAAATCTTGCTCACCCCCCACCCCTTGCAGTGTCTACCCTCACGCTTAATTGCTTAAGGAAAGGACTTAACTGTAAGCTTTCATTCTTCCTGTGTAAGATGTGGAGAAGGACATCTACCTCAAAGGGAGATATTAAGTTTAAATGAGATAATACATGTACATTATTTAACACAGTGCCTGGAAAGAGATCATGGTAAGACATTGTTATTGTTACATTTACAACTTTAATCCTTCCTGGGCCACCTTTATGGGTCTCAGTTTCTTTATATGAACACACCATAAAATATGCCAGGGATGTAAGGAGGGCAGCTGAAACAGAATGATGGGGCCATTTGGTGGTAACCAATCATCTAGTATGCTGTTCCTGAGACCTCCTGGATCTTACCCAGGACCATGCCACCCAGACAGGGATATAGAAAAAATGGCACCCATGTCCCTATCCCAAAGGAACATGCAGCTTAGTTGAGAAGACAAAAATCTACTTACGACTATTAAGGAACAAAAAGTACTGTGGGATAATGGGACTTTGAGCTGTAATGGGGAAGGCGGAGCCATTCACCCCTTCAATAGGATTTATGTCAGTTACTGGAGCTACAAAACCAAACAGGTGTCACAGGAACTTTAAGGCCAACTTAGTCTTGGAAGACACAAGAGTTTCATACTTTGTCCTATTGTCTTTCAGCTTCCCACGAAAGAAGTTGGCCTGGGTGGCACAGCCCCTTGAAAGCCACCAGCGATGAGGCTCCTCTCCATCACCTGCCTGCTGGCTGTCATCCCAGGTGCGTCTGTCAGGTCCCAACCCACCCCTCCAGGATCCAGTTCCCTGGGAGCACTAAAATCAATCCTATCCACAGGGATGCCACTCTCAAAACTTGCACTTCTTCAAGGAGGGGTCACACAGATGATATAGAATGGTCACATCTGAAAATAGATGGGTGGCCAAGTGTTGGGGGTGGACAGGGACAGGAATGGCGGTTCCTCATTTCAAGGCCAGGAGTCTGATGAAATGTCTTCACCGGGAGAAAAAAAAATATCTTGACTTTAAACCAGGCACCTCTAAGAGTTATAATGGGGTTTGGGGGAAATGACTTATCCTTCTTGGCTGTCAATATTTTTGCTAGGGGAAAAAAAGGATCTGCGAAGTGTTTTTAGAAATATAAAAAAATAATGAATAATAAATGCAATGGCATAGCACCCTACAAAGTGGCTTTTTTATGAAAAAGGATATCATTAAATAAGTTTGCCATTCCATTGTCCTTACAGTGATTATCTTTAATGAGTTACATTTAGAATTTAATACCGATTAAATAATCATTTTACCCAATCACAACAATTGTCCAACTATAGTACATAGCAAATAACCCACCGAAGGTACATGCATCAGGAGGAAAATTTCATCTCCTCGGGGTGAGCTGTCAGGATCGTGTCAGCAGGCTTTACCTCCTCAGGCCTCAGAAAACCTCTGTCTTCTGTCTCCACAGTGGTCTTTATGAAGAGTCCCATATTTGGTCCCAAGGAGGTGAGCAGTGTGGAAGGTGGCTCAGCATCCATCACATGCTACTATCCAGACTCCTCTGTCAACCGGCATACCCGGAAGTATTGGTGCCGGCAAGGAGCCAAGGGCCGCTGCGTAACCCTCATCTCTTCAGAGGGCTACATCTCCAAGGATTATGAGGGCAGAGCCAACCTCATCAACTTCCCCGATAATGGCACATTTGTGGTGAACATTGGCCATCTCACCCGGAATGACTCTGGACGCTACAAATGTGGTCTGGGCATTAGTAGCGGAGGCCTGAACTTTGATGTGAGCATGGAGGTCAGCCAGGGTAAGAATCTAGGCTCCTTGAGCTTCTTTGGAAAAGTGAGAGGGGCTCATCTCAGGAGCAGTGGGAGGGCTTCAGGAAGAATTTCCTGAGAAGGAAGAGTGTCTGGCATGGGATGGGAAGGCTGTGAGTCCTCCCTCTAGAGGCGAGGACTTTTCATGATAGAACATGGAAATGAGACATATAGGACCTCATTGGGGTGGTGGTGGACTTTCTAGGTCTTCAGGGACTATAACATTTTAGGGTTTTACAAGGCTGTAGCTTAGAAGAGCATCAGGAGGACTAGTTCTCTCACTGTGTTTATGGCAGGTGGAGCAAGAGGGCTTTGAACTGAGGAAGATAGAAAAGGCAGGGAGAGATTTATAGATTCTTAAATTCCTGCCGTTAGTGCACCCTTCAGATCAAGGCCTTAGGGCACCAGAAGGCTTCTTTCAAAATGCATTTTTTTCTTACCTGGGATCCATTAGTCCATCAACACCCTCAGCATAAATTAAATGATCAATTCTTGCCCAAAGACCAAGGCCCTGAAGGAGTGGGCCACTGAACAAACCTGTTCTAATTGAAAAAAATGAAAAATAAGAAAGATCTTTCTGACAAGATTCAATGACGAAGGTAAATTAGATAATCAAGAAGAAATTAAGAGAGAAAGAGGTTTGAAGGGATGAAAACTGGAGGGGTTATCAAAGTTATGTTTTGCTCCTTTGGGATGTGCCTTGTATTATCTGTGGACTAAATGAAGAGTTCATTCAGGTGGTCATATAGAGTCATAAAATGGGAGAATTTTAAGAGCTAAGGAAAGCTTGGAGTTGACTCTATATAGGATGTCCAGAACACTGGAGACCATGAGTATACACTTTAAATGGCAAAAATCCATTCCTTTACAAAGCAGCCCATTCCATGTTTGGGCTTTTGTAAATTTTAAAACTTCTATCACCACACACTGAAACCCATCACCCTATAATTTTATTCATTCTGTTTATTTCAGCACACGTTAATTTGGGCACCCATGTATAGGCATTGTGCTAGGCACTGCAGGGGAGTCAAACATGTGTAAAGGATGTCTTTGCTCTCAAGGGACTTCCACGTTGTGGGGAACACAATTAACTATATGCAAGATCAGATGTAAAGGAGTTACAGCTATAAGTGTCAAGAGAGCACGAAGGAGGAAGAGATTAGTGCCAGCTTAGGGAGGGCTTCATGGAGGAGATAGAAATGAGGCTGAGTCTTGGAAGACATATTCTGACAGTGTCCCTCTGGGGAGGAGAACTCCGAAGGTGAGAGGCACACCCAGGCCCTTACTGGGATTACTGAGCAGCCCTGTGTTTCAAGAACGTGAAATCACAAATTGCCACCTGCCCCTTGTCCTGCAGGTCCTGGAGTCGTAAATGACACTGAAGTCTACATAGCTGATTTGGGCGGAACAATGACCGTTAACTGCCCTTTCAAGTCTGGGAATTCTGAGAAAAGGAAGTCTGTGTGCAAGAAGACGGGCCAGCACTGTGTCCTAGTCGCTGACTCCAATGAGTATGTGAATCCTGACTATAGCAACAGAGCAAAGATCATTGTTAAGGGTACCAGCCAATTAATGTTCACTTTCATTATCAAACTAATCCGGCTCAGCGATGCTGGGATATACGTCTGCCAGGCTGGGGATGATTCCAGGGGTGATAAGTACAATATTGACCTCCAGGTGCTGAAGCCTGAGCCTGACCTGCTTTATGGAGATCTGAGGGGCTCAGTGACCTTTGACTGTTTCCTGGGCACTGAGGTGGCAGATGTGGCCAAATTTCTGTGCCGGATGAGCAATAGGGAAGACTGCGACGTGGTCATCAACACCCTAGGGAAGAAGGCTAAGGCTTTTGAGGGCAGGATCCTGCTCACCCCCAAGGACCAAGGTTTCTTCAGTGTACATATCACCAGCCTGAGGAAAGAAGATGCAGGGCTCTACCTGTGTGGAGCCCATTCTGATGGCCAACCTCGTGAAGGCTGGCCTATACAGGCTTGGCAACTCTTTGTCAATGAAGGTGAGACCTGAGAGTGGGAGGGGAAGAGGTGTGTCAGTGTAGCAGGAGGGCACCTGGCTCCCACCCTGTGAGTCTATCCAGTATCCATCAGTCAGTCAACAATGTCTGCTCCCTGACAAACCCTGAACTGCATGCTCCATAGGCAGCTGGACAGGAGAGCAAGAAAACACGGCTTCTACCTTGTATTATCTACTACCTATTACTTGTGTAATAACTAATTAGGTTATTAAATGCCTTTCGGTGCCCGTCCCTGATTAACAGAAAGGAGAGTGAAGCACTTGACTGAGGAAAACCTGTAGATCATTTGGGTCTCAGAGAGCCGTGATGAAGACTTAGCATGGAACCTTGGGCTTGCAGGGGCCACCTGTCCCTTCTCTGTCTTTTGAGCAGAATGGCACCTCATCCCTCACACTCAAATGGGAGAAAGTGGCTTATCTTGGTCTCAGAGCTCTCCCAGGAAATCAATGCCCCAGACTCTAAATTTCCCCCTCAACATCTCGTAGGGTTATTTTTTTATTCTGCACCATCTGGCCTACTCAGCTCTACTTTGGCAAGGCAGCAAGGTGGTGAAATAATTAAATCCCTGCTCCCTCTCACCTGGGATCGTCCTGTATAGAGTTACCCTCAGGAGAAAGAGCAAACCAGTACTTGCAGTTCAATGTCCCTGTTCTTGTGACTTTTCCTAAAGGGCTCACATTCCATGCACATCATTTTTAAAGGAATCTCTTTTTTTAACGTTTATTTATTTTTGAGAGACAGAGCATGAGCAGAGGAAGGGCAGAGAGAGAGAGGCAGACACAGAATCCGAAGCAGGCTCCAGGCTCCGAGCCATCAGCACAGACGCGGGGCTCGAACCCACAGACCGTGAGATCATGACCTGAGTTGAAGTTGGCCACCCAACCGACTGAGCCACCCAGGCGCCCCACCATGCACATCATTTTTATACCCAGCTCAGTCCTCATCATATTCCTCAGCATCTTCATAGCTCAGCATTCCCACTGAACCTCAGCTTTGGCTTATTGGAAAATGGCCATTCTTTTCAGAGATTGCCCTCAGGGTCCTCACCAATTAAATCTTCTGTGCTACATAGTTTATATTTTAAATCATACCGTTCTAAATATATTTTCTTAATTTGGAGAGAAACCATCTGGCCATTTTTATGATATGAGCTAATAAACAGACAAATAGTTACATGCAGAGAGATTTTGTAAGAAGCCCAAGGAGTTCAAGGACTGATAGCCTCTCCTTGAACCTCTGCCCAGAATAAGGTGGGAAAAGAAAACAAGATACTCAGGCTAGTGGTGAAGATCACTGTAGTCTGGTTGGATGGCTCCAGCTATAAGCTCTGTGACATTAGGAAAGTCTTCCTCATTTTCTAAGGAGATTGAGGTAAAAAGTCTAAATCTCACTCCCTACTCCAGCTGAGACCATGGGGAAGAGACTTCCCAGACCATGTTGTTTATGTTGCAAAATTTCGTCTCCATCTGTACTTTCAGAGACCACGATGCCCCGTAGTCCTTCTGTGGTGAAAGGTGTGGTTGGAGGCTCTGTGGCGGTGCTCTGCCCCTACAACCCTAAGGAAGCGGACAGCCTAAAGTACTGGTGTCTCTGGGAAAATACTCCAAATGGTCGCTGCCAGCAGTTGGTAGGGAGTGAGGGGCTGGTTAATGAACAGTATGAGGGCAGGCTTGCACTATACGAAGAGCCAGGTAATGGCTCCTACACGGTCATACTCAACCAGCTCACCACCGAGGACCCTGGCTTCTACTGGTGTCTGACCAATGGCGATATTCGCTGGAGATCCACGGTGGAGCTCAAGATTGTCGAAGGTAAGAGTGAACTGGGGCAAAAGGGAAGGGAGGCAGCCCCAGGATCACCTAGTCAGCAGCGACATCTCCCCAAACTGCTCTTCCTCCTATCTCATCCCGTGCTGATGGGACAGACCTCAGGAGACAGCCCACCTGCTAAGAGGTCATGTTTTCATAACTGTAATAAGCACCCTTTCCTGTGCACACCCCATGCTTTCCAAACCACCATACATAGCATACTTATTATCAAGAATGTTGGCCTCTTGCTGAAGTGGAGTGCAGCTCTTTGTATGGAGTCTAGAAGAGAAGAGAGGAGCAAGAAAAGCAAACTGAAGTCAAGAGTCTGTATTTTATGATGTACTAGATTAGTGTATGGGGGTCGTCAATAATAATCATTACATAGGCACATATTTATATTCTTTATGTATTCAGGATCATGCATTTATTTATAATGCTATCCAGATAGGACGCGGGCTGTGGACAAAGGTCCTCATCACAGTTACTTCCCTGCAGTATCAGCAATGCAAGCTTGTGTGCCTATTTCTCCCTCCCTCCCTGCTCCAGGAGAACCAAGCCTCAAGGCACCCAAGAACGTCACTGCTTGGGTGGGAGAAACTTTCAAGCTCCCCTGCCACTTCCCGTGCAAATACTACTCCTATGAGAAATACTGGTGCAAGTGGAGTAACAAAGGGTGCAAGACCCTGCCCACCCAAAACGATGGCCCCAGCCAGGCCTTCGTGAACTGTGACCAGAAGAGCCAGATCATTTCCCTGACCCTGAACCCAGTTGCCAAGGAGGATGAAGGCTGGTACTGGTGTGGTGTGAAGGAGGGCCACCGATATGGAGAGACCATAGCTGTCTACGTGGCAGTTGAGGAGAGGGTAAAGGGTAAGTCTCTGAGGGCAAGACCTATGCCCACTGGGGACACCAGTTAGAAAGGCTCCTGCTTACAGGCTTCTCCATCAGGCGTGGTCCCTAGGTTTGGTTATAAAAGACTGGAGGCAGGGAAAGATTTAGCCTCTACATAGTCTCTTTTAATCCTCTAAAAAGAGCATCTGAAATAAACATACAAACTAAAAATTATTAATAGGTTTATTAATTAATTATTAATATTCATAGGTTTGCCATATAACCTCAGCTTCAAGTCAAGTCCTGTAGTTGTCCCTTCAGGCCATTTTAAAATCCTTTCTATAGGGGAGATCTTCTATATACAGAAATTTCAAGGTCACTACCACATGCAGTATACTCTGCCAAAGCCCACTCTCAAAAGAGGGCCAGATATCTTCACGTACAAGATCTGATAAAGAAAATTAAGGCAACCTCTTCTAGCAATTTTGCATCTTAAGTTTCTTTTTAAAATGTCACATAAAAGTTTTATCCTTAATGAGGGTATGATTAGTCCCTCTAGAAATCCTGCTGTGTCTGGGGGCAGCTCATCTGGTTCACTGAGGGACCCATTGCCAAGCTCCCACCAGAGGGCAGCACTATTGCACCCAGTTGTGTCCCCAGACCTTGGGCAGGGTTTCAAAGCTGAGAAAAACTTCTGTCTCCAAATGATAAGTTAGCCCTTACACAGAGGTGGATCTAAGCCATGGAGCCTTGTAGATGGACATGAATTTGGTATGAACAGGACAGAGATCATCTGACAAGTTAGAGAGGACCATCACTCCTCTCTTTCTAGTGTCATCCTGGACTCCACTCTAACAGCCTTGAGAACTCACCCTGACCCTGTGATTGCTAATGAAGTCCCACTCCAAGGATTTCCTAACTCTAGGGAGTAAAAACAGATAAAGAGCAATAATTCAGTCCCACTCGTCTTTCTCCAGGGTCCCAAGATGTCAGCCAAGTGAATGCTGCTCCTGGCGAAGAGGTGGTAGAGTCAAGTGTCAGGAAGATTGAGAGCAAAGTGATTCAGGATCCCGGGTTTTCTGTGGAGGACAGAGCAGCAAAGGATACTGGAGACCCCGCTGGTGGGAGCAAAGCATCCGCGGACACAGGCAGGTGAGGAAGAATATTCCAGAGGACAAGGACCTGAGGTTGGGCCATGGGGACCACAGAGGAGAGCCTGTCTACCCGTTGATAGTGGAGCAGCCCTCACTGCCTTGGCTTGTGCTCGGGAGGGGCCTCTGCCCTTCTGTAGCTGGGGTGGCATCCACCATTCAGTTTAATTTCCCAGGTCTGGACACAGAGAAGGCCTGGTCTTTGCTTTTGCCATGTCTGAGAAGTCTCCTTAAAAGAGTAGAGCTAGGGGGCCACATCAAGAGGAAGGACTGAAAGAAGGAGCTAGTGAGACCCAACCTGCCAGCACATCCTGGGACCCCAGGTCTCCCTTCCAGTGACTAACTCAGTCCTTCTTCCAGCTCTGCGGAACAAGGCGGGAGCTCCAAAGTGCTTGTATGGATCCTGGTGCCCCTGGGCCTGGTGCTGGCATTGGGGGCTGTGGTAGTGGGGGTGCTCAGAGCACGGCATAGGAAGAACGTTGGTGAGTGCCCGGGATGCCCCTGACTCCCATCTCCAACCCTGAGCCCTTGGACCTCAGTGGGGGGTTTAGTTGCCCTTTGTGGGGGGCTGCTATGGTCTCTTCTCTTCCATAAGCTCCAAGAAAGAGTTCTGGAAAAGCAGGATGGGGAAAGATAAACTTATACCCAAAACATACATTAAAGTGCTTCTCTCTCTGGAACATCATCTCTGATGGCTCAGGGTCCAAGCTTAGAGGCAGGATTGCCAGGAGGAGGAGCTCAGGAAGAACTACACTTGTACCCCAGTTTGAGAACAGACTGGTTATGTGATTTTGGGTGTCCCCATTTCATGTCTCAGTTTCCTCAGGGCTCAAGGCAGGGATGATAATAACTACCTCACAGGGCTGATGTGAGGATGGAATGAGACATTGTGCATTGAAAGGTCAGGCGTTGTTGAGTCTTGATTATCCCTGAGAAGGGATGGAGAAGGAGACTCTGATGGTTTCCGGTCTATTCTGGGTCAGAGTTGAGCAACCTGCCACACCGCCCCTTCCAACTATTCTTTGAGGCTTCCTCAGAGGCAGTACGTCCTGCTCACATCTGTCTTCTGTCTCTACACTAACCTCTCTTTCTCCTGGACAGACCGGATTTCAGTTAGAAGCTACAGGACAGACATTAGCATGTCGGACTTTGAGAACTCCAGGGAGTTTGGTGCTAATGACAACATGGGAGCCTCTCAAGTCACTCAGGAAACATCTCTCGGAGGAAAAGATGGTATGACCCTCACTCAAGGGAATGCCCACCCCTGGGAGAGCAAGAATTAGCCTCTGGGGTAGGAATACAAGGCTAGTGAAGACTAATCCCCCCACCTTGCTCTTCACATAGAGTTCAGTGCCACCACTGGGAATACCGAGGAGACAGAAGAACCCAAGAAGCCAAAAAGGGTAAGAGTGAGGAGGGAGAAGGCAGCTTTCCTTGTGTGACAAGGAAATGCAGCAGGAGGGACTGTAGTTAGACTTCAAAAGAAACTACCTCAGAGCAGGGGCTGATGTCAGAATAGGGAAGATAGTGTCAACTTTTTGAAGGCAAGATGTATCTTATCTGTTGTGGTGTTAATGTGGCTGAGGTGCAGGAGATGAGCTGCATTTATAGGCTGTGAACATGCAGGAGGGAGGGAGACTGGGGGTTCAGAAGGAAGTGCACAGAAACTTCAGCCACAGAGTAAGAAAGGTCAAATGTCAAATGCCAGGTGAATTGTCTTCCTGAGCTGTGGAACATGTGGACTTCAAGCCACCTCTCTTGAGAGTTTGCTCAGGACCAGCTTTTTGCCTGGGTCTAAAAGACATTTGCTGGCTGTGGGCAATTTGATAGTCACTAGAAGCTTTTCCCCACTCCAACCACATGCCATATTACTTGAAATCCAGCCAGAGGTGATTTCTGACTCTGGGTCACATATTACCCTCCTCCCACCCCCTGTGCCTCCTTAATTCCAGGGTGTAAATGCTTGCTATCATATCTACTCTCCCTTGAAGCAGCAGAGACTCTGAATCTGGAACAATTAGGGGAATAAGCTAGTACTGAAGACAGGCTTCCCCTCCAGCCCTGTGTTGTTGCAAAACTCCATCTTTGAGCTGGTGGTCCTGTGGCCAATACCAGCCTAGACTACCTTGCCTGTGTACTGTGTGGGCAGAGCGTCCAGGGACAGGCCCAGGCAACAGAGGTGGTTCCACTCCATGTGTCGGAAGGCGGTAGTGAGACAGAGGGAGATATTTTTAGAAACTGCAACTTTCCGTTTCTCAAAATTCATCCTTGGTGAGCATGGGGAGCTAGATGAAGGGCAGCGGGTCAACACAGTCTGGGGCCGCTTAAGCCAAGATTATGAATTCAACATAGTGCCTACCCTCCCTCTGGCCTCCACCTGCTGAGCCAACACCCCAAACACTGACTTCTGTTCTGTTGCTTCCTTAGTCCTCCAGGGAGGAAGCTGACATGGCCTACACTGCCTTTTTGCTCCAGACCAACAACATGGCTGCCAACGTCCAGGGGGGCCCTGGCGAAGCCTAGGCACCAGCTGCACTCTCCCACCACCTATGACAATCACCTTCAGAATCATGTTGATCCTCGGGGCCCTCAGCTCCAGGGGGCTTCACTGCGTGCCCTCACGCCCCACTTTCCTACCTGTGCTCAGAGGGTGTGCTGGTCCCTCCTCAGTGGTATCCAAGCCTGGCCTAACTGTTCCTGGTTAGGTTGAGGTGCCATAAGGGGGTCCCTTTGCAGCTTATTTTAACAAAAGAACCCAAGAGTGGAAGGAGAATTAAGATCTTAAAGGCACTACTCAGAAAGAAGAGAGATCACGTGAGTGGGGAGATAATTTCAGAAAGAAGGCTTTTCTGCACCCTTCTAATAGGATTCTCAAAGGGATTCTCCTCTCCACTTCACCCTTCCTTCTCTCCATCTCCCCCTATCTCTAATCTTTTCTTCTTTCCTTCACTGAAAATAGATATTTGAATATTCACTAGAATCAAGGCAATCTTCTAGACGCTGGGACAGAAAGCCAGCAGCCTTTTTGTAAACATCACGGAATCCTTGGAAACTGCAGCTCCTCTTGGTACAGTTATACTCACTCAATCTGAAATTCTCATCAGGTATATTCACCTCTGCCCATAGAGGGAGAGAAATCATAAACTGTCTGGAGTCCTGGGGCCTTAGGTATCATGTAACATGGGTGTACATACAAGGAATCATAAACATACTTGCTAACCTTTCACTCATGAGAGGTGAGGAGGTTCACTCAGGGGCACCATGTAGCATAAACTAGTGTCAAAACCAGGTTTGGTACCTCTACCTGTCCTCTTGGCCAGGAATCTCTCTACAAGGACCCTTGCACTCCTGATGGAGGCAGAGTTCTAGAATAAGGAGGAGGAAGAGGAAGAGAAAAATGTAATGGAGACTAGTCTTTCACAAGCCCCACCTCAGGAAAGAGGACTCTTTCCTTTTCTGTCACTCAAATGGACTCAATGGGACAAAACAGCGGTCAAACTCTCCTAAATCCACTTATGAGAAGAGTTCTGAACTGAAGGGAAGGAAAGAGGGTGTTTGATGATTCTGGGGAGGGGCTGATCTCCAAAGAACTAAGGTTTAAGGTCTTTTTCCCTCTGAGCTCTGTACTTCAAACAACACCTACAGCTGACACTTGCTTACAAATCAAAAATGTGATTTAATTAATAATTAAAGACTGTGATTGCCACCAAGGAGGCTCAGACTTCATTTGTCCCCATATCTCTATTTCCCAGACGATGCTTTCAGGGTGTTTTACTTTGGTAACCAATTTCAGGCACCTCCAATGCTGGAATGAGGGTTTAGGAGACTGCCTGTAAGTGGGACCAAGACGATCAATAAAAGAATAGTTTGGGGTCTACACCAATGGTCAAGAACCTGAAGCTCTGTGTTACAGAACATAATTAAGACTATTTACAATGGAATAAACTGAAAGCAAGTATAACTGTGCTCCTCTTAGGCATTAAGAAAAAATCTTGGTTAAGTATCCATGGAATATTTGACCTCGAATCTTATATCTTCCTGGGGTATCCTCCCAGATAGAGAGGCTATTAATCAAAACTCAAGTAACCAAATGAGTAAACTCATTCCATAGGAATAGCAGCTAGAAGCTAATTAAATGATAACTTATCTTTTAGGATAATTGACCCAAAGTCTCTTGGGGGACAGTGATTATATAAAGGACCTCCTTGTCTGCCAAGGCCATTCCTAGATTCTGGCACTAAAGCTAATCATATCCTATAAGCCCCCACACCACACCATATTCCCTCAGGGCCTCTGTGTATGAGAGTTCTCTCTGGGAGAAAGTTCTTTCTAGGCTTCTATCCTTCCTGATGTGGGAGAGATAATTTGCTTCCACCTGGACCTTGAACATATTGCTTCTGATGCTTCATGCTTCCAAGCCTGCCATTGACCAGATGCAGATTTCAGTCCTCCTTAGTCTACCCTCCTGCTCTACCAACCGCAATGTCCAGGCCTGATTCCTGGACCCTGACCTGGATCTTTCTTGGGCTCCACTCTGACCCAGAGAGATGGTCATCAGGAATATTTGTTTCTCTCTGTTCTCTGTAATGGGATGCATAATTAGCTTCTTCTGGAACGCCAGCAAATCATTCCAGGAGAACCAAAACTACAAAGTGCATCAGAACTTATGTTTTCCCCCTGGAAACTTCTCTCCAACCCACCAAAGTGTCTTTCCTGGGGCAGAAGGATTAAGATGCAGCTTCTATATTAATGCCAATAACCTGCAAGCCAATCCAGAGCCCAGGCAGTTTATCCCACTCCCTAGAATCAAAGACCAAGAAATGCCACTAAAGCCATAGACAAACATATTATTCTTAACTGATGTTATAAACAGGTGATAGCAACAGGGCAGATAATGTACTGCCCAAAGTCCACCTGAAATCCTTCCATGAATAAGAAAGCTGGTCTGTAGCTAAAATGAGATATCTAATAAGTTAAAAAGTCAACAATTTGAGGGAGTGTTTTAATTTCCTAGGCTGCTATAACAAACTACCATAAACTGGGAGACTTAAAATAACAATAATTTAGTCTTTCACCGTTCTGGAGGATTGAAGTCTGAAATCAAGACGTCTGCAGGGTTGGTTCCTTCAGGAGGCTGTGAGGGAGGGAATCTGTTCATGCCTCTTTCCTCACACCTGGGGACCGCCTGCAATCTTGGGTGTTCCCTGGCTCACAGCTGCATCACTGCTGTCTCTACCCCATCCTCACGTGGTCTTCTCTCAGTGTGTCTCTCTATGTCTTCACGTGGCCTGTGTACAAGGACACTTGTCATTGGATTTAGCCACCCCCCCCAACCTGTTTGGCCTCACCTTAATGAATTACATTTGCAAAGTTCCCATTTTTAAATGAGGTCATATTCTAAGGTTCCAAGTAGACATAAGTTTCAGAGGGACACTATTAATCCCAGAACTGGGGAGTAACAATCAACTGTTGGGGTTAATGATAAACCAAATAGCAATGATCAGTGTTGAGCAATCACTCAGAGTACTACTTAAATGTTTCTGATGATTAAAGAAATCTTCTTCAAGTTCTTGAATTATCTTGATTTTTTTTTCCTTTAAAAAATCCATTAGGTAATAATGATGACACATTACTAAGGCTCCATAGTGACTGAGAATCTGTTTACAGTGTTGATTTTGGTTTGTAAAGCTACACACATGCACACACACACACACACACACACACACACACAAATACATATATATCATTTGTTTAAGACTTTCCCAAGAGTCAGGACAGAACATTTCTCCAAAGAGCAGTAAATGAATCTGGTCCCCAAAGCAGAGAAACAAGTATAGTCACCTCCTCACCAACCCCACAAACTTCTCTGAAATAATGAACTCCATAGGGAGTCTATATAATAAAAGCAGTAAGAGATCATCTCAGAAAGACCACATATCTAAGGGGACACACCAGGAGAGAAGATGTAAAGCTGAGACCAATGGTCCCCAGCTAGCTAGGGTGCTAAAACAGGAAGGGAAGGAAAGTGGTCAAGCTATTAGATTCCAGGAGTTCTGAGGGCTTGGTAAGCCTCTCGTAAGGCTGATAAAGAAGTGGGCAGCCAATCCATCCTCACTACAGTCAAAAGTGTTTGATTAAATGTATGGAGGTGAATATCCTAAACTCCAGATTTTGCTGATAAATCACATTGAAATTCATCCAAAATTCTACATATTCTAACTTTAGAATACCAACAGCAGTATGACCACATTTAGGTAAGAAGTCTTACCATTTCTTATAGCAGAAGGCCATGAGTAGGCTCACAGTAAAGGTTAACCTTCCCAAAGCCATGTACCTGTGGAGTGGTTCACTCTGGGTCAGGCAAGCCTCTAGTCCAAGTTCTTGGAAAGTGGGAACCACAGGGTACCTAGGCCAGGGACCTCTACCTGAGTGGGCTCCCTGGTAAGTCTAGCAGGTGGGGAGAATCTCATGGTCTGTCCTTGGGGAGAGCAGTGTTAGGTCATGGGGATGGCCACCTAGGACCTCAACCCTCAGTCTGGAAAGGCCCAGGAGATGGCTGTTTTGGAGTCTGGCTACATGGGAGGGCAAAGGAGGGTGATGATATAACCAAGCACATCCATAATGACAACTTTCACCTTAATGGCAAAGGCTAATCTCTACTGCACTCACACTACATTCTAGGCATCGTATCAAGTCCTTTGTAATGCTTACCTCAGGCAATCCTCACAACAACCTTATAAGAAATATTTTTCTTATCCCATCTGTAACATAGGGAGGATAATAAAAACCTAAGTTATTATGGGGATTAAATGAATTTACCTGAAGGACTTAGAATGGTTCCCAGTATAGCTGGTATTATTTATTCCATCCCCTTTCCTGTCATTAGACTCTGAATTTTTTCCCATTGCGTTCATCACTGCTGGTCAAGCACTGGCCCCAGAAGATGTTAGGCCATTGAGTCCCCTGCCTGTCAGTGGGCTTCAGCTCTTCATACCTTTTCCCAAGAGTAAGAATGCCAGGGCAACACGGCTGCCCTGTGAGTCAGAAAGGAGAAATAAAATTTAGTTGGGGAAAAAAGAGGGAGAAGAGAGTGAAGACAGTAAACTCCTCTATTTAGCCAGAGTTCAGCCTTCTCTTGGGGACCCAGCCCATCCTGAGACCTTGGGGTAGAGCCTGGAGGTAGAGAATGGACTGCCCTGGTCTTAGAGTTTTGATTCCTCAGATTCCAAACATTCACTTCCTACCCAGGAGTCCTGAGACCCCCAATTCCTGCTCACAACAACTCCAGTGTGATATTACTAAGGGTTTTATCTGGGCCACACGTGATGTGAAAATATCTCATTCCACACATACCCAGCACTGCCTGGCAGGCCCCAGTCACGGCACATCCAGCCCGCATCTCCATAGATGCACGCGTTCATACACACAGCATGTTCACACTCACAAGCCACACACACAACACACACACACTTACAACCATACACCACACATTCACACATCATATCACACATGTTCACATACTAGCCATACCTCACACAATCAGACCTCACATGCCACACACACCATTATGCCACACATCACACAGGCACACACTAACATATCACACATAACACATTCCCACACCATTCTCCACACTGTCCCACATGGCAGGTACTACACACACACAGTCACATAGCACAGCCATGTATCACTCATCACTCACATACCACACACACACACATTTACACACTCACAACCACACAACACACACTCACACACCTACACATCTTACATACACACTCTTACACCCACAGTCACACACACACACACACCACAGTCATTCATTTATTCTCTCTCTCTCCAAGGGGGACCCAGGTCTTGGCCCAGCAGATGGCAGAGCCCAGCTGTGGGGCAGCTGTGAGGAACTGGGAAGAGCCTTCCAAGTAGGAAAAGGTGGATGCTGACCAGAACTGAGGCTTCTGCCAGTCACTCACTCTAACCAGAGGCTGCCCCCTGACACCTTGGCCCAGTGGGTGGTTGGAAGAAATCAGAACTTCAGCGGCCCTGTGCTGGTAGAAACCCAGACAGGGGAGGGCAGGACACGCCCCCCCCACCCCCCATTTCCTCTGCACCTGCCTTGAGCCTCACATTTGACTTCTACTGCGGATGTTGTCGTTTTGTGTTTCAGAGAGCATGTGACGAACCTGGTAAGAGAGGGGGTGGAAACGGCCTCAGTCCTTTGTGCACACAAGAAGCTGTAGCACCTGGAGATGGAGATGCTGGCAAGCTGCCTAAAATGTAACCATCAGGAATGAAGCCCTGGGGATTCTCTGATTAAGTAACCATCCCATGCACCTCCTCATTAAAAGGTCCTTCAAAGCGTTCCAGGACCATGGTTTCTGCTGGGCCTGATGAAAGCCCCATGACATAGGCAGGGCAAGGATCGTCCCTATTTATTAATGAGGAAAATGAGGCTCAAAGCTAGGAAGCACCAAACCAGGACCAGAAACTATGTCTTCTGACTGGAACCCAGAGCTCTTTCTGTGATACCTTGTGATTGATGGCTTCAGCATATCTCTCTTCTCCATCAGTCACTGACCTTTCCCCATGGACCCTCGGGGGCTTGAAGCCTAGCTCTGCTGGGCTGCTGTGACTTTAGGCATTGTCAATATCATCTTCTGACATTCCTCTGTGGACACAGGGAGGTTGCCTGGGCCCCTGCCACAGGGCAGCACCTTCAGGGGCATAGCTGGGGGAGATGAGAGATGGTTGATCTGAGGTGCGGGGAAAACTGTGCTTAATTAAGATTCCATGAATGATAACCTGCAGGAGGGAGTGCCAGGCTTATTGAGTCCCATTTTCCTTTTCTAGATAAAGAGATCTAGGCTCAGAGAAAGGGAGTGAATTACTCAAAACCAATGGTTAGTATTCCCACCATAGTAGGTGTGTAAAATTATTTGTCAAATAAATTCAAGGGATACAACTAGTATCTTTTGACTTCAGGACTAAATTTCTATTCAGTCCTCAGATGAAGAATATTGGTGACAAGGCTCTTTTATCCTGAAGATAGGGATAAGGCAAGTGACTGTCTCAGAAGTCAATGAATAGTCATAAAGCATGGGAGGCCCTTCCAAGAAAAGGTGCCCAAGGGAAAGAAATATCATGCCTGAGAGCTTCTAATAGCAAGAGGCCCTTCAAACCGTGGTGACCCATTCGTGCTCAACATAACATATTTTCTCAATTCCTAACTTCCGCTGTGGTTTGCTGGTATTTTCTTTTTTAGTCTAAAACTAGTTAGCAAACAAACCAAGTTGTCATTTCCTCATTTTCAAGCCTTGCTCCTTGTAGGGACCAGAAATCTCTTTCAAGCTCCAGATTGTGAAGGGTTCCTGGGTGAGCAGTGGGTCTCTGTCTCCATCTCCAGGCGCTTTTGGATGGGACGTCACTCTGGAAGGAGCCATGGACCTCTGGCTTTGGTCACTTTGCTTCCTGCCAGGTAAGTGCATGGGAAAACACCTTGTATGTCTTATGAGGTTGAATTGGCCATAGGTAAGGGAGTTGCTGGCTATCTCCATCCCTGATGTTCCTGGACGGATTTAGTTGCAGATCAGTACTTAGGGCAGGATAAGGATGGAGACCATGTGAAGTTCTGGACGTCCTCCCAACTCTCTGCTAGTCCCCTTCTCTCCACTTCAGACACGTCTTCTGTGAGGCTTAGGTGTTTGAGCCACGAGTGTTGAAGGCGTTACCTCTCCTAAGCATATTAGCTTGATAATATGGGGTCTTAAAGCAAGTGCCTCCAAATTTCTTTCTTCTTACCTCTACCTTCTCTTTCTTTGGATCTCTTTCACTGCTGATTTTCAACTTCCAGCTTTAAATGAAGACTCCTTCATCCATTCAGTAACCCTAATCTATTCCTCAAGTTTCATATCTTAATTTACAGCTGCCTTCTGGTAACCCCAACTTGAGTATCCCACCAATATCTGAAATGCAACATACCTAGCACCTTAATTCAATTTCCTTAGTGGACCCCATCCAAACCAGCTACTCTATCCATCTTAACTATCTTGATATCAGCTGCAAAATGCCAGAATGATATTTTACCACCTCTTCCCATCTATCCCCACCCAGACTTTGACCCAGTCAATGGCCAATTCATGTTTCCGATTAGCATTGCCAGGATAAGCAGCCTCTACTAGAGAGGTAACAGGGGGAATGGGAAGGAACAGAACTCAAAGTCATCTCATTACTATCCCACTTCCTCAAACCCGACCCACTGGCGGATCCAGATTACTCTTTCTAATGCTTGACTCTAGTCATAGGATCACCCTTCCTAGAAACCTTCAATGGATCTCACTGCCTACAGACTCCTACCTTGTGCTCTGCTTTTACCCTCTGAGCTTACCACACTCCCCTGCACTTCCCTAACTTCTACTCAAAGAGGACTCCTCTTTGAACATGTTCTAGACATTCTTGACACCATGTTCTTACTCATGCCATTCCTTCTGCTGGTGACATCCTTCCTCTCCTCTCCACCTTTTATAAGTCCTTCAGAGTTTGCTTCAACCTCCACTTCCTTCTTGTACCTTTTCCAGAGCCCTGTCTTCTGAATCCCAATAGCTGACCTTATTCTGCCTTATATTGTGACTTGGCTCGTATTCACTTTATTTTGTTGATGAATTGGTAAGCTCCTTGAGGACCAAAATGATTTTTTATTCACATTTTCTTTATTTCTAATGACTTGAATATAGAAGAAAGTCAAATATTTGTTGAGTCAAAGATTGAAACACCCTGAAAGTCCAAGGAAATGCAGTTTTAATGAAATGTCAGACTCTGTGAGAGGTGGTAGGACTTAGGTGAACACAGTGGATGGTTAACTAAACTTAGGCTTGAGAGGAAAGAGTGGTTCAGTGGAGATAGAAGACCTCTAGGAGTGAAGGGTACTTAAATTGTAGCACTGTAGTCTGTCCTGAGCAATACCACCAGTCTAGCTGGGCCAGAGGAGTCCCTGCTCTGGGACCAGTTCATCTCCATTTGTGCCCATCCTCCCAGGGTGAGGAGTTCACAGGCCCAAGGGTATTGTCCTCCTCAAGCCCACACCTATCTCCCCTCTTCTAGACCTCGAGCTCCTTGTTCAGATGACTCTGGGCCCACTTTTAATGACCATATGAGACACAATACTGGGTATTCTATCCTAGAATTCTATCTTATTCTATAAAAGGGTGGCCACAGGTGGCTGTTTGGAATGAGATGGGCAGAGCTAATACATGAAACCTGGATTATATGTCATGTATATACCAGGACCCATGTGATGTGGGTAGGAGTTGGAATGAGAAAAGAAGGGAGATAGGACAGATGCTAGGAGTAGGAAACTTGGGGACATTCTTCCCACATAGAAATGTTTTATTTATTTTTATTTTTAAAAACTTTTTAGAGAGACAGAGCATGAGGGGGAATGGGGCAGAGAGAGAGGAAGACACAGAGTCTGAAGCAGGCTGTCAGCACAGAAACCGACATAGGGCTGAAACTCATGAACCATGAGATCATGACCTGGACCAAAGTTGGACACTTAATGGACTAAGCCACACAGGTACCCCCTCCCCCCGCCCCACACAGAAATATTTTAGAGTGGACATATAAGGAGTGTGTAAATTTGTCAAGATGGGCCATATGACATACTTTTTTCAATGGTTTATTAGATTGATTTATGACTTTAAAATATTTAGACATATGATATTTGGGCCTTTATTTGTATTTCTGCCCCAGGTTGTACAAATATTGGGGTGGTCCTTGTTCCCAGAGCCCAGTACATGGGGCACAAACCATAGACCACATTGCCCTAGGTGGAGTTCCATAATAAATCAAGACAGTATTACATGATGTAGGCTTTTTTACCTGACCCATAAAGGTAATAATACACATATGTGACGTTGTGACCCAGTGTGCGCACACGCCCCCCCCCCACACACACACACATCTAAAATTTATTCTTGATTATTTAATATAATATGGTAATGAGTTTTGGGCTTCAGCAGTTGGATAGATGCTGGTACTCTCTTCTGAAACAGGAAGAACTTAGACAGAACAGGTTTTGGAAGAGAAACCGAGAATTCTTTTTTAGTTTGTCTATTTGTTTTGCCATTGTAACTTCGAAATACATCTGAGATATTCAGGTAGAGTCTAAGTGGCAGTATCAGAAAGGTGATTCTAGAGCTCAGAGGTGAAAAAAACCAAGACTGGAGATAAATGTTCTGGTGAAATCTACATTGAGTTGGCATTACAAGCCATGGGAGTAAATGAGCTAATGTGGGGAGAAGAAGGGAAGATGGAGAAGAGAACCAGCATAAGTACCAGGCCCCAGGGCAGCCCAATACTGAAAGGTGGATAGAGAAGGAGAGGAAAGTAAGGAGACTGAAAAGGAGCAGTCATTGAGAGTGTGGTGTTAGGGAAGTCACAAAAAGTAAGTGTTTCAAGGTGGGAGGGCTCAATTCCTTTAAATGCTGCCAATAGGGCAAGTAAATGAAGCAAAGACATCAAATGTGGCAACTAGGAAATTTTTGCTGACCTTGACTAGCAGTTCTAGTGAAATGTTTTGGAGACAAAATTCTGACAGGTGTAGGTGGAAGAAGTGGGAGGGGTGGAAGTGCATTTTTGACCTTGATGACTCGTTTGAAAAAGAGAACAGAAGAGGCGTGGAAGGTGAAGGGGAGGCAAAAGGTAGATGGAGGGGTTCTTCCATATGGGCAATATCAGAGCAAGTGTGTGAGCCATGGCAATGCTAGCAGAGAAGAAACCAATGACACAGGGAGGAAAGAGGGATAACTGTGGAAGAGAAATCCTAAAGAAGGTGAGCAGGTTGGACTCAGGACACAGGAGGAAGCCTCCTGGCTTTGGGGAGGAGGGGGACACTCTACTCGTTGCAACAGGACAAAGAGCAGACAGCCCGCCTGGACATACATGTTGGTGTATGTGGGGGTGGGAAGTTGAGTAGAATGTTTCTCAGCTTTTAAAAAAGTTCACACTCCATCTGATAAACATAGAAGTCTCAGGGGCACCTGGGTGGCTCAGTCAGTTAAAGGTTCAACTTTTGGTTTTGGCTCAGGTCATAATCTCATGGTTCATGAGTTTGAGCCCTGCATCAGGCTCTGTGCTGACAGTGTGGATCCTGCTTCAGATTCTCTTTCTGCTTCTCCCCTGTAATCTCTCTCTCAAAATAAATAAAAATCATTTTTAAAAAGTTGCAGGCCAACTTCCTTCTTCCAGAAACAATTCTTCTGGAACTTGAGTTGCAAGGGTTCTCATCACCTGGAAAACCACTGCTGAACAGAATGCAAAGTCTATCTCCAGAGCACCACCTCAGCCATGGCCTTATGGGAATTTACCATGTTTTTCATCATGGAAATTATGTGTTTTTATCCCATGTTCCAAACATATACTTTTATATCTAACTATAGATCGAGAGTGACCTTTTAAACCACCTATACCCCTGTCCTCTACCATTGCCACTGAAAATCAAGTCACCAATTTAGAGATTAATGTCATTTACTAAGTAGTCTCTATAAAATACCAATATTAAATGGGTTGGGTCCTTTAGACACCTACTACACTCCTCCTTTTATTCCCCAGAAGCATATGGAAATATAATTGTGTAGATCAGAATTGCAAAAATTCAAGGGCACCTGGGAAGCTTATTTTAAAATGCAGATTCATAGACCCCCCCCTAAACAGAGGTAATCATCATGTCAAAAGATAAGATCAGGTCCCCTGCATCTTACTAACTTCCTCCTACATGACTCGTATGCACACTGTGCATGAATTCTAAACCAGGAGATTATGTCTACCTTTTGTCTCTTTGGGAAATCTGCTTTTCTAAGCCTTGGGCGTGGGTCAGAAGCTACTGTGAACTCCAAGGAGAGCTGGGGTCCTGTCACTTCATCTCACCAACTGATGCTTCCTTGGGACCAGAGCTCAGTGTACCCAGCAGCTTTTCTTGTGCTTCATCTGTCCAGGGTTTACCCAGTAAGGACGCCTTCGTTAGTCTCTTCTGGCTGCTTTAATAAACACCATAGACAGTGTGGCTTAAATAAAAGAGTTTTTTCTCACAGTTCTGGAAACTAGAAGTCCTGCAAGATCAAGGTGCCAAAAAATATTGTCCTTGGTAAGGGTCCTCTTCCTGGCTTACAGACAGCCACCATCTCCCTGGGTCCTCACATAGCCTCTTCTTGTGTACATGGAGAGAATGGGGACACGAATTCCATTATGAATTCCACTAACCTCATCTAACCCTAATTACTTCCCAAAGGACTCATCTTCTGCTACCATCACATTGAAGTTTAGGGCTTCAATGCCCAAATACTAGGGGGAACACAAACATGCAGCCTACAACAGGGGATCTGGGTAAGCCAAGGGTTTACCAGAAGTTCATTCCTGAGCAGAGTGAGGTCACTCAAGGTGTCTGCATAAGTGATGACCTCTCTCTGCTCTATCAGATATTCAGGTAGCATCTCGCTGTTGGGAAAGCAGCATTCACGCCCCGTTCTGGCTGGGTTGGTCCAAAAATACATGTTCCCTATCAGATGCTGGGTTTTACACACAGGTGCGGGCTGTCTGGACACACAGGGTAATTCCCCTACCCCCTTGACTGGGTCTTTGTCTTTTGAATGGGTCACCCTTTCATTGCCATGTTCCAGTCATGTGTCTGCCTTACACACCTAGGTTTCTAGCAGATTTGAAGAGGCATTGGATTATTTGTGTGAAAGTTGCCATGTTAGATATTACGTGTCCTGGCTGGTCCCTCTGCTTCTCCCTACCTCGTTAATACCAGCTACACTCTTAGATTTGAACACACTCCTGTAAATGCTCCGCTTCCAGCCCCTCTCCCCCATTCTCATACTCCCATAGTTGTTTCTACCTCTTCACTGGTATCTGCACTCTCCACTCTCCTCTTCGGCTCTCTCTGCTTGTCCAGAAACCTCAAGCCCTGCTTCTTTCTTGGACTCTCCTTATCTTACTGAACTCCTTGGAGTTATTCTTAATGTGCGGTCAGTGGATGAATTTCAAGGAGTCTGTCAACTTCTCTCCACCTCATGAACATGCCACGTTCTCTCTCACATCCCAGCCTCTTTGAGGGCTGTGCTCACTGCCCGGAAGAGTCTTTTCTTCCTCTACCCAAGTCCTCTGGCACCACTCCAACACACATAATTCATCCTGTGCCCCTCTTTCCAGAAATATGTAGACACTTATTGGGATCCACTTAGTTGATAATTAATCATACTTGGACTTATCCTCTTCTCCATCTGACTCAACTGTGTTAGACTTGCCTTCTCTCAGTCAAAGCATAAGCTTTATTTTATTTTATTCTAATGTATTGTATTGTATTCTGTTCTATTCCACCCTGCTCCACACCCTCCTCAACACACATACCATGTGTGTACACCTGTGCACAATGCACACACACTCACACACACCCTTGCATCCCATCTGTGTTCCCTCATTCAGGGAAGACCATCATCATTCTCTCAGCTGCCCTCCACACCCAGTCTTTCAGGTCACAACTTAGACATCACTTCTTCCAGAAACCTTTCCTCAAACGACACCATCCCTTGGCAGCAGCCTGGATCTGGTGTTTCTGCTCACTGCTTCCAAGGCGCCCTGTATATCTCTGTCATGGGGTGTATTGCACAGCACTGTAGTGACTGTCCATTTATATCACCCACCAAATAATTCATTCTGTGCAGGGAGGGGTGCCCACCACCTTTCTGCCACACAAAAGGCATTCAAAAAATGCTTTAAAAAATGATTTAACAAACAAATCTGAGGGTGAACAGTCGTTTTGGCTGAATGGATCTGAGCAAAACAAGCTAGACAGAAATCCTGTTGCAGCAAAATCACACTGTGCCTCCCAACACTGCACTGAAATCAGTTGTGCTGACTGGGGTTGCTATGGCATATCATGTCTCCTTGGCGTGGGACAGAAGTTTTGATAGTAGTTTTGACTTCTTAGGGGTTTGGTAACTGGGATGTTATGAGTTTGGGTTTGAATGAGGTTGAGGGTTATGTTAAGGTTTGGGATGAGAGAGGTCCGGCTGGGAGTCAGGCTTTGGTGAAGGGCTAGGGAAGGATATGGAGCCAGACTGAGAACATACATAGGGTTAGGGATAGGAGGAGGCTGAGGATGAGGCTAGGGCTAGAGATCAGGAGAGGGCCGAGGCTAAGGGTGATCTGAGGCTTGGGCTGATGATGGGGATGAGGCTGAAGCTAGAGATGAGTGTGAGACTGGGTTGGGACCCAGGTTGGAAATAGGTCTGGCGTTGGGGATGTGGTTGAAAACAGGGCTTCCCGTACATTAACTCTCTCTCCCTGCAGTGGCTGTGGCTCTGAGGAGCCTCCCAGAAGTAAAGCTGGAAGGAATATTGGGTAGCTCCATTACCATTGAGTGCCCGCTTCCTCGAAAGCACGTGAGGTTATATCTGTGCCGGGAGTGGC
The DNA here is from genome assembly GCA_030068075.1 of Paguma larvata. Classification (NCBI taxonomy): domain Eukaryota; kingdom Metazoa; phylum Chordata; class Mammalia; order Carnivora; family Viverridae; genus Paguma; species Paguma larvata. The sequence goes on along the minus strand of CM057840.1, from coordinate 8,992,400 downwards.
TGAATCTGGAGTATGCTCCACCGTGGTGTCCAGCAAGAATTTTGTCAAGGAAGAATACAAGCACCGAGTCACCCTGAAGCCATATCCAGATAATAATGTGTTCCTAGTGGAGATGACAGAGCTGACCAAGAGTGACAGCGGAGTCTATGCCTGTGGGATAGGCATCAACACAGACCGGGGCAAGACCCAGCAAGTCATCCTGAGTGTCTATAGTGGTATGTTCCCCCCTGATGGAGGCTCAGTGCCCCTAGCAAATGTCTCCACCTGGGAAGGCTGGAAGAACCACTGAACTACAGAAGTCCCACAGACTGTCATGCTATTGCCATGTTAGCCAGTCCAAAGATAATTGGGATTTGTATAGTTAAAACCTCATACAGTCAGTTAACTTCACAGTCCCCAAATTTCCTACCCAAATGGTATGAAAGGAACAAATAAGTGATCTCCTTGCCTTGTATTGTACCCTTCCTACCCAAGGTCTGAGGGGATTGGGGGTTTAAGGTAGAGGAGAGGCTCTGAGATTGGAGGAAATTTGGAAGCAAAAGGACTTAACTGTCTTACGTAGCTGTCCCATGAGAAATATCAGGGATAACTATCAAGGAAAGACAGTCATTTTTTTCAGTCACATTTGTAGGTCAAACTTGGTATTTTATAATCTGATCCTTTCTATATGTCTTCCAAATCCCACCTTTCTCCATTCCTCTACTGACTTCTTAACTCATATGCAACACTAATTCAACAGCCGTTCTAAAATCCCAGTGGCCTCTGGTGAGAAGGTTGACTGAGTGAGGGTGAAAGAGCGTTTCTTTTAGGGAAGTCTCCAGCCCATCTTTTTCTACTCTTCCTAGTGGACTCTGCCCTCATCCTCCCACTGCCATCCATCCTGGCTGAGTCAGCTTCAATTCATTCCAACATCTCTTCCTGGGGGCTCAGTTTCCTCTAGGAGGAAAACTGTCCCCAGTATATTTATTCCCGTTGCCTCAATAGAGTATGGCCCGTTCTGGGAAGAAGATCTGATGATGCCTGAGCCTCCAAGATGGTTTCATAAATTTCCACATAGGCCGGTGTCCCCTTGGCTCCAGATGCCTGCACATGACAGTTCTCTCGAATTCATACCTAAAGGTCAGTTCACCAAAGCTAAGATAGGAGTAGTGGGGGCGATAATGTGGGCATTATGATAGTGGAGGAGGGAGTATGTGTTCAGTTCATGGAATGGTTGGCAGAGCACAGCTGAGTCTCACATGTGTATTTCCCTGGACTGGGAGAGGGTACTTCCCAGAGATTAGCATCCTATGTCCTTCAAGCCCATCCTAAAGCCTGGTCACGTTGAACTAGTTGCAGAACTTACATATCACCACCAGGGGGCACCACAAGTAATACTCCATTCACAAAATCTATCTCTTTCATGAATGACTTGGGAAAGCAAGACTGGGCAGAACTTTTCCAGCCAGAGATGGTCATGCCTTCTGTATCCCACAGGGCTGTCTTCATTTGCTGGCATACAGTGACTTTAACAATTCTATTTTGCAATAAAAAGACTGATGATATACTAATGGTACCTTTACATTTCTATATCTTTTTCCTGTTTTAAATGCATTTTTAACATGCAATATCTCCATCATATCATCACATCTATCTTGTGATGTAGATACATGAACTGAACATTGTTACACTACAGGGCTTTGGTGGGTGCAGAGAGGGATAGTGTAACTGAGCAAATCATATGCCCAATGTTGTGGGATGGAGAACAAATACAGCATAAAGCAGAGTGGGGATGGAACGACAAACAGGGCTTTTCCCATGATCAGAGGAGAGCAAGCTCTTCTGCCTGGGAAGTTAGAGAAGGATTCCTGGAGGAAATGACATTTGAAGCAAATATACATGGAAGGTACTAGGTATAGAGGACATGCTACGAAGGCATTTCAGGCCATGAGGACTGCAGCAATAGAGGGAGTCTAGGGAAAAGGAGAGTGTGTTCAGGAAAGAGAGGGTGACCCGATCCTGGATACTAGAATGTATATATGGAAGGTCACTCTTTTCCTCTATCTCCTATAGCTACCACACCAGCTCAAAGGACTGAGGCTCCTCCAGCAACCCATCCTTCCCCCACCACCCAAATCTCTCACCACCTTCGAGTTTCCAGAGCATCTTCAGTAGCAGCTACCAAGCCCCCAACCTTCCTGCCATCTACCACAACCTCAAAGACCACAACTCCGGGGGGACTTCGTAGGCTCCAGACAGCCAGCTACAACTACCACACCAGGCTTCACAGGCAGAGGTAAGAGGTCTCCACCATCCAGGATGGGCTAGAGGTCAGGCAAAGTAGTCTAGAGTTAGGAGGTCCATTGAAATCTTCCTGCAATGCCCACCAACAGAGACCCTTCTTGTCTCTAGGCTACCTATGAGTGTAGCCCATTAACTCATTAGTCTAAGAACAAGAATGCACTTGTCAATGCCCCAGCAGGAGATCCTGTAGAAATGAGACCCAAATCTTTTAGTCGCTCAGCATTCATTCAGATCTATTTTGATAGGGAACTAAATAAGGATAAAATTAACAATAAAACTATTAACTATTAAATTTAGTTTCACTGTTTTCTTTTACTTTTTCAGTGTGGCTTCTAGGAAATTTAAAATTATATATGTGACCATATTGTATTTCTACCAGAGAGCACTGGTGTAAAGCCTGGGGAGCACTCAGGATAGTGCTATGATGGACCACTAGGGGGCAGCATTAGAGCAGCCGCCAAAGAAAACCCATGATAACCGGACTTATTTTTGCCTAAGCAAAGACAAACATGTTAGTGAGAAAAGGAACCCCGAGCATCATTAGGTTTTATAGATGAGGAAACTGAAGTCAGGAGAACTTCGTGGTTTCAAATAGAACCAGGACTCCTGATTCCTAGTTCAGTAAACTACACCAGCCTACCAGTGGAGACTTCAAGTCAATTCAACCAACATTTTCTTAGTTTCTACTATGTGCCGGGCATTGTGTTATGTCCTGAAAATGTACGAAAGAAGAAAACATGCAATATCCAGTTCTTATCTTACTAATACAAGTCTGGCCGTGGAAAGGGTTGTGACCAGTATAAACACAAGAATTGAGGACTGAAAGAAAAAGTTGATTCTAGTTTGCCATGACTGGAGAAGAAAAGAGAATTTATGTGCTGACCCTCTAAGGAAAGTAAGATTTCGATTTGTAGAGGAAACGGAGGGAAGACCTTCTAAGCAAGAGGGGGCACCATTAGAAAAGCGTCTTTTCCACTTCCAAGAAATTTAACTCTTTTAGTATTTGCAGTCATCTTGTGAGGAAACAGAGGTGCAAAAAGTTAGACGGGAACTAACAGTTTCTGACTGCTGCTTAGACCAGGTGCTCTAACTTCTTTATATCTACAATTTTGTTTCAGCCTTAAACAGTTCTGTGAAATAGGCTTTATGATACTTATTTCCCCAGAAATAAGGCTCAGAGGTTGGGAGACTGGTTCAGGATCCACAGCCAGCAGAAAGCTGAATCTGAATTTGAATCCAGATTTCTTGACTCCATAGACAAGGCTCTTTTGGGCAGATGGGGGATGGCGGGCGGGGGGGGGAGGTTGTTAACAAAGGGACAGACCCGTGAGCCATCTCCCAAAAAGTTGGCTACTGAGGAGTGCTGCCTTAAACCTCCCTCCGTCACAGACCTCTCCTGTCTCTCACCCCGTCTTTCCTTCCTCAGAGCCTTCCACCAGGGCCCGGTGTCTGGGATGGAAGACCAAGGATTTCACATCCTGGTGCCCACCGCCCTGAGCCTCGTCCTGCTGGCGCTGGTGGGGCTGTTGGTGAAAAGGGCCATTCAAAGGAGGAAAGGTGAGTGGCTCGGGACTCGGTTGGGGCGAGGTGAGCTTCCCGAAGGGCCTTGAGCTTCAGACTCCGCTGGAACCCCGCCCCTAGTTTCCCCCTCCCCCGGGGCCTGGAAAACGCAGGAGCTTTAGTTGAGCAGCCAGGGGCATGAGGAAAGTGGGATGAGGGGGTCAGGGTCTGGAAATGGGAACGAGGAGGGTGGCCTGGGCCCTTTAGTCTTCAGTGGAGGGCAAGGCTGTGCGCAAGCACTCAGAGCATCTCCACGTCAGACACTGCCAAGCACTGCGGAGGGAGACCACCTTTAGTTCCCCGAGGCCCGAGGGTGGGGAGGGGTGGCCATGGGCCTCTGACGCGCCTTTCTCCTTCTTCCCCGCGGCTCTGCCGAGCAGTCCTCTCCAGGCGGGTCCGCCGGGTGGCGGTGAGGATGCGCGCCCTGGAGGCGTCCCAGCGGCCCCCGCAGCGGCGGACCCGCGCGTCGCAGCAGCAGCGCTCCCAGAACATCTATAGCGCCTGCCCGCGGCGTGCTCGGGTGGCGGACCCTGCAGGTGAGCCGGTGGCTGGCGAGCCGGGGACGGAGACAGCCGGGACGGGCCGGGCAAGTGCCGGCCAGAGCAGTACCCGCAGCCGCAGAAACTGTCCGGACGCTGAGTGTACACCCCTAGTGCCACGCCTCCGGGAACGCCCCGAGCCCGGGTTTCCCGCGGGCCTGGGTGGGGCGAGGGCGGGCCTTGGGGAGGGGAGAGGCGGACTGGGGACTGGCCGGGGGAGGCGTGCCGGGGGCGTGCCGGGGGCGTGCCGGGGACGGACCGGGGGGCGGGGCGTTGAGAGGCGTGCCCGGGCGTGTCGGGAGGGCGTGTCGAGGCGGGCGGGAGGGTGAGGGGAGGGCCGGACCCGAGGCCACGCCCCCACTTCAGTCTCCTGGGGTCCTTAGGTGAGCGCGAGGCGCCTCTCGCAGGCCCTGGAGCGTCAGCACCGCCAGCCGCGCCGCAGGTAAGATCTGCCCCTCCCCTAATTGGCAGCCGCGGCCCTGAGGGCGGCCCCAAACCTGAGTTTGGCCCGGAGGTGGGGGGGGGGGGGGGTGGTTCCTCGAGCTGCCTGTTAGCTGAAGGGCGTGGCTTTCCCTGTAGTTCCTGGGTCCCCGGAGTCTGGGAAGATGTATTACTTTCCTCCTTTGATGCTGTCAGTAGCCCGACTGCCCAACAACTATCGTAGACTTCATTACCTGGCTTATCTAGCCAACCATTACCGTGGGGTAAATGGATGCTTAGCAGAGGCGATAGATGGCAACTCCTGCAGAGAAGGGCTTTCGTGTGGAAATTCTGCGATTTCCAAAAGGTCTTAAGGGAGTGGGATCTACCCAGTTTTGCCTTAATATACGGGCTTTACGTATATTTACGTAAATTACGAGCTTTCTAGTAAACTCTCTAGGATGAGAGGAGGTAGTTTGCCCATCACTGGAGGCAGTAAGCCTGGCCTAGAGGATAACTTGGCAGATGTCAAGATGTACATAGGATTCAACCCTTCGATGAGGAGGATTCCTGTGGAAATCTAGGAATGGGCATAGGGAACCGGTGTTTCTATTGATGGCCATTGGAGATGAGTAAAAAGTGTTTAAATTGTCCATTAATATTTATTTATCCAAATTAAGAAGAGAAAATATTTTATTCTCTGTAGTAGCCCATAGTAGTCAAAAATACTACTGCCTCAGGAACCAGGAAAAAATAAGTGAGGTAAATGTTCCTATTTTAATTAGAATGTAGACTAAGCCAACGCAACAGACCCTAAACCACAGGGCTTATAAGATGGAAGTATATTTTCCTCCCAAATTAAGGCAGGGGGCCAGGAACATCTTCTGTCTTGTCACTCTACATCCTCTGGAGTCTTGCCTGATCCACAGTCAACGCTCAATCACCAGCACCATGTCTACGTTCCAGCCCATAGGAGGCAGAAAGATGCTTCCCTAAGACCATGATCCTGAGGTTTCACATCGCTTCCAGTCATATCCCACTGGGCATAACTTAGTCATGTAACCACACCTGTCTTCACGGGAGGCTGAGATATATAATCCCTAACTGAGTAATTGTGTGCTTTGCTAAAAAGGGACAGTGATACCCAGCAACAAGTAACTGCTCTGCCACAGGTACCTCTAGCTTCTTGACCTTGCCCTTCCCCACTCCCAGAGAAGGTTCAGAGTGGTTTAGGTATGATATAGCAGCACCCATCTTCCCTTACATTAGCCCTTTTCCCTTGAACTTCCCTGTGGCCACACACCCCCTCGCCTGGGCCTGTATTTTGCTCAAATCTTATCCTTCCTCCCTCCTTGAAACATTCATTCCCACTATTGGGGACAAAATCTTGACCAAACAAGTCCCCACCAAGGTGTGCAGGGTTAATGACTCAAAATTTTAGCTTTTGTAGGGAGTATCTTAATTTTTCAAACAGAATAAATTAATCTTGAATGGTGAACTGTAACAAGCAGTAGGAGATAAATTTTTGAAGCAAACTGCAGCTCATTCCCTCTCTGGTAAAGTATACAAAGTAGTCATTCCTTCCCATTAGAACTTCTGGGTGCCTCCCATGTTCATGGGGCTGGACTCCTGGCTCTCAGCACTTGTATTGCAATAGGTGACTCTTCCTCCTGAAGCCTTCTTGGGCAGATGCTACAATAATGGTGCAGTGTGGGGTCATGGCACAACCCTGTCCTCCCAAAAACTAACCCATCCTGAAGGCAGATGATCTTGAAGTTTCTGTCTGGGGAAGAGGAGCACCACCGTGCCCAGGTGGCATGCTGCCTTCTTCCTCTTCAGTACCCAGCCCTTTCCTGGAATGCACTGTTATGCCACATCACAGCTTCTCTGAGACCTTACGGAGGTGAAAGAGATGACTCACTATACTCCTGAATAACTCCCTAAGAAGATGCATATTTATTCCACAAGTCACACCGTCTAATCCTAGAAGGGAAACTCCTCTGGCAGCTGAGGCTCCTTCAATCCCATGCTTAACCACGTCATTTTAGCCTGAGCCCTATTTAAGGCATTTCCTGCCCATATTAGAGCTAAGTGTTTTCCAGTTATCTGAGGTGAGACGCCACCCTGAAACCTCCGAAGGCGAGCCACTTGGTGAAGCTTAGCCACTTCTGTGTCTTTGCCTTCTGGAAATCAGCAACCACGTACATACTTCCTCTGGCCCCGTTGCCCACTGTGGAAATCTGTCTGGAGAGATACTAAAATTTTAGAGATACTAAAATCAGATCCAGTGATGCTTCTTTGGTTGTTCCCAGGTATCTGAAGCCTTCTGGCTCCATGCCCCGTCTCTGAAGACCAGCTGTGAATATGTGAGCCTCTACTACCAGCCTGTTGCCAGAGCAGAGGACACTGATTCCGATGACTATGTCAATATTCCCTGCCTGACTCACCTGTCCAGCTGTCCGCCTGGGCCCGGACCTTGGTGCCAATGAGTTTTGTCTATCTGCTGGTTTCCAAAACCTGCTCTGTTTTGGAGCCCTTATTACCTCCCACACTAACCTTAAGTCTTTTTCCTGTCTCTCCTGAGCATAGCTCTATACCCCCTCCTGGCTCTTCTTGCACACCTCTACAGCCCCCTGTGGTTTTCAGGTGGGGTGTGGGCATGCAGAGTATTTGTCCCCGTGGTACCTGCTTCCTTTCCAAGCCATGGGATTTGCAGAGTGTCTTTGATCACAGAGTCTTTGCTGCCCTGATTCTAGACACATGGCATCAGACTGTAGTATAGACATAAGTGTTGCTTTGGGAGACTTTCTCAGTCTTGGGCCTCATACCAGTCAAAGGCCCCCAGACCGCATCATGAGGGCACGCCTCAGTCCTGTGAGCTAGCAAGGGGCCTGGTATGAAATGCCCCTAGCAACATCTTTGCCCTGATCTTAAGGCTCGATCTTACTAGTGAGCTTCTATTCACCTTGAGTCCTATGGTAATGACATTTTATTTTGAGATGATTATAAAGGGTTATAAATCTTCAGACCCATGCTTCTTAGTGTTAGTGACTATCCATCTACCTATCTGTCTATCTATCTGTCTACCTATCTGTCTATCTATCTATCTATCCTCTTTACTGTCTCCTTCCTTGATGCACATAAGTACCCTAACCAGTGTCTTCCCTCTTTTAAAAATAGGATAGTTTGTGTCATCTCCTTATCTTTCTTCCATGGCCTAGCACTGATATTTGTGTACTTCCCTTAATATTGGTCTAATTTGGCCATCCCAAACCATTACATATCTCCGCTTTCAGAAATGCCCCTCATTTCTTTTCTAGGTAACTTAGAGCAAGGTGGGTCAGGAAAGTGGATTCTTTAGGGGCCAGGCGCTGTGCAATAGCACTTAATGTCACAAGAGAAGGCGTATCTCCTCTCCTACATATCCTTTCTCCTAAGTTTTCCTGGCAAGGGCATGAGTAGGCATAGTATCTTTGGATTAAACTTCACTACAAAGTTCAAATAGAGTTTGAGACTAGAGAACACCCAGTCTTGCTATTCAGAAGTAGTCTTTTCCTGGATGCATCACTCAGCCTCACTGGGCACTTGCCCACAATTAGAAAGAAGAGGCTGCCAGAATTAAGCTCTCTGCTTTTTATCAGTGGGAGTGTCATCAAAGATTGGGCAGTACATCCAGATGTGATGACACCATCAGCAAGGTCATCTTGACAATCGCACCCTCTCAAGTGGTGGATAAGAATGAGTAAGATACGAAAGGAGTGCCCCCAAGGAGAGGAGATGGGGAGAAATGAAATGTTTAGTGAGAGCCTACCTTGTGCTGGGCACTTAGCCTGCCTTATATCTTTTATCACTGACATTTCAAACTGGTGCCCCTCACCCCAACACTGTGTTCCTGCAGACTCATGACAATACGATTTCCAGGCACCTGGTTGGCTCAGTCGGTTAAACCTCCAACTTCAGCTCAGGTCATATCTCAAGGTTTGCGAGTTTGAGCCCTGCTCTGTCAGCACAGAGCCCCTTCAAATCCTCTGTCTTCCTCTCTCTCTGCCCTTCCCTCTCCCCCATGCATGCACACACACACACTCTCTCTCTCTCTCAAAAATAAAAAAAAAAATTTAAAAATATATGATTTCATGCCCTGAAGTTCAAGTCCATATCCCGGCACCCCTCAACAACTCAAAGACAGACAAAATATCCAGTTTATTAAGCATTTACTGAGCACTCATCCACTGTTCCACATGGTCAAGGATTCTGGAGGATAAAAAAGAAGCCTACACAGAACTTACAGTCTGACAAATAAATACAGCATCAGTTAAAACACTGACTGGAATTAAATAGAGTTGTAATAAATATAGGAATCTACTTTGTAGATTATTCATAGCATCCAAGGGACCCTTCTGTGACTATCTCTGGGGCCACATAAAGATTGAAGTATTTGAGGATAAGCGTGGCCAAGAATGCGACCCATCATTGAGGGTATGAAGTGCCCAGAGAATATCACAGGAAGGGACATGGAACATTTGAAATGACATGGAGAACAAGGAGGCTTCCCGGTCTCGGCATTCAGAGCTGGTAGAATTTCTCCATCCAGGTCAAGAGAATGTCTACTTCTCCAAAGGCTTTGGTCTGGGCTGCTTCTATGTTCAACTAAAGAGAAAGGAGAGTTGAAGATCTACCTTATTAGCCACAAGAATAAATTTCCTTTCCACCCACCACTCCTGGAGTTGGCCTAACTCCAAGTCATGGGCTGTATCACCTTTGGGATGGCCTCTGATGAGCTCACTCCCCACCCCATCATTTGTTCCTTGGCAGGGGAGGGGTGGGGTAGGCTGTGAGGACCAATGGACCAGTGAGTAAGAGCAGGTAAGGAGTGAGGGAGAAACATTTGCTGTTCCTGGTAACAAGAATTCTAGAACCCCAGTGCAGGGTGGATCTTGCTACCTCCTGAGTCTAACTGTGCAGATGAAGAAACTGAGGCCCTGGTGGTCTCTTTCCTCTGTATATTATTACCCTTCACTATTTATTTTTAGTCTGATATATCTGTTCCTCAAAAAAGTGATCAAAATTTTATCTTTTGCGAACAGGGGCTTGGAGATGAAATTTGAATTTTCTTTGTTTTCTTTCTTTCTTAATTTATTTTACTCTCACAAACTAGACCATTTGAGCATGACAGAAAATACTACGGATATGTAGTGTGTGTTTGGGGCATAGGAGCCTCCTTCAGACTCCGGTTTCCTAGTTCAAGTATTCATAAAACGCATATAGGGAGGGTCCTTGAAAATGAAATCATCTTGTAAGGAAATAGAAAAGCATTTTAACAAGGAAAGTGGCACAAACATAGACCATGTGGTTTGTGGAGCTTGTGCAAAGTACATGATAATTAATGCAAATATACCCATGGCTGTGCTAAATTAGGTGGCTTTGGGGCACGCCTGGTAGAGACACCTGCAGTGAATTCTGCATTAGACCTCTGAGGCACCCTTGTGTGACAGTTTGGGCTAGTCTACTCGTGATAGACAGGCTCTCAAGTTCTGGCGTTGATTACCTGTTTAAATGCTCTCTGGAACAGCAGAAACCGCCTGCGCGCACTATCACTGACCGAAAACATCTCGTTTTCCTGCTAGATATTAGAAAACAAATCATGTCAAGTGTTGGGCAGCAGCAGAGGTAAGCCCCTCCCACTCCTTCCTAGTGATGCCAGAGGGGTCCCCAAGGCAGGCTCTGAGCCCCACATTCTCAAGGTAGCCACTGCTGAACTCCCACCCGTGGTGGGGGCTGGCTCCTCTCTTTTTCACAGCCATCTTGCCACGTAGGGGTGATCATCTATGTTTTATAGGTAAGGAAAATGAAGCCCAGAGAGGTTGTCTGCTTTGCAAAGAGTTATCCAGCTGGTTAGAAGCAGACCTGAACTTGAACCCAGAGCTACTAGTGTCCAAAACCTTCACCCTTTTCCACCACAGCACTCAATCCCTGTTATGGAATAAACAGGACTAGGTGAGGGGAGGCAGGGGCACCTGGATGGCTCAGTCGGTTAAGCATCCAACTTCAGCTTAGGTCATGATCTCACGGTTCGTGAGTTCGAGCCCTGCATCAGGCTTTGTGCTGACAGCTCAGAGCCTAGCTCCTGCTTTGGATTCTGTGTCTCCATCTCTCTGCCCCTCCCCTGCTCTCTCTCTCTCTCTCTCTCTCTCTCTTTCTCTCTCAAAGATAAACAAACACTTAAAAATTTAAAAAAAATATGAAGGGAGGGAGGAGATCTTCTCAAAATATACCATTTCCCATGGGCATTAGGTCCCAGATTTGTTCCACTCACGCTGGGCTGTAGTTTTGACACGATGACAATGAAGTTGTTGGCCAGAGTGGAGAATGACTTCCGGACCCTGAAGTCAGCTGCCTTATCCTGGTAATTTTTGAAAACGGTGTTCAAGTAGAACTTCAGCAGGGCACGGATGAGGTAACAGCTCTCAGCATCCTGGGTGGGGGAGGGGTCTCAGTCACTAATAGCCCTTTGCACACCCTCACCCCCTGCCCTGAACGCACAACCCACATGCCACATGAGTCAAGATAAGCACATAGAGAAAGAGATCTTCTAGGAGATGTTGGTAAACACTAAATCTGAAGGAGTCTTCAGGGGCATGCTGAGTGGTGCCTTTACTTTACAGCAGGAACCACAGACCCAGACAGGAGGGACTTGCCGAGCATCACAGTCGGTCATTGGCAGACATGGACCTAGGTCCCAGGAGTCCTGACTCCCCAGCTGCCTAATATTCTTTCCTCTACACCACATGGCCTCTCTAATGCTGTGGGGGGTGATGGACCCTGAATGACACTTGGTGGTTCAGTGTTGAGAGTCCAGGGAAAGAACTGGAAAGAGAAGAGAGAAAAGAAAACTAACACCCTGTAACACAGGGATTGCACTCTAGTCCCCTTGAGCTGCAGAGTGAAGCTCAACACCTTGCAGGGATCAGGGCTCAGTACATGTGCTCACTGACCGCCTAGTTGGGCGAGGGGTAGACAGTGGGTGAGAAAGATGGATGGGAACCAAAGAGACCTAAGCAGATACCCACTGGCCGACACAAGCAAAAGAGAGATAAGGATTTCTGGGAACTCTGGCTAACTGGAGACTAATCCCCACCACTCTCCCCACCACTGCACACCATGTAACCCAGATACTGAGGTGATGACCCAGACACTGACTTCTCTCACTCACTGCCCAGCCCTGTCCTGTGTAGGCTAAGCCGGGGCAGAAGTGAAGTCTCTATCAGCCTCCCCTAGACCACCCCTCACCCCTACCTATAGAAGACAAGCCATCAGAGAGAGGCATCGTCCTTCCCCAGCGTCTGATTACCGAGACATTCTGTAGAACCTCCTTCTGTAGTAGCCGGACACTCGTGATGTTATCCTTAGCTTGCTTTGGGAATAAAAAGAAAAGATGTGTCCAGCTTGGGGGAGGGGGAAGCATAGAAACCAACCTTTCGAATACACACTGACCTCCAAACCTATCTATCTGAAATCTCAGAGACCAGAAGGACCAAGGGAGGACCCAGGAGGGCTGTGTTGAGTTGACTTCTGGGGTTAAGGTACAAGTTTCCAGCCACAAAAACCACTAAGCTTAATCCTCAGGGTCAGATGGAATCCCAGGAGCTCTCACAGCCTAGGAACCTGTTTGATTCCTTTGGTCGGAAATAAATAAACCTATTTGGTTTACGGATGACTTAGGGGCAGGGCTTTGCCTCCATATTCCATGGGGATTGGCATAGGATGGGGGCTGCACCTTCAAGCTGCCTCTTGCCCTTGGAGCTTCCCCTGCAGCCCAGCCTCATGCCCCAAATCTGGGATTTAGAGTCAAATCATCCTCGTGAGAAAGGAGTTTTAGAGCTCATTTTCCCACCTCCTCAATGTGCAAACAAGGAAACTGATGGGGGAGGGTCACTGTGCCCAGTTTCAAGGTCAAGATCATACCTAGGTGTCCTGTCCTCAGTCCTCCCTCTCCCCTCCCCCAGGCCACCTCATCGAGCTCCCTCTTTCTACCCAGAATCTGAATCATTGTTTAAGGAGCATATTTGCCAGTGCTAGTACTGGGTCACTTTCAGGACTTGGAGAAATTCACAGTCACATGTCACAAGATGCCCCCTTCCATCTCTGCATTTGCCATTCTTTCTACCTTTAGCCAAAGCCTTGGCAGGTGGGAGTAGACTAGCAGGAGCCTGGCAAAGCAGTTGGTGAAAACTTCAGTGGGTCTCAAAGAATTTCCCATGACTTCTGGTTGGTGGAGCACCTGTCCCCTGGGCCGTAGATGACACCCAGAAGAATCAGACTCCCTTCTATATTCTCCTTGGGCTGTGTTTATTTTCCTAGACATTGACTACATCTTTCTGAGCTTCTTTTTCCTTATGTGCAAGAGGGAATGTGGGCTTGTGATGCATCTGACTTCAAGTTATCATATAGGAAAATAATAAGCGAGTTACAAAGGGCTCCATAGTCAAAAGATATCATCCTGCACTCATGGCAACCCCTGCAGCTGGGTCCAGAACAACACTTCACTTACCACAATGTCCTTCATGGCCCAGAAGGCTTCCCACAGTTCCTGGAGTACAACTCCCTCCACTCGGCAGGGTCCGAACTGAAACTCTTGGCCCTGGACACCTGGCCCGCGGCTCCAAAGAAGTAGGATCAGACTCAGGAAGAGGAGGCCAGTCCTTGGCACTGGAAAGCCCATCTGCAGCAAGGGAAGGACCAGCTGTGGATCCTACTGGAAGAAAGGGAGGCATCCCACTGAGGAAGGTTTTCTGCCCAGCAGGAGCATTCCCAGAGTAATGCCCCTTGGCTTTACTTTAACCAACCTCAGGGACACACAGATGCGAAATCTGAGGCCAGGCTAAGTTCCTAGTGTTAGAATACTCCAAACATGTGGCCTCGTTGTGCGCTGAGGTGGGGCAAGCGTCTTTCTGTCCCTCCATCTCGTGCCCACTGGTCTTGCTGTCTCTCTGCCCTCCCTCACCATGCCCACCCATGTCACACACACCCAGCACCTCCTTCCTCACCCCATGATAGTTCTCTCCAGCCAACAACCAGTCAGTCAGAATTTGACCAAGGAGGGGGGGGTGAGGTGGCGGTGTTTAATGTGCTGAAGAACGTGTGTAGGGAGCCTAAACTCTGGAGGAGAGGGGCCCTAACTAGGCTTGTCTGAGCTGCGCCCTAAAGTGGCCAGGCACTCTTGGGCAGGTCTTTTCTCCACCCCCAGGAGAAGGCCATTCTAACTCCCCATCACAAGGGAGCCCAGTTAGGGCTGTAGGGAGGGGAACAGACATCAGACTAGGGGCACACATTCGCTCTGCCACCTCAAATGTGCGACTCACTCCTGACTCTAAGAATTAACTTTTCAGGTAACTGAATAAGAGGGAAGAATCAGATCTCCAGGTGAATCATCGTTAAAACCTCTCACCAAAGCTCCAGTTGGGATGACTGTGTAGAGGCCCCAAGCTAGACAATGGTCACCCATTATCTGTTTATCATAACTGAGTGCGGGGAGTTTCTTCTCCCTCCTTTCTTTGCCTTTTGCTTTTCTTCCTTCCTACCTTCTTTCCTCCCCACTTTCTCCCTCCCTCCGTTTCTTTCTTACTTCCTTCCACAAACATTTAAGAACCTGTCTGACTACAGGTACTGGTCTCACACCTGAAGTCACTCAGTTCTAGCCCTAGACTGCGCAGGAAGGTAGGAGAAGACCTGTTTATGGATGACAGCTAACACATGCCCAGGACAAATGCCCGATATCCTCTGTCATGCAGGTCGGTGCCTCAGTGTCTCCCTCAAAGTCTTTCCTTCTGTTCCTTCAAACACCACAAGTTTTGTAGCCTCTTTTGAAAATTCATCTCTGAGCCTCACAATCCTCCTGGCCTTCCTTCCATCCAGCCCAGCTCCTTCTTGGTGTTAAAGCAGGAGAATGCAGCTCCTCAGCCATCCCCCCAGCACCCATTCCCAATGAGGCAGTGGTCTAATGCTTCCAAGCAAAGTACTCAGGAACAACACCCACTCCCCCCCATCACTCACCTCAGGTCCTGGAAGTGATGTTCAAGGGCTTGTTGTTTGGGGTGGCTGGCTTCTGTTGTGGAGGGGCAAGTTGGACAGGTACCCTCACCGTTCACCGATCAGGGGTGTAACTGTGGGTAGAAGGTTCTTCTCCTGGCACTGAAAGCGGTTTCAAAAGTAAAGATATGCAGGCTGGCAAGGCTTGGTGGAGATCATATATATGAGGACTGGGGGGAGGGGCAGAGGAAAAAGGGGAGGTGGAGAAAGGGAAATTGGTCATGCTATCCCAGAGAATTACTTCACCGCCTACTCACCCTTCACTTGAAGACAATAGGGAGATGGGGAAAACAGCCCCTGAGGTGAGATGAGACCTTGGGCTGAGTTCTGGCTATGCCACCAGCTCTGTGACCGGGGGCAAGTCTCCCAACTACCCTGAGCCTCAGTTTCTGAATCTCTAAAATTAAAACACACAAACGAAAACCAGCCCCTCCTCTCCCAGAGGGCAGGTGCGAGGAGGAAACAGGAAAATGACAGGATGCTTTCTAAACTGTATACACATATAAATACATCACTGATACACAGATTACCCCAGTCTCCTTACTCCAAACCCTTTTAATAATTATGCCCTATTAATGATGGGACAGTAAACTAGAGACTCAGGATAGCCTATAAGCACCTCTGTGATTGCTCAGGGTCAGGAATTTTAGAGGGTTCCCTGACCTGCGGCCACCAATGGTCCCTTCTCAGGCTCAGGAAGAATAAGGAGGGTCTGGGAAACTGAGGGGCCCTCATGTCCTGATGGGTTAGCCTTGCCTGCGCTGCTTCGCCGGGGATCACCCAGGGCATGCGGCAGTGTGGGACGTCCAAGCACCAGCGCAGTCAAGAAACTCAACCTTATGTCCAGCTAGCAAGGCTCTCAGACTTCAGTTACCCCGTGTGTAAAATGAAGGGTAGACTAGAGCGGTATTCCCAAAGCATGTTGCACAGAATCTGTTCCTGAGGGACAAGAGACTTCAATGTGAGTAACTTGGAGGAGGCTGACACGTGCCAGAAACATGGCGTGCTCTTGAGAATAATGAAGACTGGCAAGTCCCATTAGGGCTGAGGGGGTGGGGAAGTGCATTTAACTTTGTTTAATACATTTCCCATGAGTATTTGACCATGTCCTTGGGACACAGTGTGGGCGACGCTGGACCCTCAATCAGGAAATGATAAATTGCGGACAAAGAAGAAGCTAAGAACGGCTTACCTGTGACCTAAGAATGGTTTTTACATTTTTTAATGATTGAAAAAAAAATTGAGAAATGAAAAGTATGTGAAATTCAAATTTCAGTGTCCATGAATAAAGTGTTATTGGGACCCAGCCACACCCAATAGACTTACATATTGTCTGTGGTTGCTTTTGTGCTACAGTGACAGAGACTAATGTCTGTGGCTGAGACTGTGTGGCCCACAAAGCCCAAAACATTTACGCTCTGGCCTTTTACAGAGAGCGGCTCCCAAGTCCTGCTCTAAATTATCTTCCCACACAAACATCTTTATCTATTGTGTTTTTTCTCTTTTCAAATTTTTATTTAAATTCCAGTTAGTTCACATACAGTGCAAAATTGGTTTCAGGAGTAACTGCATTCAGAATTCAGTGATTCATCGCTTACATACAATACACGGCTGCACAAACATCTTTAAACCTGGGTTCAGGCGAGAGACGTGGGAATAGAATGTGACATAAGGAGTGGGAAAAATTTCCCCAGCTCAGTGGAGAAGGAATAACAGGGGACCCTGGGGTACTTGGCCCTTCCCTATCTCTCCAGTTGGCAGACCCTTCCCAATCTCTCTGGCACCGGCACCCCTTCCCTTCATCACACGTGCAACAGCCTTTATTTCCTTAAGTAGACAAAATACTTGCTGCAATCCCTGGTCTGCTGCTGCTGTCTGTATGAGGACCAAGCTTGATTCCTCGCTCCTGGAGAACCTACGTCTTGCCCTCCGGTCCTAGGCAGAAGCCCATACCACACCCTTTCCTGCCCCTTCAGGATCCGGAGGACTACTAAGAATCCTTCACTACTACGGTAAGAAGATGCCCAGAGGCATTCAAGAGACAGGAAAGGACACAAAGTAAAAGTGTAGCAGCAATAGGCAAGGGGGAGACAGGAGAGGACTGGAGAGACAGACAACTGAGGCAGGAAGTGGAGAAAGTGAGCCCCAGGGCTCACTAGACAGTGCTAGCCTACTGTCTGCTGATAGGCAGGGGGGCAGGAGAGATGAGCTGTTAGCAAGGCAGGCTAGAACAGAGGCATGAGGTCATGGAATATAGCACGACGGGTTCCAGGATATCCACCTTAGTAGCTAATTCTGTCTAAGGAAGGAATCATATTATATGGACATTCCAGGCAAACACGTGCCTGACCTTAACATAGCTTGATTACCTGAGAAGAGAGGACAAGGAGAGAACTCAGGCACCTTGGCCCAAAGTCAACTCAGGTTGCTAGTTATAAGTGTAAGCTTTGCACACAGACAGACTTGGGTTCAAAACACGATTGAGTCACCTCCAAGCTGTCTGCGTTTCAGCTTTCTCATCTATAAAGTCGAGTCTTATATAGAGCCACAAGAACACAACAGCGTACAGCTAGAGTACACGAGAACACATTGACATACTCTAAGTGTGGTCTGTGGGCCAGCAGCAACAGCAGTATCTGGAAGTTCATTAGAAATGCAAAATATCGGGTGCCTGGGTAACTCAGTTGATTAAGTGTCTGACTCTTAATTTTGGCTCAGGTCATGATCTCATGGTCATGGGATCAAGCCCCCTGTTGGGCTCCACGCTGATAGCTTGGAGCCTGCTTGGTATTCTCTCTTTCCCTCTCTTTCTCTCTCTTCCCCTACTGAAAAAAAAAAAAAAAAGAAAGGAAAGAAAAAAAGAAAGAAAGAAATGCAGAATCTCAAACCCTGCCCTCAAACTACTGAACCAGATGTGCATTTTAAGAAACTCCGAGGTGATTCTTAAATATATTAAAATTAAAATATGTTAAAGTAAATATATACTTCCACATAGTAAATGCATAACAAATGAGGATTTCAAGTGAAAGTGGAAGGATTAGAGAAGTGACTCTCTATGGGGCCATTTTGTCCCTAGGGGACATTTAACAATGTCTGGAGTCATTTTTGGAGTGTCCTAACTGGGAAGTATGGGAGGTGGAGGTGCTACAGACATGAAGTAGAATGGGCCAGGGTGCTGCTGAACATCCTGTGGGCCCTCGCCATAAAGAATTATGTGGCTCCAAATGCCAACAATGCTGAGGCTAAGAAATCTTGGACCAGAGGAAAGTAGTGGCTATGGGGGAAACAGCTGAAATAATGCCAGAGAAGGATAAGAAGGGAGCCCTTACTGGGGCAGGGGGAGATATCTCTCCACATGGTCAGGGACGTGGAGAAAGCAAGATGGAGACTTGGATGGCAGAGCCCCGAGGCTCCTGGGAGGGAGCGGATGGGCAAGGGCTGACCCACTGGCTCATCCCTGGGGAGGCTCCAAGCATCAGACTTCAAAAGGTTGGAGAAAGTGGGGCTGGCACTTCAGTCTAGATCCACATATTTTTACCCAAACTCCATCCTGGACCAGACTAGGACCAGAGGTTCTTCTAATCTCTCTGGATCTTGGGGAATTTCTTTTACAAAAATATTGGGTGGGAGAAAAGGTCCTTTGAGAATAAACTTTTACTTACAAGGCCACTCCCTCCCAAAAAAATATTCTTTATTAGATTTAGAGGGTTTATTCTGTTTGTCTAATATCAACTCTGTCATGTATATCTCTCTGCAGAGTTTCAATTTTATGTTTGAGAAATAAATTTACTCCTACCCTACATCTCCCGTGAATTCCTCTAAATCTATAGGGAGAGAAAGGGACTGAATCAGGATGGAAAAGGGTCCCATCTCCACTTCCAGGTGAAGCAATAAATAACTCACTCTTACACTTGAATACCCCCTCTTTCTGATCAATGGAAATGCCCTGCTGAAGAGAAATGATGAGCCCATGAACTAGGATTTCCTGATAGCCAGGAGCTAAAAGAAAGTTACATCATCATTTTTCTTCCAGTGAATTGAATTTAATATTTGCTTTAAAGATGATTTTTATCTCCCTGGTTGGCTGGGAAACTTATGCAGTGATACATGTGGGACACCTGCGCATTTTGTCAGCTCTTTTCTGTCTCAGCTGCTATCATTCCAGGCACAGAGATGAAACATGGGTGTCCACGGGTTAGCCCCCTTAGACTGGCACTCTGTCATTCTACCTTCTTCTCTGAAGTTGGTGGAGTAAATGATTTATTATTACAGGCATTTTAAGAGATGAGAGTAAAGGTAACAAATTCTTTTTACATCTATACAGCATGCATAGATCTACAAAATACTGCCAAATAAATGTCCTCATTTGACATTCACCATAACCTGTTAAGATAAGGAGGAGAGGTATTATTTCTCTGGGGATTAGAAAGCTGAGAGTTAGGGGGTGCCTGGGTAGCTCAGTGGGTTAAACACCTGACTCTTGATTTCAGCTCAGGTCATGATCTTATGGGTTCCTGAAATGGAGCCCCATATTGGTCTCTGCACTGACAGCACGGAGCCTGCTTGGGGTTCTCTCTCTCTGCCCCTCCCCTGCTCATGTGCTCTCTTTCTCAAAATAAATACATAAACATTAAAAAAAAAGAAACCTAAGTCAGAGGAGTCAAATAATTTTCCCTAGGACACATAAATAAATGATAGAACCAGACTGGATTGTAGGTCTTCTGGTTTTTAGTCCAGTATTCCTAGCCCTGTACCACCCTTCCGTGCAACTTCTCAATCATGCAGACGTGCCTTCATTTACCAAACAAACATTTTCTAACCACTGCTGAGTGCTAGAAGAGGCTATACAAACAAATGAATTACCATAATAACATTTCCGTAAAAATGTCCAGAAAAGACAAATCTATAGAGACAGAAAAGAGAATTGTGGTTGCCTAGGGTTTGGATTTGGGTTCTGGGTGGGTAGGAGGAATGGACGTGACTGCTAATGAGTTCAAGGTTTCTTTGGGGGGGTAAAGAAAATATTCTAAAATTATATTTTATATTATGGTGATACACTCTACAAGGCATTAAATTGTACACTTTCAATAGATGAACTCTATGGTATATAAATTATATCTCAATAAAGCTGCTAAAAAATAAATTCAGATGCAGTTCTCTAGGCTCTAATGTATCAGGAAAGTGGAGATACACTGCCAAACAGATAAATTGTCACACTGTGTCTTGGGTGCCCTGAACAGAAGGATGAAGCTCATGTCACATGAGGCAGAATGTCCCACAGTCTTGGAACAGTGCTGGAAGGGGTGGAGGCTTTCCAGTAGGGGTGATGTTTCATCTGAGGCTTGAAGCTTGAGCAGGAGTTTATCAGCCAAAACAAAGGGAGGGTACCTGCCTGAGACCATTGGGACCCTCACAAATTCCATGGCCATAAAACTACTGTAGGGGACCAAGGAAAAGAAGGACCTGGAAACTGCTAGAAGAAGGACCGCCACAGATAGTTCTTTTGCTTAATGATTCATGGAACTCAATGGGGAACAGTAATTTCAATACCACTTAAGAGCATGAAAAGGGGCCTAGATTGCTGCTGATCTCTCTGAGATGCAGGCAAGAACAGAGAAGTGGGAGGAGGGTCCTCACTTTCTAAGCAAAGTCTTTTGGCGAGTCACAGGAAACAGAACCACAGAAGACATCCAATCCCGAGAACTGCCTTTGGTTCCCGGAAGTCAAGTTCCTGTACCCTCCCACAGCCTGCAAAGCCTCAGCTTTGAGTCCCAACGACATGAGCATTTTAAAGACATGACAGTAAACAGGTTGGGAAAGATGATAGTTACAGTCTCTTGAACTCTTTCATATATCCCAGATTGCTTTTCCAAGTGGAGATTTTCTTTTTCTTTTTTTTTAAGAAAGGAAGGAAAGGAGGGAAGAAGGAGGGAGGGAGGAAGGGAAGGGAAAAAGAAAGTGAGGAAATGGGAGTCTTACAGACTCTTCCTATTTCATTCCTCTTTCAAACAGAACGCATTCTACTCTAGGAGATCCTTCTAAATGCACAACTCAGTTGTATTCCTCCTCATTCTGGTAAGAACGGCTCTCCCTTCCCCATTCTCACCTGTCACTCTTCTTTTCCATTTCTGTATCCCAGCAGGTGCCTAGCACTTCCACTTGCTGGGTGCTCAGTAAATGTGATTGTTCTCCAATCAATTACTAATTTCAAAACCAGGTAAATGGAATACATTTAAAGGGTGGATAAATTAAATTCAAATGAGTTTTTACTTTTATGTGATTCTCAACTGATTATAATGGAATGCTTGTTCAGCCACTAATAATTTATATTTAGTCTTAAAAAATCATAACATTTTAGGTTTAAAAAACAGGTTACAGAATGATATATGCAGTGTGATCCCACTTTTATACAAAAAAAGTGGGCATATATGTTGAAAATAGCCAAGAGCTATAAATACCAAGATGTTAACAGAATTATCTTTGAGTGGTGAGACAATGGGTGTTTTCCTTCTCCATAGCTTTTCTGTATTTTCCAAGTTTATACAAGTTGAATATAAGTGCAAATTTCTTTAAAAGTTATTTTGGGGGCTCCTGGGTGGTTTAGTCGGTTTAGAGTCTGACTTTGACTCAGGTCATGATCTCATGGTTCGTGAATTTGAGCTCCATGTCAGGCTCTGTGCTGACAGCTCAGAGCCAGGAGCCTGCTTTGGTTTCTGTGTCTCCCTCTCTCTGCATCTCCCTCCCCCCCCCCACTTATGCTCTGTCTCTCTCAAAAATAAATATTAAAGAAAATTTAAAGTTATTTTTAATTTAAATAAACCATTAGTTTCACCATTGCTCACTGAAAATTATTGAAATTCCCTGACTTGCAAATGCACAGTCTCTGAGGCCTGGTCCATTCATTTTCCCAACTTTATCTCTTCCTACACCTCTGCATGCTGTGATCCCAGCCCAGTTGAGCCACTCGTCTCCACCTCTGGCCTCTGCCCCTTTGTTCACAATCCGGGATGTCCTTACCACCTGCCAAACACTAACCACCACCTATCTCCTTGACATAGAAAGATGGCCGTGATACATTGTTGACTGTCAAAAGCAGGTTGTACATATATATGCATGCATATACATGTACATAATACACACACATCCTTTTAAGGACACTTATTTTGAAATAAGTCTCTCTCTCTCTCTCTCTCTCTCTCTCCTGATTAAGATCTTGGGAGGGCAAAGGGATAGATCTTGTATCCTTTTCCTTATACTGTTCAGCAAAGAATAGTTATTGAATAATAGTAAGACAGATACTCTTTTCCTTATACTGTTTAGCAAAGAATAGTTATTGAATAATAGTAAGAAAGATACTCAATATGAAATTATTCATAATGATTTGAAATCGGCATTTGGTTGGGTTAACTCAGCATATGTATTAAGATTTTAAATCTCTGAATGTACTCTAGGTTGGATATCCACTTTAATGAATGGCAGATACGGGCGCCTGGGTGGCTCAGTCGGATAGGCATCTGACTTTGGCTGAGGTCATGATCTCATGGATTGTGAGTTCCAGCCCCACATTGGGCTCTCTGCTGATGGCACAGAGCCTGGAGCCTGGGACCTACTTCAGATTCTGTGTCTCCCTCTCTCTCTGCCCCTCCCCCACTCATACTCTGTTTCTCTCTCTCTCTCAAAAATAAATAAATATTTAAAATTTAAAAAAAAGAAAATATGGCAGACATTTCAATTGCTCCTCATAGTTACAACTTCCCTCTTCCTAGAACATGGGAAAATCACACTTCCCTGCTCCACTGAAGTTAGATAGGCCATGTGACTGTTTTGAACTGGAAGAAACGTGTCATTTTGGGCATGTGCATACTGCTCAGTGCTCTTTCATGTCCTGCTTGTGTTGAAATAGCAGCATTACAGGACAGAGCATTTTCTTCAGCCTGGCCCCCTGAGTATCCATGGTGAGCTGAGCTTCATGCTAACATGTATTGGATGTGTAAAATAAGTGAGAAATCACTTCTGTTGTAGTAAGACACTGAGAAAGATGAAGGCATTGTTTACTGCTGCGGCATAACTTAGCCTAACCTGGCTAATGTTAGAGAATTGAAATTTTTTTTAATGTTTATTTATTTTTTAGAGAGAGACGGAGCACAAGCAGGGAAAGGACAGAGAGAGGGAGACACAGAAACCCAAACAGGACCTAGGCTCCGAGCTGTCAGCACAGGGCCTGACGCGGGGCTCAAACTCAGGAACGGCGAGATCATGACCTGAGCTAAAGTCGGACGCTTAACCGACTGAGCCACCCAGGTGCCCCAGAATTGAAATGTTTTTAAAGACCCTTCCAACCTATGGAAAATGAATTTAGACTCTGATCTACGAAAAACTGTTAATCTATGTGCTATTTAGACAACTCATTATAAGTCAGAGATTCTCAAAAATCCTTTGATGGAAAACACTGCTTTCTCCTGAAGTACAATGCAAGCAATGCATTCAGCAGGATGAGGTCAGGTTGTGGCATGATGCTGACTACTTTGGGATCTAGCAACTGGCTGCTCAGTCATTCAGGAGTCACATGATGGGACAGCAGCTCCAGAATGCAGGATGGATGGAAGTGTGAAAGTCTTCCTGCAAGAGAGAGCCTTGTGCTCTTGGCAGGAGTGATGGAGAGGACTCTTCTCTCTGTAGGTGCCAGTAAAAAGTTTTGGACAAGCCAACGACAGACAGACACACACACACACACACACACACACACACACACACACACACACACTTACTTACTTCTACCCACGTACTCACTTACTACTTGGATTTTACACCTGGCAAAGAAAGGCAGGTCTGAGCTTGCCCCAGAATATGAGAAACTAGAGATTGCATCAAGGGCTTGCATATGATGCTTGAAAGGCAAAATGACTTGGGTTCTTAAACCAAAAAAAAATTTGTGTGTGTGTGTGTGTGGCTCCTTATCTCCAGACTTTCCCCACTGGATAAATGATCAAATCCAGGGAATCATCAAAAGTCAGAGGACTGATGAAGAGTAGAAGCTGCTTCCAGCTACAGCGGGTGGAGCTCATTGTCCTTTCTGCCATCAGCTTCCGAAAATTATCCTCATGTATGACTCATGAAAATGAAGAGAGGGTATTTCCCTCTGGGGAGTATTTCCTGCCTTGGAAAGACACCATTCCTTTTCCCAGGCCAGGGAGATGACCCTACAGGAAAAGAGATGTAATGGATCTAATTGCTTAATCTTGGTTGAATGACTTCCTCTTTCCCACAATAAAATAGTAATAAAAATAACCTGGAGTAGCAAAACCTGAATGTTCATGTTTCAGTAACTGTGATTTAAAATTAGAAATTAAATATCTCCAAGTTCTGTGGTCCCAAATACTCCTGTAAACATAGGAGGTTCTTACAGAGTCCCGCTCTCCAGAAGGTTTTGAGAATTCCCAAAGGAGTGTCTCTCCTAGGCACATCCACGCACCAGTCTGTACCATCAGGGCTGGCCGAGCTGGCTATTGTAAACTCTGGGTGACAATGGAACTCTCCTCACCAGGTTCTCAGTGCCAATTTGCTCCAGCCAAAAAATGTTGCAAGATCTCACTCACCACCAATGGGATGGTTGGCCCAAAGTGTTACAGAGTTCAGTGAAACAGCTTTCCCAATTTGTACTGCAAGCCATTCTTGGCCACATACCATGGTGCCCATGGATCATTTGTTTGGGGGCAGCTTCTGGTAGCCTGGAACTGGAATTCATCATTTCTTTGGGGAGGCAGGGGTTGGGGTTAGGTCGCAACTCTAATCCAATGAGCCAGCCTGTTGTACTTTACAAAGTTCTTCCACAATTTGATATTCACAAAAACCCTATGAGACAGAGCAGACATCATTAGCTCCATTTTATGGATTAGAAAGCCAAGACAGGGGTGCCTGGGTGGCTCAGTCAGTTGAGGATCCAGCTTTTGATTTGGGCTCAGGTCATGATCTCACAGTGGGCTCCATGCTAGTGGCATGGAGCCTGCTTAGGATTCTCTCTCTCTCTCTCTCTCTCTGCACTTACCCCCCTCTCAAAATAAATTTAAAAACTTAAAAACAAAGAAAGAAAGTCAAGGCAAAGAGAAGTTTAATGATTTGTCTAAGCTTATAGGGCTAGTGAATGGAGCTACCTAGACTTGACCCCAGGACTCTGACTCCAAGCCTGGGTGTATGAAGGTCAGTGGTACAGTGCACCTGAAGACTTGCAGCCATGTAGTCACACTTCATGTTTGGATTCCTGGCTCTGTAATTTGCTAGCTGCGTGACCTTGGATAAGTCCCTTCATTCCTCTATGCTTCAGTTTCTTCATCTATGAAGTAAGAATAAAAATGTACTACCCACCCCATAAGTTTTTGTGAAGGTTAAATGAGAAAATACATGAAAAGCATGTAGAAGACAGAGCTCGACATGTAAGTACAAGAAAGAGTTAGAGCCGCCTGGGTGGCACAGTCAATTAAGCTTCCGACTTTAGCTCAGGGCATGATCTCGTGTTTCTTGAGTTCAAGCCACGTGTTGGGCTCTGTAGAGACAACTCAGAGCCTGGAGCCTGCTTCAAATTCTGTGTCTTCTCTCTCTCTCTCTGCTCCCTTTCGCTCATGCTCTGTCTCTCTGTGTCTCTCAAAAATGAATAAATGTTAAAAAAAATTTTAAGTTAGCTATTATTAAAATGTTACTAATATTATTTTTATTGATTATCATGACACATTTAATGCATTTTATTAATAAAAACAGCTTGAGATGGCTACAAATAACTTCTTACCCTTTATCTGTATGCTCTTCCACTTAGGAGGAATAAAAATAGTGCTTTTAAAACCCCATATCGAAACAATAGAATATACTGTGGCTAAGCCCAGTTTCTATTATCTAATACAATGCCTGAAAAATTTCTTTTTTTTTTCAATTTTTTTTAATGTTTATTTATTTTTGAGACAGAGAGAGACAGAGCATGAGTGGGGGAGGGGCAGAGAGCGAGGGAGACACAGAAACTGAAGCAGGCTCCAGGCTCTGAGCTGTCAGTACAGAGCCCGACACGGGGCTCGAACTCACAGACCGTGAGATCACAACCTGAGCTGAAGTCGGCCGCTTAACCGACTGAGCCACCCAGGCGCCCCCTGAAAAATTTCTTAAAAAAATGATAAATAGTTCTGCTCCAAGAGAAATCATGTGAGAATATAATATGAAAACCTCAAGACCAGAATTCATTGAGTGGGCTGGGTTTTTTTTTATTAACATTTGTAATGAAAGTAAATGGGAACTTAATCATTTCCTAATAAGACAGATCATTTTGTCCTAAAATCATTATGCCTTAAATAACTGTTCCTACTTTCTGCTACCATTCATTGACCTGAAAATGTTTTTATTTTATCTTCATATAATAGCTTTATTGAGATATAACTCACATACCATAAAATTCACCCTTTAAAGGTTGGTGTTGGGTATATTTCCAGAGTTGTGCAAGCAGCACTGTTATCTAATTCCAGAACATCTTTATCGCCCCCCAAAGAAGCCTCCTATTCATTCTCAGTCACTCCCCCTTCCCTGTGCCCTCAGTGCCTGGAAACCACTGGTTTATTTTCTGACCCTAAGGGTTTGCCCATTCTGAACACTTCCAGGCATTGTATCTGAAAAACTATAAAGATAATTTCAAGCTTAGAATATAATTTTCCTCTGAGGTGGATTTATATTTGCTTCGGAAAGGAGAGTAGGGGATTAGTTATCTCAGATTACTTCAATTACTTTAATTACTCAGATTGCTTTGATAGATTGAGATGATTCAAAGCCGATTTTTCCCTGGGATCTCAGCAGGGAGTTCGGAGGGTGCCTCCCCAGCAGGCTCTGAGCACCTATTGCTGTTGGCCCGATCCTGTAAATTTGTGTTGAATTCCACACACCTTCTCAGTCTCCCAATCTTTCATTAACTTTTCTCAACTTAGATGACTTCCCCATGGGAAAAGCCATCTCCAGCACAGAGCCCTGCACTGACTGGATTGCCATTACCTAAATCCTGGCTCTGTAATTATGTCTGTCCTGTTAACTCTCCAATACCTTTGGATTTTTTCTTGTCATATTTCCTGATTTTTCCAATTTTTCTTGGAGTCTTCTCAGTGAGAAGTTTCATTTAAAAGCCCACAGCTGTTTCCTTTTTCATGCAGAACAGGTGAGGAGGAAAATACTTCCAGTATTCAACAGCTCCCAACAGCTTCAGAAAAATCTCTGTGCTCTGCCTATGGCAGGAGGGACACACACCCACCATGCAGGGTCTGTGAGGGTTCAATGAGATAACCTAGACCAAGCGCTTAGTTAGTCTGTAATAATTGTTTCCCAATTTGTTCCAGCTTGTATAAAGCACAGAGCCAAATTTTAAGCCTTCTAGCAATTCGTGATTCAGAAACTTATGATACATCTTTTGTGGAAAAAAGTTTTAGTTCAACTTCATTACGTTGTCTGTGTTCCAAGGATTTCATCCACTTTCCTCAAATCTTGTATTGCAAGTATCTTTATAAAGATAAAGATAAATCACTTTGATAGGAGGTGGGACATAAATAGGTAAAGAAAACAAGTTAAACAAAGGTATTTCAAACTGCTACATGCTATACCCGCAAAAAGAAATGTGGATATTAGCACAAGATTGAACCACTTCCCTGGAGCAGCAGGACTTCAAGGTCCTTTGTTTTCTCAGGCCACTTGCTGACGTCCTTGCTTATCCTTCAAAGTAATCCAAGGATCTCTCCTTTGGAAAGCCTTCTCTGGTCCTTCCACACGAGGGTCTTCTCTTAATCATATTGGGTTATATATTGCTAGATGGTGTCTTGCCCTACCTACCTCATTCTCCTTATATGCCTGTAACCTCCACAATGCCTAGAAAGAGAAACTGCCTTAAATTCAATTATTTTGTAACAGCTTTACTGATAATTATTGTCATGCAATTAACTGCACATATTTAAAATGTACAATTTGATAAGTTTGACTTATGTATACATCTGCAAAACCATCACCACTATCAAGGTAATGAACATATCCACCACCCTAGCCATTCATCTATTGGTGGATATTTATGTTGTTTCAAAATTTTATTTAAAAAAAAGCTGCTATGAGCATTCATGTACAAGTCTTTGTATGGACGTATGCTTTCTTTTCTTTGGGATAAGTACATAAAAGTAGATTGGATGGGTCATATGGCGGATGTTTGCTTACTTTTTACAAACTGTTTTCAAAGTGCTTTTATCATTTTATATTCTCAACAGCTGTATATGATAGTTTTAGTTCCTCCACATCCTCCCCAATACCTAGTATGGCCAATCTTTTGACTTTTAGTCATTCTAATTGGTATGTGGTAGTATCTCATTGTGGTTTTAATCTGCATTTTCCTAATGACAAATGATGTTAAGCATCTTTTCATGTGTTTTGTATGTTTGTTTGTTTATCTTCTTTGGTGTCTGCTCAAATATCTTGCTTATTAGTTTTTATAGACTGTATGTTTAGATCTATAGTCCATCTTGAGTTAATTTTTATATGTGGAGTAAAGTATAGGTCCAAATTCATTTTTCTCCATAAGATACCCAATTATTTTAGCACCATTTCTTGAAAAAGGCTATTCTATCTCCACCGAAGTGCGTCTATAATTTTGTTAAAAATCAATTGCCCATAAATATGTGGGTCTTTTCTAGATTTTCTTTTCTATTCCATTGATCTACTTTTCTACTAATACCACACTGTCTTAATGACCATATCTTTGTATTAGTCTTGAGATTAGATAATATTAATCCTTCAATTTTGTTCTTCTCTTTCAGAAGACTATTTTTAGTCTGTGTATTTTAGGAGGAATTTTACAGTGAATTTATCAATTTCTACCTTAAAATAAAGGGTACTGAAAATTTTAGACTGATTACACTGAATTTATAGATCACTTTGGGGAGAATTGACATCTTAATAATATTGAGACTTCCAATCCTTGAATATGAAGTATCTTTCCATTATTTCGATTATCTTTTATTTCTCCCAGCAATGGTTTGTAGTTTTCAATACAGAATCTTTCAGATCTTTTATCTGATTTATCCCCAAGCATTTCAAATTTTTTTATACTTTTGTCAATAGTATATTGACATGTGTGTGTATATTATATACTATTTATATATATCATTATATTATTTAATATATACACATATATATGTATACACACATATTATTTATACATTATTTGCTTCTATTATTTGTATTATATATATACAATTTCAAGTTCTAATTGTGTGTTGATGGTATGTGGAAATACAATTGATCTTTGTATATTGATCTTGTATTCTCCTACCAAATGAAACTTTATTAGTTCTAGATTTTTTAGATATATTTCTACGCAGGCAATGCATGTCATCTATGAATAACAGCCCTTTTACTTCATTTCCACTATTGATGACTTATATCTGCTTGAATTGAATTAAGATTTAATAATGTTGGAAGTACAGGGGCCTGAATTTTAATGCCAACTCTGCCATAACTCATTGTGTAAACTTTGGCAAGTCTCTTTCCCCTCTGAACCCCAGTCACCCTGTAAAATGATCTATGTCCTCTCCTGCTTCTAACATTCAGTCAGACAAATAATGTTTTCTGGAAGCACCTCTAGTTGTAATCCAGGGCTTCCTGCCTCCAGGCCTCTGAGTCCTACCTTCTTCCCGTTAAGCAGTTGACTCATCGTGCTCAGGATAGCTGAGTTGAACTGGAGGGTGTCACCTCCTCTTCTCCCAACCTTCCAGTGAAATAGGGGAGTGGCTGTATTCAGTCATCCTTTTACCATTTGTTCTGCTGCCTCCTATTGGCAAAGCCCAGTCTGCGGGGTGGGTTGTCTGTGTTTATCAAAAGCCAAAGCATTTAACTCCTGAAAAACAAAAAACAAAAAACAAAAAAAAAGATGGAACCACATACATAGAAAAAGCAATTTAATTTAGTATTTTTTGAAATTTTGTCTCTATACACATTCCATTCTTTTGCTTTTGAGTTCAATTCTTATCAATGATGTAATGTTACGCTGAGATAGGGTAGGCTCAAAAGCTGAAAAGACAGAGTCCTATCCTTCAGAAACTTGAGTCCAGCAGGAGAATGGTTCATTCTCTTTCCATCCTTTTGGGAGAGGGATGGGCAGACAAAGCTACACTGGACTATGTTGGAGAAGGCCTGGATCTTTGGAAATAAAGAATTTGGGCAACTCCAAGCTATGATGGGAATAATAGGTACAGTGGACTCTTTTATTCTTTTGAGTTACCCTGCATCTAGATCCCATTTTTAGGTTTGGGAGGTATCTCTCATTCTGAGAAGGAACCCACCTCCCAACAAAGGAAAGATTTATCCAGCCTTCCTGGGATCTGGGGCATTATTTAAGCCTGCCCAATCAGATGTGTTAACCCCAAATTCAGAAGGCAAACCTAATGATACAGGAACCATGCAAACTCTTTCTGGCAATGAAGGGAAGCTGCAGCTACATCTGACCCTCTGAGTCAGTTGTAGTACATTTGACTTCTAGAATTCAGAATCATCTGTTTCAACTGTTTCATTTTGCAAATGCAGTGTGGAATAAATGAAGACCAACCAAAGGAGAACAGGGAAAGATTATTTATTCAGAGCTTGCTATAGCAAAGAGTTCAGCTACTATTACTTGTGTTTTAAGGCACAGACTTACAGGCCTGCACGAGTGGGAAAGCTTTACAGTAGAAAACAAGGAAGGCTTTGGATATGCCTTGATTGGGATGGGGAAGCTGTTTGTGGGCTAACTAGAAGCTGGGCGTCCTGTGTGATTAGTTATGAGTGCATATTTAGCTTTTCTGGCTCATTATAAGTTGGAAGTGGGAACAAAAAATAGGAAAGCTGTCAGTTACCAATCAAGTCCTGACCATTTGCGGCCAATTGCTATAGGGGTTATGGCTTGGCATAGATAGATAGATAGTAGTCTGACTTCATATAAATCCAACTTATAGATAGCAGACTGGCTTCCTGGGCTGGGTTGGTTTCCTGGGCTGAAGATTGTGGATTGGAACTCTATTTTTATATATGGCTTAGCCACTGTCTATTTGTATATTCAATCTCTCTTCATAAACTGAGGCCCGGAGATGTAGAGTAACAAGAACTGACAGGTCGACGTGAGGTTCAGCACATTTGTCTTGTGACCTCCAAAGGAACTTACATTCTGTTTGTTGAAGAGACAAGTTTAGATCTTGGAAAAATGAAGTTCAACACAGATGTCATAAATAGTAGGAAGTAGCACAGGAAGTTAAAGTTAGCTCTACAGCTTGGCAGTAAAGCTCATCACCTTCCTCTCAAGGCAGAACCACTGCTATAGCCAGAGCTTATGTTAAGTGCTCTCTATTTACTGACATTCCATCCAGTCAGCACATTCCATCCAGTGGTTAAATGCATGATTCTCCAGTCTGCCTACTGTATTCATATTTTACTTCCACCATTGTTAGCTGTGTGAACTTAAGATACTTTATCTTTCTGGTCTTCAGCTTTACCAAATGTAAAATGGGAATAATCACAGCTGTCTCATCATGCAAGATTATACAAATTAAATGAGTGTCTTATACAAATTAAATGAGTGGGCACTTACAACACAGATAGGACAGTACCTAATATATAATAAGAGCTTGTTCAAGTTAGCACTTGGGATTGTTATGACAATCCCATTTAGTGTTCATATCAACACTATGGTAAGTAGTGTAACCCACACTTCGCAGATGAAGAAACTAAGGAAAGTTATGTAACCTGTCCAAGATAGTGATGGTCAGAGTCAGGATTTTTACTCATATCTCTATGAAGTCATAACACATTTTTACTTCCTACTGTGCCTCTGAACACAAGATGTCATTGTTGGGAAAGTGAACAGTAGAGTGAGAAGCATATAGGGCTGTGGCATCAGAGTACTCACATTCAACTCTTGGTTCTGCCCTCTTACACAAATTACTTACCGTCTCTGAGCACTTGGTCCTTTGCGAACTGGTAATAATACTATCCACTTCACGGCGTTGCCTTAAGGATTAAACAATGTAATGTGTATGAAGTTCTCAGTACAGTGCCTGACACATGATGAGTACTTAATAAATGATAATCATTTTAATTGTTGGAGTTATAACCCTTCTTTAGAGTCTGTCCCTCAATGGCCCCACCTTTATGAAGTTTTCCCCTGAGGTTTTCAAAACCTGACTTGACTTCTTCACTGCTGAATTTGCTGTTGTTGGTACTATGATGAGTCAAGGAGAGAAAAGATCAATGACTTGGAGGAAGAGATGGGTCCTGTTGAGAAAAGGAATAGATGGGCAAAGAGGTAGCAAGTCAGTACAAATATGGTAATGTGCAGTCCCCAAAGACCCGGCTTCCGATGGCCCAGATTTCCAGAAGAGTCAGAAATGTCTCCCAGAAAACAAGTGGAGGAAGAATTTCATCCTTAGCTGTGGGTCAACCTGTAATGCACCCATCTGGAAGACTCACACCCTTGGCAGGTAAAACCACCTCCTCATTGCTTTCCAATGTTTCTTGGAGGTGGTTATTCCAATTTTAACACTGAGTTCAGTGCACTTGGCTATTTCTGGAGAGTTGAAGCTAAATCGTTTGTCAGACTGGTCAGAGAAAACCAAGAGACATGCAACTGGAAAATATTATAGAAGGCAGGTGAGATGGAATAAAAATCTGATAGTAAATAGGTGATAATTATGTGGAATATGAAAGCAGAAGATGTCTTGTTTTCAAAGGAACATAAAAAAACCATGTCTTCCATCACCCTGAAAGGTAGATACTATCATCCTGTTTTCCAGAGGAAGAAACTAAATTCTAAGGTTACATTTTTCAGCTCAAACCTCTTAGGTAATGAGGGTTGAGTCATGATTTGGATCCAAGAAAAAAGATCTGGGAAAAATACACCTACATGTTTAAGAGTAGATTATTAGTGATTTAAATTGTCTTCTTTATGTTTCTCTGTATTTTTCAAATTTTCTCTGTTGGGTACTTGTTACTTATATAATGAGAAAAGAAACTAATAACGTTATTTAGACTTCATCAAGGCCCAGGCTGAGGTTGGGAGCAGAAACCAGAACAGTGAGGGGAGCTGGCTGTGGGAGCCAGGGCATCAGCATTAGTCTGCTGTTCATGAAATTGGGAAAACTAAACTGCAGCTGGTGGTACAGTTCCAAGTGAGGTAGGGAGGAAGGAGGCAAGAAGCCCGTCCCAGAAGAGCCTGGGGAAGCTCAATATGAAAGGGGCCTGAACAGAGAATGCTGACTTAGTAGTTAGTCATAAAGACAAAGACTTCATCTAGAAACAATCTAGACCCTGGGCGCTGGCCAGAATACAAAGTGGAAGAGCCTCAGTAGAAGGTTCATGAACCTCCCTGGGCAAGGCTCAGTGATTAAACTTTGCACCTGTGTGTCCTTAACCCTTATAATAGAACCTCCTGCCCATCGTAATTTGCGTTGCAATCAAGTCTCCTAATGCAAAACCCAAAATGAGAAAGAAAAGTAGGTTCAGAGAGGACAGCGCTCAAAGCCAACAAGGTGAAAGCAGGGATAACTGAAGCCATTCACTCAGTCATAGTCCCTTTATGTGGAGGGCAGAGTCATGGGGTCAGATATGTGAGTGAATTAAGAATTGACCTGGGAGTGCATTCAGTAGGAGAGAGAAGACCCAGGTTCCCATGGGCACCTTTCTTCTTCAAAGGAGGAAGAAATCCCTAGGTGATATGAGATTTAAGGTCTCCGTGCCATTGTTTTTCTCCTGAAGCATTTGCAAACTCCAAGAAGATATTATGCAAAGAAAACTTTATTTGTAGAAGTACATTTTTGCCAGACAAGTTTCCATAGCAAGTATGGGGCAGGGGAGGTGAGTAGGGGTGGTCAGTAATTGTGACACAAATCTACCATTTCAATCAGAATTTCTTCTACAATCCACACTTAGTAGCCATTAGTTCACTTTTAAATATCTCACAGTCTTGGCAGTCAGTAAACATGTCCTTAATTTAATAAAAATGAATAACACCCCTAGCCACCCCTCTAGAATTTAGAGGGTTTGTTTACTGTACAAAAACTATAGTCAGGTTATAAATATAATCCGTGAATTTTTTAAGCCTTATCTTCACATACAAAAATAAATAAGTTAAATAGCGAAAATAAATATATTAACTAATAAATACACCCAACATTGGAAAAGATAGTATCAAAATCTTATAAAACCATGGTCTAGATTAAGAGTGGGAACTCAGGGGGACAACCACAATAAGGAAGCAAATAATAAATAAATAAATAATATAACACAGTGACCAGCACAGTGACCAGATGGTGTTTTGAGGTCATGCCTTTGTGGGTGCCAAGGACTGGGATTCTTAGCCAGCACTACTGCCCGTGGGATCATCGCTCTGCTCCTAGTCCGTCTCCTCCATCCATTGCAGGAGAATATCCAGCTCTCCCAAAGCCTTCACCACCGCTGCCTGAGGCGTAAGCTGAAAGACATACACTTCTGTGCTGAGCATCTCATAAAGAGACAACATGTACTCCCGGATTAATGCTCTCCTTTCACTGGTAGGTCTACTGGGGATTGTAAGCACAGTGTTCTTTTCAAGAGGGAGAGCACGAAAGAAGTTATGGAATCTCGAGATCTCATAAGAGGAAGGAAAATCATGGAGTCCATTACATAGAGAAACTGAAGTCCAGAGGGTAGGAGAGTTTGGACTATAACCCAAGCCTCTTGAATAACAGAGATCAAAGTAATTAGGATTATTTTTTAAAGAAAGGTGTGTGTGTGTGTGTGTGTGTTAGGAGTTGCCTACTGTGCAACTTTAATTGAACAAATATTTATTGTGTTAAGCGTGTGGCTGGCTGAGGATTCAGAGATGAATGGAACAATGCTTACCCACAGAGAATTCAGTCAAGTGAAGGAGACAGAAGCAGACAACTAAAATTTAGTGTGCTGGATAGAGGATGGAGTCTCCACAGGATGACAGGAGAGTCACCTAACTGAGAGACATAGTCAGTGCCTTCCTGGAGGTGATGCTTAGGATGAGTCTTAAAGGATGAGTAGGAATTAGTCAGTGAGGAGTGGACTCCAAGCCTTCCTGGCAGATGTGCAAAGGCACCAAGGTGAGAAACAGCATGGCATGCGCATGTGTGAAATTGTGACTGTTTTCAAGGCTATGTATAAGTATGTAATGTTGGAAAACTACTGCTTCTTGTTTGTATAGCTGGAAGACCCAGATGTCTCTGGAATGACTTGATGGAATTAAGGCCATTCCCTCTTGAATCCCAGAGCATCTTCCAGAGACAACACTCTTCTAGAGTCTGGATGGGTGTCCTCTGGGTTAAAGCAGAGGGATGGTCAACATGACCTCAGAAGGCAATTATTGAGGGCTACAGGATTTCTACCAGTATGAATATCCATCCCACCTATTCGTGATCTCAGTTCTAAAAACACACCCATCCCTACCAAGGCCCAAATTGCATATACCTCTTCGAAGTGACTCAGAATCTGGCTGTATTTCTCCATTGCTTCCTCCCCACAAGGGCATGTCATATGTACATGCTGAAAAGAATGCCACAGAATAATAGATTTCATTAAATATTCTGATTATCTGCCCTCGCCACTGCCACGAAGTAAGGAGAATTCTACTCTTTCACCCGTGGTCCTGTAAATACTCCATTCCTATAGAAAGTCTTTTTGGACCTCATCATTTGGGATCAGTAAACTAATCATCAGCTAGAAGGGGAGGCCAGCTTTGTAGGCTCAAATACGAAGCTTTTTGTTGGATACCTAGGTCCTATTCAGACCTTGTCTTGATATTCAACCCCGTGGCCTGCTGAGAGGCTGCCTGCACAGGATACACTAGTGTACTGTAGGATCCTTTACCTACAGAAAAAGTGTAATTTCATGGATAATATATGATTATCATTAACATCAAATAACATTTTGTAGTTATATAGACTTTTTGCATAGGGCATATTCCCCAAAGTCAGTAAAACTGAGTTCTTATTACCTGTCACATGGCACAATAGAGAGTAAGAGAACTTTTGGACTCAGTTTTTTCTAGCCTGTAAATGGGGGTAAGAAAGAGCTTGGTTGCTAAGTCATTGAAGCTATGTGCAGCTATGGATCCTTTTACCCAAGACCTTTACTCACACACAGCCGGAGGTCCTTCTTGATGGTAAGAAAAGAGTTGGCAAGACTGCTGGTCTTCCGGAGGATATGGTGGTCAGGAGTCTGATAGTTTTTGAATACCCTGTCCAGGTAGAGTCTCAGTACATGGCGGAGGAGGCAGCACTGATCTGAAGGCTACAAAGAAGACTAGTATGTTGGTGGCATCCAGTGACAACACCCAGGGTGGTGGAGATGCCTCCAATTCATATTTCCTCCCAGACTTTTATGGGCCAAGCACATACCTTTGTGTCTTGCAAAGACTCAGTCTTCCTCAAAATTCTGATGTCAATGATTTCATCTTTGGCTTGCTAAATGGAAGAAGGCAAGGCAGGAAAGGACAGATCAGTGACTGCTTCCAGGTCTTAGACATCAAGACCTCTCTCATCTTTTCCTTGCCACAGCCCAATAGACAGTGTCCCTTCCCAAAACACTTTTAAATTCTGAACTACAGCTCTTTCTTGGGAATGCATCCTCCTGGTATGGAGTCCCCAGCCTGTCTCTTTTTGTGATCATACTGCTGGGCTACCAGAGGACAGAGAAGGACAAGTAGAGAAGGAGAGAGGCAGCCACAGGGGCAGGGAGGGGTTGCCTCCCTCACTCACCACACTGTCCCGAATCTCAGAAAACCCGTTTTGCATTTCCTGAAGGTTTGTGGTGATCACACAACTTCCCAAATGGAGAGTCTTCAGTCCAGCAGAAGGTGTCCAGAAGAGATAAAACACAGCATAGAGAAGGCAGATGAGACGACTAGACGCTTTCATCTTGTGCCAGAATCTGAAGACCACAGGAGCTAGGAATTCAAAGGAAAGAGCATGACTTACTGATTTTCCCAATGTCATGTCTGAAGAAGCTAATTCAGTCACCAGGGACATGCCTTCCCCAGGTGTCCCCTAGTGAAACTCAATAGCTTTGTCTGGCTTTGGACAATCTGGCCCATTCATCTAACTTACTAGAAAAGCTGCTGAGCTGCTGTCCTGGAAGAAGAGACTTCGGGTGTTTGTTCAGGGTCTGAGTGTGAGTTGGTGCTACAGGTCCTGACTCCTTTATTCTGTCCCTATCCCAGCCCCATCGTCATTGCCCAGCAGGTAAGGCCTGGCACTTCCAGTGAGTAGACAGAGGATTACATTTCGGGGAAAATGTTAAAACTTGTTTTACCAAATTGACGTATACAGCCTTCCCTTCCAGAATGCCAATGTAGCTCACTCTTCTGGTCCCCTCAAGCCCACAAGGGAACTCTGGGAAAACAGAATCTTACAGAAGCTGTTGCTGAGCCACCAAAAACACTTGAGGAAAATTGTCTGGATTTTATGGCCACCCCCAGGGCAGAAGAGCTTAGCTGTTTGGTATTTGTCTGAGATCAAGTTGGTTATTTCAGGATAATAGATTTATTTCAGCCCCAAAGGCAAATAGAAAGTCAATGATTTCATAACAATCCTCCTGCCAGGTTAAGGCAAGATCTGATGGGCAATCAGCCCAGTTACACCTAACACTTCTCCCTCCAGAGGTGTCTGCGCTCC
The DNA here is from genome assembly GCA_030068075.1 of Paguma larvata. Taxonomy (NCBI): domain Eukaryota; kingdom Metazoa; phylum Chordata; class Mammalia; order Carnivora; family Viverridae; genus Paguma; species Paguma larvata. Next base: position 8,954,818 of record CM057840.1, on the reverse strand, counting down.
ACAGCGCCCTCTACAGGAAGACTATAGTATAGCACATCTAAGAGGATATAAGAGAAGGCTCTTTCCTGGCTCTGCCCAGGTCCCAAAAGAGAGAGAAGAAAGGCAGGAAGGGAACTCATTTCTTCCTGGAATAGGCTGCTCCATAGGAGGGCACTTTATAGTGCCTGCTGAGTTTGAAGATAAATTACAATGAGCTGGGATTAGGGTAAGGAGAATGGAGCACTCATCTCAGTCATCAAATATAAGTGGGCACTAAAAGTCTCAATCATCAAGATAAATAATATTTTCATGAAATATCAAAATTAATGAAAAAAATCCATGATGAACAATATATCAACATTTTAAATAATGAGTGAATCTGACAGTGCCATGCTGAGACATGTTGGCTACAAGTTCCCATCAAAATAGATTGTTCCAGTTTGCTTAGGACTGAAGGGAGGTCCCAGGACACAGGGCTTTCAGTTTCAAAGCTGGAACAGTCACAGGTAAACCTGAATGAGTTAGTTACCCTACTTCTATGTGATCCTAGACAGATAAACTCACCTCTTTGAGTTTTGTTTTCTTAGCCCCCCAAATGATAACAATTACACTGACCCCAGAAACTTGTTTTGACATTTAAAGACAATGATGCATGATTTATACACCTAAAATGTAGAGAGTGATCAATTAATTTTAAATAGAGAATGATGTTAGCTGCGTTGAACATAGCAGGTATATAGTAAATATATTTTAAACTCAACAGTTTGATTATCATGTATTGAGCACCATCTTTTTTTAATTAAAAATTTGTTTTTAATCTTTATTCGGTTTTGCTAGATAGACAGAGCATGAGCAGGGGAGGGGCAGAGAGAGAGGGAGACACAGAATGTGAAGCAGGCTCCAGGCTCTGAGCTGTCAGCACGGAGCCTAATGCGGGGCTCAAACTCATGAACCGTGAGATCATGACCTGAGCTGAAGTAGGGCACCCAACTGACCAAGCCACCCAGGCACACCTGTTGAGCACTGTCTTAAATATTGTGCTAGGTACTGATGTGTGAAGATAAACATGATAATTCTCTATCCTCAGGATATTTCGTACTGTTGGAAAATGTTCCTTTAGGTGTGGCCCTGAACACCATTGGGTAAATGATTGGAAGAACTAGGCTGATCCCCAGAACTGTGTGAATAGTGTAGAGAAAGGGAATTCTCTTACCTGAGTTCAGGAAATGCTGCTGCTTCTGGTCGCCTAGGAGTGTGTCTCAAGCCAAGAGGCTTCCAGTTTTATATACAGGTCACAGAAAGGAAGTGAGCTCCTGCAGGTGAGGGCTGAAACTCCCCTGGAATTTCTCTGGTGGCATCGCACTTCCTCCCATCCTAAGGCAGATTAATTGCAGGCTGTGTTACCTCAACACCTTCCTCCTAAAGAAGGTGTTCCTTCTAGGAGACTACTGGTTATAGTTTTTAGATAAAGGATGTGCCTGGGGGTGCCTGAGTGTCTCAGTCAATTAAGCAACTGACTCTTGATTTCAGCTCAGGTCATGATCTCCCGGTTTATGGATTCGAGCCCCACATTGGGCTCTGTGCTCACATTGCTGAGACTGCTTTGGATCTTTGTCTCCTTCTCTTTGCCCCTCCCCTACTTGTCCTCGCGCTCTAGCTCTGTCTCTCCCTCTTTCTATAAATAAATAAATAAATAAATAAATAAATAAATAAATAAATAAATGTTTTTAAAACATTAAAAAAAAAAGGATGTGCCTCTTTCTTCCCAGCTGCCTTCCAGAAGGAAGGTAAAATGGTAATCAGGACAGGAAAGATCACTGAATTACATAACTAGAGGAGAATTCCAAGAGCTGCTTTTGCTCCTTCCTTTATAATTTTTTTTTACTTCATATTTTTTAAGATTTTATTTTTAAGTAATCTCCACACCCAACGTGGTGTTCCTGGTGCTCAAACTCCCAGCCCCAATATCAAGAGTCTCATGTGCTACCAATTGAGCTATCCAATTCTCCTTAACAAGGTTCTCCCCAGTACAGACACCTTGGGCTTGCTCCTGCAGTTTCTCCTTAGCTTTTGTTATTTCCCGCAATTCTCTCCAACAATGGCCACCTTTCTTTCCCTCCATTCATCATTACAGTGGACCCCAATTCTTTATTTTTGAATTATTCTGGACCACACCAATCCTTTCCTTCTCAGACTTCCAATCACAGATATTTCTTCGGCACATGAGAGAATCTAATGTTGCCGCCCTCTGTTTCACAAACAGAGCTTTTTCTCCCTAAGGACACTGGAAGATTTTCTTAGGGACTAATACATCAGAAGGGACCACACCTCCTAGTAAGATTAAATCAAAGCACCTGGGATTAACTATACACAATCTTTGAAAACTATCAAGATGGTAGAGATTACAATGTATTTCTTTTCGGTTCTTATCTTAATATCTAAAACTCTGAAGTCCTGTATTTGAGTTCAGGGATTCCATGGTTTACAAGATGACTTTCCCATATTATTTCATTTTTCTGGGTTTCAGTTTATGTATCTGTAAAATGAGAGCAATAGAATAGGTGATGTATAAGATCTTTTCCAATTCTGACATTCAATGTCACTATGATTCTCTGCTTTTCTACCTTTTGGGTCAGAGCATTCTTTTTAATGTTTTCCAGAAGTTCCGTTAAAATGAAGACTATTAACTTTTCATTGTAATGCTTGATAAATGTTGAAAATATGTGTGAATATCTAATCTAAATATCTCTTGAACTCATGCCTATTTTTCATCATTGATGCTAAATAAACTATTTCTCATGATTATCCATAACTGTGATTAAAGTAATGAGAAATGTGGTCTGACAAAAATACTTGAAGTCAAAACCTTCAGAAAATATAAGCTGTTCCCACGCCAGTCAATTCCTTTCCTTTAAGCAAGAAGAACCCAATAGCTTTGTTTGAAGTCACCTGTAATGATTAATTAAACTTACTCGTGTGCAATCCCGATTCTACTTTAATAATTGAGTCTCCTTTTCCTACGTTGAAATACTTTCTTCTCTTAAAATCCATTGAATAGATCCCATTCCACTCTCCATACAGACACCAATTCAACTCTCCTCCTCTACAAAACTGTACCTGCCTTACCCTAACCTCTCTCTTCACCCCCATTTCCCAGGACAAAATTGGTCCTTCCCACCTGTGGACCTTCACTTTACTTTGCATGTACTTCTTTTGTACTTATCACAGTTAATTGCGGTTTCTTTAGTTGAATATCTGGAGAGATCTCTTACTAGCCTGAGGCTCCATGTTCATTTCTGTGGTCCCAAGACTCAATGGCTCCTGGTGGGTGCACAGTTAATCTTGATGACTATTGAATGAACATATCTATTTAAAATCATTTTTTCAATGGGTGCCTGGGTGGCTCAGTCAGTTAAGCATTGGACTTTGGCTCAGGTCATGATCTCACAGTTTGTGAGTTCCAGCCCCATGTCAGGTCTCTGCTGACAGCGAGGAGCCAGGAGCCTTCTTCAGATTCTGTGTCTCCCTTTCTCTCTCTGCCCCTCCCCTTCCTACACAAACACACACACTCTCTCTCTCTCAAAAGTAAATAAACATTAAAAAAAATTATAAAATCATTTTTTCTTGGGGTCCCTGGGTGGCTTAGTCAGTTAACTTTCCGAAACTCTTGATTTTGGCACAGGTCGTGATCTCATGGTTCATGAGTTCAAGCCCCACATGGGGCTCTGCACAAACAGCACAGAGCCTGCTTGTGATACTCTCTCCTTCACTCTCTGCCTCTCGCCCCACTCTCAAAAATAAATAAACATTAAAAAATTGTTTTAAAAATATTTTTTCTTTATGTTATATTCCAAAGCCACAGGATCTTAGGCTTGGCAGAACCTAAAAATGGAGACATACAAAGCAATCAGTCATTACCAAATGGCCTAAAATCAGAGAGAGACAGGAGGATGGGGAAATGAGAGTAAAATTTTTTAGATGTTTTATTTATTTTTGAGAGAGAGAGAGAGATAGAGTGCGAGCAGGGAAAGGGCAGAGAGAGAGGGAGACACAGAATCTGAAGCAGGCTCCAGGCTCTGAGCATCAACACAGAGCCCGACACGGGGCCTGAACCCACGAACGGTGAGATCATGATCTGAGCTGAAGTCGGACGCTTAACTGACTGAGCCACCCAGGCGCCCCAGATGAGGGTAAAAGATAAGCTGGTTTGAAGTCAGATGTAATATTGGTCATGTTAAGTAATTTGGATTTTATCCAATAGCAAAGAGTTATGCAGGCTTTCAGCAAGGAGTAGTGTGATTGGATAGGCATACTAGAAAATCTACCTGAAGCAGCTAAGACCAGGAGGAAGAATGGGGTCCAAGAAAGGGCTTTCAGGACAGAGAAGACTAGGGCAGCAAACCTCACAATGTATTTGAAGACCAGCAATGGATTAGTTGGCTGGAGCTGGATTAGTGTAGAGGAGCAGTGAGAGATCAAGTTGGAAATACGACTTCATCATCAAGAATATCATGCCAAGGAATATGAACGTGGACCTAGAGTCTAGAAAGCTATGTTCTAGCTCTTGCTTTATCTTCAGCCCACTGTGTGGTCTTGGGGAAACTAACTTCCCTTCTTTGGGCCTCAGTTTCCTTATCTGTAAATTATGAGGAAATTAATTGAATGATTTAAGTTCTTTTCAATTCTGCCTTTTGATTCTGTAATTCTTAACCGCTCCTCCCCCCCCGCCCCCCGCAGTGAACAATAAGGAGCTGTGAAATGTCTTATAGTGAGGAAAGAGATGCGGTAGTAACTATACCAACCATGAGACCTGCAAGGGCAGCAGAGTGCTTGGCACATAGTTAATGATCAAATAAAGTAGTTGGGGTATGATGCGGCTGTGGTGGAGAAATGGGGGGTGCATTTGAGCACATCAAGCTAACTTTAGGAGATAGGGTTTCAAAACTGGGAATCAGCATAGAATCAAACCCAGTGTAATTGTAAAGGTAAGCTGGGCAGAGGAGAGAAAAAAATAATCCCTTCTTAGGAAATAAATTCAGCTTCCTAACCAAGCCATTTTTGGGCAGGAAACAATTTTCTAGAAACCTGGACTAAAATCCAGCCGCTCCTTTTTTCCCATGGCAAGTCCTGTGTTCGCAGCTCAGGGTTTTCCCTGTCTACGACAACGTCACAGTTGCTGGCACGCGCGGGCTTCCTGCCGAGTTGCATCACCGTGCACGGAAACACTTGGGTGTTCGAGTTCTGCTGAAGAAAGAACCTGAGCTCCCTGAGTGGGCAAGTAGAGACCGCTCTCACTCCCGGGCCTGCAGTGTGGGAGCTTTGCCCAGCCTGCAACCCCAGGTACCTCCCTTGCTACCCCCCTACCCCAACCCCGTGGAGATGGGCGGGGCAACTGACGCTCTCGGAGGGGTAAATTTTCACTTCCCTGTCCTCAGAGCCTACAAAATGGGTGATGTCATTTCCTTTTCCTGCATTTTTTTCCATCATGCTCTGTGTAACCAACTTGAGTCCCTGTCACCCTTTCTCTCGAGATTTCCTCTGACATTGCTGGGTCCCCAGTATTGGCTAATTCCTCCCAGCCTCTGGCTGCAAAGTGGGAGTCTCTAGGAAAAGCGTAGCTATGACTGAAATCTAGGGGGGGGGAAATCCAGACATGGCCTTGAATTAAGTTTCCTCATCTAGAAGAATAGAGATGTACTTAATTCGTAGCCATTTAATTTCCCACATGTGGAATCCAGCACTGAGCTGGATGACCCCAAGGCACCCCAGTGAAAAGATATGGTCTCTTGGGACCTCTTGTGGGATTTCAGAGCATTGTAGGAAACAGAGCCTGTAATATGGGAGATCCTAACCTGGGAGAAGGTGGATGGGAAAAAAACAACACCTCTTTTCACAAACCTCTAATCAAAATTTAACATTTTCTTTGATTACGAGCATGTGAGACAAATATAAACCACAATAGTATTAGTAGTACCTGTGACTTTGTCACTAATAGAAATCACGAATATTTTTGTATCACATTACGGTTGTTTCGGACACTTCAAAATATCATTATACTCATCACTACTTAGAAATGTCAATATTTTGGCGGCACCTGGGTGGCTCAGTCAGTTGAGTGCCCAGTTCTTGATTTCACCTCAGGTCATGATCTCACAGTTGTGAAACTGAGCCCCATGTTCGGGTCTGCTCTGACAGCATGGAACCTGCTTGGGATTCTCCCTCTCTCTCTCTCTCTTCTGTCTGCTCCTCCCGTGCTCAATCTCTTTATCTCTAAATAAATAAATAAGGAAACAAACAAATAAATAAATAAAAGGGATGTCAGTAGTTTGCAGGCCTGCTTGCTGCTAGATCTTATTAATGCATTAAAAAGCATATTTATTATATATTGCCTATTGTCATTCTATATTTTGATAGCTGTATTTTAATATAATTTGTTGGGAGCCGTTTTGGTCTCACAGGTTGAGAAGTAACCTTAAAGTTGTATCTTGGGGATGGGTTAGATCCGCTGAAACAAGGACCCCGGCAAGTGGCGCCCAACATGGGGCACGCACGAAGGTAATCCTTTTTTTTTGTTTTTTCCCTAAACTCCCTCTAAGATAGTAGGATGGTTAGGACCCCACCTAAGGGTGCTACAGACCCCCTTGTAGAGATAGGCAAGGCGAGTGTGGTGGGTAGTTTCAGAACTTAAACTTTTTGAGAAGCAATGTGCCATGCTGAGTCTAAAGAAAGAGGACTCAGTACAGAATGAGAAGTTAAGCAATCATCTGCCTGGTTCCAGAAACCATGCAGTTCTCCTGAGTCGCCACACCTTTCCTCCTTTGGAAAATTCCCAGACATGTATAACAGGGACCCAAAGGTAAGACTTCATTTTCATAGAGGCTTCTGAGAATTCAGAAAGGTTAGGAGTCCATCATAGGGTGTCCAGGACCCCCCTGCATAAGATAGGTAGGGCCAGTTGATGGAAACTTTTTAAAGGACTTTACTGAGTCTAAAGAAAGAAGACTCAGTATAGAAGTCAGAATTTAAACTTTTGAGAAGCAATAAGGCCATACTGAGTCTAAAGAAAGAAGACTCAGTATAGAATAGAGAAGTTAAGCTTTTGAGAAGTTATAAGGCCATACTGAGTCTAAAGAAAGAGGACTCTGTATAAAAAACAGAACTAAACTTCTGAGAAACATGGGCCATAATGAGTCTAAAGAAAAGAGACTCTTTACTGACATTATTGATAATCTCCTTATTAAAAAGGGGATTAAAGTTTCAAAACGACAGGTAGCACGCTTTCTACATTTTGTTCAAGAGCAGCGCCCTTGGTTTTCCAAGGAAAGCTCACTCAATTCAAAAACATGGAGTAAAGTAGGAGATGAAATTAAGCAGTTTTATGTCACCAACGGACCTCAGGAGGTCCCTATTGACATTTTATCATTAAGGGCTGTCATAAAGGAAGCTTTAGATTCAAATATAGATGAAATTCCCAGAGCTAAGGCCCCTGCAGCTCCTATTAAGGCAAAGACACAGACGGGGATGAGGAGGAAACTGAGCCGGTTAAAAGTCCTAAAGCTTCCACCAATCGGACTTTTCCTATTCCTAATATAAGAAACTCTCTTTAATTATTTCTCCTTCTCTTCTAATTCATTCCCTGGATTAATAACTATGATGATTGAAGCTAATTGACTCTGGCTAGCCTACCTCAGGGATAGAGATTTTAAGGAATATTCCCAAGCAGCTGCCGAAACTCCTTTTGTTTCGGGGAACTTCCCTGTCCTCTCCGGCCCGACATAGACTGCCTAATTCCACTAGTGGAAAACAAAAGAAAACAAAACAAATTCAAAACCAAAATAAGTAAATAAATAAATAATAAAATTTGGCGATCTGCTCATCTATCTGAGCTGACAGATTTTAGGACCATGTGAAACTTTTTTTCTGCCCTCTGAGCCTTAGTCTGCCCTCAAGCGTCTCGGCCCCCTGCGCCCATTCTGTCTTCCCTTCCCCCTCCTCCCGTTTCTGCAACCGCCTGGGGTGCGGCCTAGGTCTCTGGCTCATCAACGCCTCACGTAGCATTCTGCTCCCCACCCCCACACTGTCGTAAGGCAAAAAAATGCCTCTTTAAACTTTAAATATCCTCACTGGTTCCATGGGAGAAAATTAACAATGGTAAACTTTTAAGGGGACATAGATAAAATATTATTAAGATAGATATGTCTTTTAAATCATAAAATTTTATTCTACTAAGGTTGAGATGAATGGGATTTCAAAAGTACATTGGTATAAAGTTGAAATTCTGCCTTTCTCTCCATTCAAAACACAAGGTTTTCTTGGACTACTCTGCTCTTGATAAGATAATGTAAACAAAGGTTTTCTCTCTTTTCTAAGGGAAAACCAAAGCTTTAGGTTTCATCTTTATCAGGTCTTTGATTGCTCAGTAAAGACATCTCATTGTTAAAGGAGCTAGGTTTTGCTAACAGCTATATGATGCTATACACTGGCCTTTAGGATCTTTTATTGCCACCTTAGTCAAATAAATAAGTTTTAACATTTGTAGTGATCTGTAATCCTATTTAGGATATGCTTTATAATAACTTCCTGAGGTTTTAACAAACTTCCCAAGATTAAAATAGTAAATGAAACATATTTGGTGTTTGAACGAATTTAAGTTTGATGGATCTGTCTTTAAAGTTATCAACATTAAATATAAAATTTTATTCTACTAAGGTTTACTGAAGGTCAAACAAACTCATGTTATCTCTGTTCCAATTTGTTAGCAAAAGGAAGCCTGAAAGTGACGGTTAACTTTGTCTGCCTCATAGTTTTCATGGGTAAATGTTAAGACAGCTTCCAAAGTCCTTGGTAACCTAAAGTGTTAAAAGTTTGGCTTGCATGAGAACTTAAGATTGAATTCATTGGCTTTCTAACGAGATAAGAAGCTGAAGCACTAATTACTAAATGTAAGTTTGTGCTTTGACCTGTTGCAAAAACTAAGGATATTTGGAACTGTTGAAAAACATGCTTTGTGCTTAATGGATTCATAAGTTTGCCATCTAACAAATTCTAATATAACAGAGTTCACAATTGGTTACTACTTAGTTTTCACTGGAGACTAAGGTTTCTAGCAGTTAAAGTTCTGCGAAGGGTACTTAAGACTGATGGAAATAAAGAAAACAACTCTGTATGTAAGAAAGTAGGAGATATGAAAGAAAGATATAAAAAATAGAAATATACTTTTACTGAAGGTAAAAGAAAGTAATTTTGTTCTAAATAAGACTGGTTATTTGGAGAAAAATGGCTTTAGACAAAATCTTAAATGCCTAAGACAAGTTGTAGAAGGTTCGTGAAGGAAAAATCTTTAAAAGGGAATTTTATGTATGGTCAGGATCGACAGACTAATGTATTCCTACTCCTTTGATCCAAAGGCTGGGAAAATGGTGGCAATTTTCCACCATTTGGAAAATTGGTGACAGCCTTAATGATAGCCTCCCCTCTCCTGTGGCTGTTCCAAATGATTTTCAAATTGTTGTAATACACTTACAAGATTGTTTTATCACTATTCCCCCATATCGGGAAGATCGCCCTAGATTTGCCGTTAGCCTGCCTTCTGAGAACCTTAGGTGGCCTTTTCAGAGGTATCCATGGAAAGTTTTGCCTCAGGGCATGAAAAATAGCCCACCCTATGTCAAAAAAGTTTGTGGATCAAGCCTTAAAACGGGTTTGGTTTTGCAGGCTTTTAATGAGGCTTAACAGGAGGCACCTTTAGAATGGTTACATTTGCCCTCTACGCCCAGAAAGATAGTTACATCCTATCCGACACTGCTGGCTACTTTACTAACAAAGGGGCGCAAACATAGTAATTGCCTATAGCAAAGATCAATTAGAACCCCAGAGACCTGAGGCCTAATGATCTTTGGCAGATGAATGTTCACGTTTGCACTGATAATCCTACTGGAAAAGTCTAAAGCACTGGTTAAATGGAAAGAGCTTCTTTCTGGCCAATGGAAGAGGCCTGACCTGGTGTTAACCTGGGGGTGAGGGTATGCTTGTGTATTTCCACAGGATGCAGACTCCCTCCTGTGGATTCCAGAGCGTCTAGTCCAGCCCTATGTGGAATCCTCCATGCCTCCACCACCAAACAAGACTCCCCTTCTCTGCCCTGCTACCTGCCACTGAGCCGCCCCTTGACAAGGACAACCCAAGCCCACAGGACACTAGCACCACCCGCACCAGGACCTAGATGCTGCTGCTCACTGGGTCACATTGACCCGACCAACAAAACTTACTTCTTATAACGTTCAAGCTTGTGTACAGACACCTTATGCAATTCTTATCTCCACCACTGCACAGGGTACACTTAATATTGACTACAAATGAAAGTTATTCTGTTACCTGTTTTGCTTGCATTTTGACTATATATCCTCACATACTAATGTAAAAGCCATAATAATTGTTAACCCCCTTAGATAATGCTTCCTGTTACACTAATTCTCCCTTGGTATAATTATGGTTTACAAGTCATCCAGGAGATCAGTGATGCTCTCATGTGACCTAAAAGGGGGTTTGTTACTCCTTTGAGTTTTAATAAGACTGAACATTCCTGGGATAAATTATAAAAACATATACTGCGGGTCTGGATAATAATCTTTCTAACTTTGTTCATCACTTTTTGTTTCCATGATGATCAATATTGGAGTTTCCATTCTAATATTGTTACTTCTTGTTATCTTTAGAATTTTAAGCCGCAGCATAAAATCTATTTCAACAGAATTTCATACTTATGCTCTTAAAAATATAAAGGGAAAGATGTTGGAGACCAGAAGATACTGGCCCTGGTGACACTACCTAAGGAGAAGACTCAGGCCCATAAGGCAGTGCCCTAGACCGGGGCCCTCATCGGTGGATGGGGGTGCCTTGAAACAAATGCCAGGTTGTAATATGACAAGAACATAATAATGGCTGGTCTGACTCTGAAGGAGGACTGGTTAGCCAAAGACGGGTAAGATTCCGCAGGGAGGAATGACCTAAGACAGGCACAGTTGCAGTAAGAGTCACCATGACACCTGGCTATAGGGTCACTGGGCCTCTGTGTTGAAATGGGATCTATCCTAATACCCTGAATAAGACGGGCCATAGAAAAATAGGAGTGGCTCCAGAGCTTCTCCCCTATTTAACCAGCATATGCTGCCATAATTTATTAATAGTAATGTTGAGAATCATGGAAACAAAATGTCTAAAAAGTCAATAGAGTATCTATTTAGACTGATGCCAGACTCTCAGAAATGTGGTTACTGTCAGGACTGTGGTAGGAAATAGAGGCTAGATAATGTTTTAAGAAAATTATGATGTTTTTCGTGTGGCCCTTTGACTGTAACCGACAATCTATGAGTAAAATCTGTGCTTTGTACTTGCTCTATCAACCTATACCACTTATTAGAATGTGCCCATTACATACTTTGCATTTAAAAAATAGAAAGGGGGGAGATGTTGGGAGCCGTTTTGGGCTCACAGGTTGAGAAGTAACCTTAAAGTTGCATCTTGGGGATGGGTTGCACCTCCCCCATTGTAGTTGGAAGTATAGCCCTCAGAGCAACGCCCTGATTTCTCCTGTTTACAGATAATTAACATTAAGGCCTTAAGGAAACACCCTGTTCTCTCCCCCCACCCTAAATTTATATGTTAATTAACCTGAAACCAACATACAGGATTGAGGAAGTTGCAGCCTTGCTGGTAAAACCATTATTGTTCAAGAGACCAAACTGTGGAATGTCACTCATTGATGTAATGTCACTCACTACCTTTAAAAATAAAGACACAGACCAGCAGGGTGGAGACGCCAGAATGGCGGAGATGCCAGAATTCCTAGGGCTGCCTGCTTGGTCATCAGACTCCATCTCTCTGGTGGCTCTCTCACTTCCTTTCGCCTGACCATCCATCCTTCTTGGACCCCTAGATCCGCCAGAACAAGGACCCCGGCAATAATTGATTTCTTTTATAACCCATGTACTTTATTTTATGCATTTAGAAACATTATTCTGAGCAGGGTCCACAGGCTTTGCTGTGTGCCAAAGGAGTCCAAACCACACAGAAGGTTGAGATCCCCGGCTCTAAAGGCACATGGCTATGTCAACCTCACCTTCCCCGTTGTGACATGAAGTGGGAGAAGGAGGCCATTTATGGAGATGATGGGACAGACAGCTTGTTATCAGGACGTCTAGGTCAATGTTGCACACATTAGGCTTCCTTATTTCCCTAACTGGATTCAAAATGCTTTTTAAGGCTCTGGTACCCTACAGACACGAAGCTCTCTGATATCCAATAATTGTCCCATTAGACATCATTTCTAGCTCCCCGGGCATAATCCCATTGCCTCAACACAGTCCCTCCAGAGGTCACCACCAAGGGGCATTGTCTGCACTCTGCCTCAGGGGCATTTCATCTAGAGTTGCACTCCGCTCTTCTAGGGCTAGATGTGGGGGATTTGGAGGCATTGAGGAAGTGAAGAAGAGGTGAAGTCAGAACTTCTGGAGTTCTGTCTCCCTGCTCACAGGACTGCTAGACCCCCGAATCTGAGGAGCCCTTGCCTGAGAGCGAAGGTGCTGCTGATCCTGTCAGAGCAGAGAGTGCCCCACAGCCTGCACCGTCGAGACCATGATGCTTGCAGGTGAGCAAGGACCCAGGTTAGCAAGACACCCAAAGGACTGGCTGGTCCAGAAAAGGGATGGGAGACACTGACCTTCTGGCTTCAGGATGTGGAGTTAAAAACCATAAGACAACAATCTGGGCAAAATCAAAACCAAAACAAAGGAGGCCAGACAAACAGGAAAGCTGACTCCTTGCTCCAGGCTAGAAACAGGGACACCAAACAGATGTATCCACGGAGGACAAGGAAGCCCAAGAGTGTCCTAAAGCCAAAAGGCAAAGCCACAGGTTTCTTCCAAGAATGAGCTGCCTAGACATCTGAGATAGGCTTTGCTCCATATATATGTATTAACTTACTCAAGTAATGTTTATTTCCTGAGTACAGCTGTTCACAATGTACTCGTCCCTGAAGACAGCATTCTGGAGAGAGGAGATGGACACTAAGGCATCTCTGCCTTGTCGAGACCTGGAAAACTACTCTGGGTTCCAGGGAATACAAATGAAAGTGGGGTGTGAGTGGAGAGGAAGGAGTAAGAAGAAGACTGCTTTCTGCCCCAAGGGTGGAGCTATGGTTCTTGGGAAGTTAAGCCGCCAGGGCAGAGATAGAACAGCAACAGAGCGTGACCAATGGCTCTTTTGTTGTTTGTAACTCTTACTGAATGGCAGGCATTGAATGTTTCATAAAATATTAACTCATTCCATCCTCAGGTAACCCATGAGGAAGGTATGATTATTCTTTTCATTTTCCAAATAAGGAAACTGAGTAACAGAGTCTACTTAGTGCCGAGGAAAGTGACAAGACAGAGGTATCCAGACTAGGGGCAATGGGGGGGGGGCAAACATACTTTCTGGTAAAAGCTGATTCTGAACCCACTCTGGGCATGGTGCCTCTATCAAACCTTGTGCCTGCATACATGGAGGCTTCTTTCATGATACTCTAATCTCCTGATGCTGGTTTCATGGCAGAGGTCTGAGACTGGCTCTCGGAAACAGAGCTGGACATGTAGGCTAGCTCTAGAATGCTCTAGAGCTCATAACAGCTTTTTAAGAGTTTATCCTCCTCCAACTCCTTGGCCAAATGTGATATGCTGGTCCCTGAATCTCCCTCCAGGAATGAGTTTATTTCTGCCACTGATCACGCATTTATTCCCAGTAGCCTGAGAGGTAGCATGTGATTTGTATGTACCAGAGATTGCGCTGGGCATGAATGAGGCAAGGTCTGGACAGATGAAGAGAGGGGTCCCACAGTGGGGCGAGTCTGTGACTGAAGAAGGAGTAGTAAGGACAAGCCTGCAGGAAGGTGTCTGAGTAGCAGAGATTCATGCAGACAACCGGAGCCTGGCCGGCTGTACAGAAACTGCAAGTCCTTTCTCAGGGACTCAACTGACAGCCTCCTGGAGATGCAGACTCAAAGGAAAACACAGCTGGATTGGGCCAGTGCCTTTCATCTTGTCTCACTTGGCAGTTTATAAAGATGTAAGAAGGAGGCTTTCCCAAAATGACAGTGTTTTCTGAGAAATCAGATTAGAGAAATTGAGACTCATCAAATGGTAGCAACCGTACTTTTAAAAATTTTTTAATGTTTATTCATTTCTGAGAAACAGAGAGAGACAGAGCATGAGTGGGGAAGGAGCAGAAAGAGAGGGGGACACGGAATCCAAAGCAGGCTCCAGGCTCTGAGCTGTCAGCACAGAACCCAATGCAGGGCTCGAATCCACAAGACTCGAGATCATGACCTGAGCCGAAGTCGGCCGCTCAAACGACTGAGCCACCCAGGTGCCCCTCAATCATCTTGTTTAATGGGTACCTGCTCACATCTACTGTACACATCTGCTATAGACGGTATTCTGAATCTTCACATCAGTTCTGTGAGGCAGCTCTCTCCTTCATTGGTACTGATAAGGAAACTCAGACTCGGGTTAAGTGGATTGCCCAAGGTCACACAGAAAGTGACAGGAGCGGGAACTCTCACAAAAATCTATTCTCTTAAACTTTTGGCCAATCTTCTGGGCAAGACCGTAGTTCTAAAACACAGTTGCCCAAAGCATGCGTGGCCGTTAGCGATTTGCTCTGGAGGATGGAAGAAAGAGACAGTGTCCTCCAGAAGGAGCCCAGACCCTCAGCTGGACCAGGAACATCGTGTGACACATTTAGAAGTCAGCCTCTGCTTCTTTGCTCCGTGTTGGCCCATTAATCAGTGTGTAACTTCACAGGATTGTTGCTAGTAAGTCCAGGCACCGTTTTGTACATCTGGGTTTAATGATCAGTGATGCTGGCATCTGGCATAGAAATCTAGGCGCTGGATTTGGCCAAAATGAAGTGAAACGCCCCCGGCAGCAAGGACAGAGAGCACTGGACCTGAATTTACTGTCTAGAGCTCCACTGGACCAGAGAAGGTGGGACCTGGATTTACGTCTAGATCTGCCAAGCCTCAGCCATGTGATTTTGGGCAAGTCTCCCACCTTCCTGAGCCTCAGATGCTTTCACTGATCACACTGATCACCTCTAATGTCCTCGGCTCCTCTGGGGCTTGAGCAAGATCGTATCTGTCAGATGCCAGGCACCGTCCTGCCACATGCTGTGTGATCCTTCCTTTTGCACCTAAGCAGTGGAAGAGGAGCCCCAGAGTTCTCGAGGGTGCTTAGGGCTCAAAGAGGACCCAAAAGGGATGGTTTGGGGAGGGAATTTTATACTTGCTTCCTCAGCAGATTATTTCTTAAGCACCAGCTCCGTGAAAGCAGAAAACAAAGGAAACAAAACAACAATGCCAAAATTAAAAACACAGCTCTGTTCCAGGCCCTCTGGGGGCTACAAAACAGTCAGAATACATTCTTCAAGTCTAGAAGGAAAGAAAAGACAGGTGCACCAGTGAAGTGGACAAGTGAAATAAGCAGACAAGAGCTATAGAACGAAAGAGAGAGAGAGAGAGAGCACTTCTTCCATTTTTCTTCCTCCCCCTCCTGCCTGTCTCCTCCTCTTCCTCTACTACTACTTTTACAACCTCGCGGGTATGCAGGTACAACGCCTTCTCTTCCAGCCTCCCACCATGCATGCTAAATGCATCATAGGGGGCATTCCATCCTGACTGAGGGCCCAGGCTTTGGAGTAAGACGCCCTCAGCTTGGATCCCAGCTCCACAACCAGCTGAGTGACCCGAAGTGTGTTGCAGAATCTCACCAAGCTCTAGATTTCTTCATCTGTACAATTGGGTTGGTCGATTATCTTTACCTAGGAGGAGTGTTGTGAGGAGTAAAGGAGAAAGCATATGTAAAGTTTTCACCTCGGTGCCTGGGACATGGTGAGCATCCAACACGTGTACGTTGTCAAGTCCATTCTTGAAACCAGGTTCCCTAGCTCTGGTGGGTTGTGTGACTTTGGGTAAGTTATTTAACCTCTTTGTGCCCCTGTTTCCTTCTTCAGGTTTAATTATCTGTGCTGCTAGGATTAAATGCAGTGGTCTTTTTTTTTTTTTCATTTTATTTCCTTCTCAGAACTGCTATAGGATTGTTGTGAGAAGAAAATAAGACATGTATATTCCTATTATAATACATTATGTGTATTTCATTTAAAAAAAAGACTATCGCCTGGCATACATAAGGCACTATATAAATGTTTGCTATTATTGTTTAAGTTCATTCAGATCATTTATTCGATAAATGTGAATTTAAGATCTACTAAGTGCCAGGCAGTGAAGAAACCAAACTACCCTCACCCTCATGGAGCTTACATCTGAGCGGGCAGATGGATAATAAAATAGGAGTCTGGGGAAGCAGGAAAGGGGCGTAAGATGTGCTAAAGGTGGAAATAGAAGATAACATAAGATAACTTTTAATGAAGGCTTAAAGGAGGGGGAGGTGCAAGCTATGCAAGTGTCTGGGGTCAAGTGCATCCCAGGGCTGGCACGCAAGATCAGAAATGCTATGCCGAAGCTGGTCCTGCCCTCGCCCAGCTGTCTAGCTTTAGGATGGGTGTTCATGCGAGGTCACCTTTGAAAGGTGGGGTCCTCTGCAAACAGTCCTGCTTTCTCTTATTAGCCTATTAATCCCATCAGAGCACAACAGGTTTAACCCTACCTGTGTTTACGTGTGTGTGTGCCCACAAAGTGAAAAGGCCCTAAGATGAGAACATGCCCAGTTTGAAGAACGCAGAGGAGGCCGGGGTGGCTGGGTGGGAGTGAGCCCCAACCAGCACTAGGGACACAGAGGAAACGTAGCTGGGGAGGCGGTGTGTGCAGATAGTAGGGCTCACTGGGCCATCATGTGGCTCTGGCTTTCAAATGATCACACGCAGTAGGTTGTATAGGGATCTCTGTCCGCCTTCCAGACAACCAAGGGCCAAAGAAATTTAGTGACCTGCCCTGGGCACTTCATGGCAGGAGAAGCCTTGAAACCAGATCATGGCCCCTGGTTGGCACTCTTCACACCATGCTGTGCGGCCCCCACCCTGCTGGGGCTCCTGGGGATCCCTCCCCACACTTGGTGCTCTCAGTAACATTTGGAGATTGGTGTCATTGTCCCCTTTTACAGAAGAGGACACTGAGACTTAGAGGACTTTAGTAGTTTGTTCAAAGTCACACAGGCTTGGAACCAGGTTCGCCTGATTCAGAGGTCCTGCTCTGTGAAATCTCTTCCTCAGGTAGGAGTGAAGAAAGGATGCTTCAGCCAGCCAGTTCCACTACAGATAGTGACCCAAGAGAGTGCTTATTTCAGCACCTGGTATATTGCAGGTGCTCATGTCAGTTGTTACTGCCAGTAACTGTGAAAAGAGTATCCTTCTAGAAGATGGTGCCCGACACCTCCTGCTTTGGGCTGTACTCGCTGTACTTTATCACCGGGACAGCCATCCCTCTGGCAGAAACACCCTGTCTCTAGCACAACATATACCCGTGGAGGGCGAATCGAGGGTAAGAAAAGAGGTATCTGGGTATCTGGGCTGGGAGCAGTGAGGAAGAAATGACAGACAAACACAGAGAAACGGAATGAGAGAGAGAGAGAGAGACAGAGAGAGAGAGACAGAGAGAGAATGGAGCTCAGAAGAGGAGTGATATCAAGTTGCTGGTGGTCAGAGCCCTGCATCCTGATCTGCTTGATCATCAGTGGAGGGAGGACAGGGTGCTGGATGCAGGCTTTGGAGACCCGGTGTGGAGCCCATCTCCGCACTGACTCACTTTGGGATTCAGCGATTCTTATCCCTCTCTAGCCTCAGTTTCCTCACTTATGTGCATTCTTTAAGGCCCCTTTCACTTCTTTTTAAAAAATATTTATTCATTCATTCTAAGAGAGATAGAGAGAGAGAGAGAGAGAGAGTGCTAGCAGGGGAGGGGCAGAGAAAGGGAAGACAGCAAATCTCAGGCAGACTCCGTGCTGTCAGCACAGAGCCAGATGCAGGGCTTGAACTCACGGACTGGGAGATCATGACCTGAGCCATCATTTAACTGACTGAGCCACCCGGCCACCCCATACGAGTCCTTTCACGTCTAATCTTCACCACTTACGATTCCTTGACTGGCCCTCACTGAACAAGAAAACACTTCCACTAAATGATACAGGACTGAGTTTATTCAGGAAAAATCGGTCAGTACAATATGCACTACAAGGTATCTTTCCATTCCCATCACAGTCATGGGAAAAACAACTGCATTATAAATTAGGGAGAAGCCGACCCGTCCCCTCCACAGTGGCCCTCAAGACCTTTCGACAGACCTGTTCATTATAAATATGACAGCAGACTATTTGGCTTCTTTCAGGTGGGTCAGCGGTCTGGGCCCAACTGGTGGGCCTTGCAGGTGCAAGCAGAGATCTGTTCAAACCTAGATTTTTCCCTGCAATACCCCAGCCCCAGGGGAGAGTATCTGAAAGCTCGAGGGAGGTCTTTTCAAAATCACCCTCATCTGCATAAAAACGGGGCCTTCCCCATCTCCCTCCCCTCAGGCAGCCTCCCCCAACCTCCCCGCCTCCCCTCCCTGGGGCATTAGGTTCCGGTTGTCAGGCAGCAGAAGTTCCTTGATGATTCTTGTCAATCCAGGCCAGAAAGACATCAAGTTCTCCCAGAGACTTAATGGCCGCTGATCGGACCTCCAGCTGAAACCAGGCAAATCATCATCAGAACCTGCCTTTCTAGACTTTGTAATCGTCAACGCTTACCCCATGTTCCAGTCCTCATGAGGGTTTCCTTTGATTCAATTATATTGGCAGGGCATTCACACCCCAAATTATTTTTCTAGCAGCCAACCCAAATTGTTGCCTCCAAACAAGCAGTTACTTCATGTCAACAACTCATAAACAAAATTAAAAACTCTTCATCCTTTGCCTTCTGTTTTTCTTCTTCCTGCTTTTTTTTCATAGAAACACACACACACACACACACACACACACACACACACACACACACACGCCTCACTGGGCAGTTTCTTTGCTTGTTTTCCTTTTCACATCAGCTTGCTTTACTTCTCCCTGAGAAAGTCTCAACCCCCAGCGGTCTCTCCCAGTGGGTAGGGGAGCATGCTGTCCCCATCTGTCATATGAAAGCACCGAAGCCGCTAAGGACAAATGTCCTCCCCAGTGTCACGCAGATAGTCGGCAGCAGATCTAGAACTAGAACTCGGGTCTCCTGACTTATTCCACCCCTTTCCAGCGACTGAAAGGAGATGGTAAGATTCAAAAGTATATCTTGTGGACCCAGAGAGCATGGGATCCAGTCCTGCCTCCACCACTTGGTTGCAGTAGTTGCATTAATTAAATTACTTAAGCTGTTTGTGCCTCTGTTTCCTCATTTATCAAATGCAGATAATGGTTTATAGCACTGTTATGAGGATCACATGTGTTAATACCTGTAATGTATTGGAACAATACCTGGCTCGTGGTAAGAACAATATAAGTCTTAGCCATTGTTATAATCTTATCCTATGGAATCTCTCCACAAGGAGGCTGTGAACAGGCTCCCGCCTCCTTGCTCTGACTCAAAGCATTTGCATCATTCGGGAGTGTGGTTGAAAAGTAGTAAGTCGTTCCAGACCTACTAAGCCAGAATCTGTATTTTATTTTGACAAAGTCTCCGGAGGATGCCTGTAAAGAGCATAGTTTCTACTCTACCCCTATCTGACATGCGCATTCTACATCTGCCTGTACGGGAGAAGCACTGCTCTTTTGTCACCCCCAGAATGCTGGTGGCAGTTACCTCCCACAGTGACACCTAGCAGGTCACATGTTCTGTGCATCCCATCGCTGGGGATCTTTGTTCCCTCTGTATCACACCCATCAGAAGTAGTGTGTGCTTTCCCTCAAACTTGAACACAGGTTAGTTCTGATATGTGAGGGCAGAAGAAGATTGTGGAGAAGGGGCGCCCAGGAAAAAATCAGCAAAGAGGGTAAGACCAACACACTCTGCTGACACGCAGGATTGGGAAGGCTGGCAGTAAACTCTTGTTGAGTCCATGAGCAACTGGGTAGAGTGGGAGCTGAAGGGCTGGCACCATCTAGTCAGGGTCCCATTTTCCATCTCCATCTTCCACATACCGCCCCTCCCCCATCCTTACCTGACTGTAGTTGTCATGGATGATTCTGGTGGTGTTGGTGGCTTCCTCCCTGCAGTGACACTGCCTCTGCTTCTGCTGTGATTAGGGGAGGAAGTACCCATCAGAGACCTTTCCACCCAGCCTGCTCTTTCCACCTAAAGGGTGACATTCCTCCTTCTTCCCAAGGTGAGTCAGGTGGGTAAACCCAGGTTGGAGCAGCAAGAGGGAGTCGAGTCTGTTTATAGAATCACCCTGTGTTTGCCCGGGGCTTTTGCTCTTTTTCTGGGTTTACAGCTCACCTGACTGGAAGGGCCAGGGAAGTAGGCACCAATCTGGTCACCACTCTGTGAATGCAGCATTCCACAAAGGAGGCACTATGTATTTATTAGATTAGTTAATTAAGTAATTGGTTAAATAAATCTTAATGTAAGTATGGCAGGAGTCGTGACTTTTTCTAACAATTTTAGAATCCGAGGCACAAAAAGGAGACATGATTTGCCACAGAGTCACACAGGTAATCATTGGCAAGGATGGGGCTAGACCCCAGAATTTCTCCTTGTCTAAGTTTTTGTTGGGTTTGTTTGAGTTTAGTTTTATTTCTGGTGTTTGTTTTTAATAGATCACAATGAATTTATAGGCAACTCTTAGGGAGAGACTATAGGAGGGAACAACACAGAGGTTAATTGGTATGAAAACCCCAAACGGTCCTAAACAAAGAAACTAGAGAGATAGGGAGATGCTTAAGAGAAGCCTGGACTGCTGGGCATGCCTCTCTCCCAAGCCAACCCTGAGATCACTTGAGGAGTACTTTGATATAAGTGGTCACCCCAGGAGAATTATCTGTGAGGAAACCAGGTCCGATGGGGTATCAACAGGGAAGAAGCCCTGAGAAAGAGACTCTTGACAGTTTCCCCATGGACGACAGGGCAGGGAATTTCCTTTGGTTCAAGAACCATTTCAGAGAGACGACTGGGCCTAGCATGTCCTGGGGCGGACGGGGAACAGATGTTCAGATGTCCTGATGTGGCAACTCACACATTGTTGCAGAGCCCTCTGCATGTAGAGGAAAGAGTTGGCAATGCTGCTGATTCTTCTCAAGATTTGGGGGTTCAGCTCCTGATGGTCCTTGAATACCTTGTCCACGTAAAATGCCAGGAGGTTCTTGGTCACACAGCACACATCTAAGGGCTACAGACACAAATTAGAGAAAGCTCCAGAAGCCCTCTTCTCTTACTGTGTTAGGGCCACAGCAGCCTTTTTTTGAGTAGAGGCATCAAGGAATGAAATAGCTAAAAGCAAATTTTTCAAATTCCTATTGGTCTCAGAGTGTCCAACTCCTCTTACTACATCAAAGCTACTAATGACAAAGGTACTGAGGAGAGATTGCGGTTCACCTCCCCTTTCTGATGGCCAGGAAATACAGTAACAAGTGATGGAGCCCAGTTACAGACTAGAATATTCTCTCTACAGCATCCGAACATGTTATCACTAACTTCAGCTTAAACCTGTCCAGGAATCAGGCATCGGCCTTTCGAAAGGGTCCATGCCTGAGAAAGTTTCTGGAAAAGTACTTCCTTACATGGTGCTTCAGTTTGTTCCTTGGTTCCATCTCCCAACCATCAACATGTATATAAATTCATATATATAAATACCAATAGCGATCGCACACCAGGTGTGTGCCGGACACATACTCCTTCCATTGTAATGACATTGCGTTTAATCCTGCTCTGCTTCTCCCACCACCCCAGTCTGTCCTTCTTAAACTGCAGGGATCATTTGAATGGAGCTAAGATTTCCAAGAATGGAAACTGACAGCGGCAGAAAGACATACATCTGGGCAGGTCCACAGTCGATAGAGTGCATATCTCTCTAAGGAGTTGGGGGGTGGTGGTGACAGTGTTGAATTCCTAGGGCACAACTCAGGGCAGCTGGCCGGGCTGAGTTTTCTTTTAGCAATTTACACCCTGCCCTGAGAGTCAGTGAGTTACTCTGCAGGAGATTATAACTCAATCTGAGAAGGGAGGAGTGTGCAACGGAACAGTGCATCCATCTTCATTAGCATTAAAGTGGCAAAGCTTCCTTGGCCCCACAAGCAGCTTTTCCTAGATGACAAACTCCACTGGCAACACAAAATCCTTCTCCTCCTTCTCTCCTGCTGGTTCCCTTAACCAAAGGGGCAAAACGTTGCACACCTTTGTTTTACCGGGGAGAGAGGGAGAAAATTCGTGATAAAGACTTGCATCCCTGTTGATCCCTTTCTTTATGCCACACCAGCTATTTCTAGACCTTGAGAAGAGAAAGAATCTGGAGACAGAGGGAGCTTGGGGGTTCAACCACTGGCTCAACCACTGACTAGTTGTTTTCTTGCCCAAGCTATCTATCAATTTGCTCATTTGAAAATGTTGGTTTTGGAATAGGTGGCCTTTTTGGTCCCTTCCAGATGCGATATCCTGGGACTCTCTTATATAGTTGACTGGAATAGTGCTTAATAAGTGGCTACATCTGTTTACTACAAATAAACCAGACCCAATACTACCTATAAGAATCGTTTCGCTTTGAGAAGCCCAAAAGAAAAAAAAAAAGTAACTCATTGCAGCTATCCCTCCTACTCTGGGAGATAAATATCTGAAAAAACTGGATCTTTCTAGAATGCTTACAAGAACTGGAAGAGCTCTTTTTAAAAATGTTTATTTATGTATTCTGATCAAGGGAGCATGAGCAGAGGAGGGACAGAGAGAGAGGGAGAGAGAGAGAATCCCAAGCAAGTTCTGCACTATCAGTGCAAGACATGGGGCTTGATCCGACGAGATCATGACCTGAGCCAAAATCAAGAGCTGGACACTTAACCAACTGAGCCACCCAGACGTCCCTGGAGGAGCTCATTTTTAAAGGCATTTCCCAGTGGCTTCTTCTGTAAAGTGAATTCTCACCTCATAAGTCAATTGTTTTATAACACACCCTCAACACCTCTCATCTGGACCATTGGACTGATCTCCTTATGGCTTCCCTGATTCACATTCTTCGTTGTAAAGAACATCACCAGACTATCTTTCTGAAATGTCTTGTGGCCATACAGTCTTCAGCTCAAAAACCTACAGCGACTCCCCTATTGCCTGTATTATTATAAGGTCAACGCTTAGCCTGACTTTTAAGGTTCTTGGTAAAATGACTCTAGTGTATTTTTCCACCTCATCCTCTTCCACTCACCTCATTCACCAGCCTGTCCCTCAGACCACAAGCTTGGCTGCCTCACTGTCCCCTGACACACATTCATTATCTCACACACATTCTCCGTGATCTCGAGACTCCTTCCTCCCTTATCCACTGATCCACAGCCAACTCAGCTTTTAAGCTACTGCTCATTCCTCAGCTCCCCCATAAAGCCTTCCAGAATCACTTTGAGCCACAGACAGCCTGTGCCATTTGAGCTTGTGGTATACCCAAGCTCTAGGTAAGTGGTGCTTCTTTGATCCTCCCTAAGGGGCTTCCAAGTCTCTAAGACACAAGTGTGCCCTAACACATCAGCTGGCAAATGAGAAATGCGAATATTTAGAGTACGCTGGCGATGAGAGAAGAGAAGACAGGGTGGGGATTTCTTTCTAAGCCTGGAGGTACTTCTCCATAAAAAGTAACAATACAGGAAAAAGCAGATTCTGGCCAATACCTTAATGCTGTTCAGGGTCTCCGATGTGGACAAGATGGTAACATTTTGGAAGGTGTCCTTAGCTTGCTATGGAGGGAAACATAAGAACAGGCACAAGCAATGAATATTCCATGTCCCCCTGAGACACAAGAAATAATGAAAAGGAACTTGTTCTTCAAGTTAAGATGCAAGTTGAGACATACCCCCTTGCCCACACCTTCACCCTGCACCCATACTCACGATGGCTTTTTTGATTTCTTGGAAACTCTCTTCTATATGGTGTATGTCCATGGAAACCAGACATCTCCTAAGACCTCGGGCGTGCACTGAGCACAGGAAGAGCATAGCAGCCATGAGCCAGAGGGAAACACGCTGTGCCTTCATGTCCTGCAGGAAGGGATGGAAGTCAGCTGCCGAGCTGAGAGTGGAAGGCAATAGAGACCCCTGACTGAGCTGCCCTTTGGACCTCGCAAGGCAGCCCAGACAGCAACCAAGAAAACAAGACTCACTACCTCAGGCTTGTGGTGTTCATGGTCATGAGTCTCCTCCTCTGGTTTTCTTGAATCAATTGAATGAGCCCCCACCTTCACCCCAGAAAGCACACTACAGGGCTCTCTCAAGTCCCAGAGAATGTATTTGTGTGGATATCACTCCATTATGACTCAACACGCTCATTTTGTCAACAGTGTTGAAAAGCATTGTTTGTAATAAATTAAATAGGAAAAACAGGGTTAGTAATACGCCCTAGGAATTAGGCAACAGATCTGAAAAACCCTAAAAGCACATTTGGTTTTTTTATGTTTGCTCCTGAAATAGGCGACACCCTTTTATTATAAACCCTCGATGTGTATCTGCTTTAAATCATTTGTTTGAAGCCATCTATGAAGATGTCACCTTCTTCCGGAGAACAACTTATTAGCCACTGTGAAGCGACAGAGGAGGGCAAGTTGAGCCACAGACAGCCACAGAGCTTCCACTCTGTCACCCACTGAGTCAGGTGTGTGAGGGACATGTTTGCAGCTAAGTTAGTCCTAGACAGGGTCAGACTCGGACATTCCGTCTTTTCTCCTTCCCTCACCCTCCCTGCCTCTGTCCTCTCTGCCTCTTCCATTAAACTGCTTTCATGGTGTCGCCCAGACACACTGAGGAAAGTGTACACAATGTAATCTCGCAGCTTGTTAATTCTCTTTCTCGGACTTTCCCCAGCACTAGCCCAGGGCTTAGTCTTAAAGAGAAGTCTTAGGACGTTGCGTGTGACTGGACGGTGCTCTGCCCAGCCTCATCTGCGGTGCTCACCCAGCGCTCTCGCTTAGAGCCACTTATGTGCCTGTGAGAATGTAGTGTGTGGCAAGACAGGAGATAGGAAGCCAGCTGGGGGCGCTGAGGAGCCCCCTACCCAGCTCCTCACCCTGGCTCACGTTGTGACAGCTATAAAGCACGTGTGTATGAGTGTGAGCCTCTGCAGCCCCTACTCCCCACCACCCCTCCCCAGTCTTTTTTGGGATTCCTAGGCCCCAGAAAGACACAGCAAATCCTGTTTAGAAAACCATTTTGCCTCATCTCTTAACTCCCCATGTCGGTCGTTCCCCATGAGCACAGGGGTAGAATGAGGCCTCACTCAGAGGCACGCATCATGCTAAAGGCCTTGATTCCTTTTTCCAACCTCTCTCTTTCTGGCAAAACAGGAAAGTAGACCCTATTGCCAGGGAAGACTGTAGAGTCCCCCACAGCTCTATCACTTCTCAAGGCAACGAGGATGCTTCTGGAAAGTCAAGTGACTAGGAAGAGAGCACAGTTTTTCTTCTGACAAGACAACTCTCAGAAGCAGGGGAACATTGTCTGATCACCCCATGCCTGAACCCCATTGTGTGGAGGAGAAAGATGCCTCCCTTAGCTCGGTTAGGTGACCTGTGACATCTTGGCCAATTCAGATAATCGTGGTATCTGATGTTTATCATATATGCCACATGTGTTGGGCATTGTGCCGAGAATTTTCCATAATGATCTTTCTAATGCTCACAACCACCCTGTGACATGGGTTGTTTCTGCCCCAATTCTATTCAAGAGGAAACTGAGACAGAGAACTGAAGAAACCCCCAAGGTAGGCAGTCAACAAGCAACAGAGCCAAGACTGGATGACAAATAGGCTGGCCTTCAAGCCGGCCATCCTCACCACCACACCATCCCACTTCCTGTACCATTCCACCGGGCTTTCAGCTGGACATCACAGCAGATCCCCTCACACAGACAGGAGCACCTCTCTGATTGGCTCCCATTGAACCACTGATTCTCCTTACATTTAAAGAGCTATTTAATACAGCAAAGCCTTAAAAAAAAGGTATCAAGTGCCCAGCACAGCTTCTAGAACAAAAAGGTCATAGTAAATATTAGTTTCCTTCCCCTTCTCTCCTTCCCTCCTTCTTCCCTATTCTCCATCTTTTCTTACTGAGAACAAAACACTAGAAGATTCATCCTTTATATGGAGTATCCTTCTCTGTCCTACAAAATACCAGGGCCTAAGATATCACAGGCCATACACAATAACAACAGGTCACTTCTCTGCAGGAGTGAGGAATGAGGGCTAGGGCGGTATGACTAAAAGCCTCCAGTGAAGGCCCATGTGAGCCTTACCTCTCACTGAGTGCTCCCAGGCTGTTCCTGTGTCTTCTCTCTCCACGCTCCTTGCCAGTTGGAAAAGGCAGGTCACTTTTATGCAGGTGGATAAGAGGAAATGCTGTCAGGGGTTACTGGGTGGGTCCACCTTTGGGAAATTAATTTTTTCCTTGTTTCCTTAGCATCTTATTTCCTTAATTGTTTTCTTTTCTTGCTTCTTTGAGATATAGCTGATTAATCATTATTAAGAAATGCCTCTTTCTTCTGGGTCTTGACATGCAGCTTCTAGGAAGAATAAACTCCCCATCTCCATGCAAATGAGAATTTCTTGCAATTCTGTGTCCATACAGAAAAATCCAAGTTAGGTCACTTTCCTGATTGCTGTGGCATGCCACCAACTGTACCCTGCAGGCAAACTCAGGAAACTTCTCTCCTGGTGGCCACACCCTGACAGCAGCCAGTCCCAGGAGACTCTGCAGGTGCCCCTGGTCCTGGCACACTCCATCTGCCAGATGCCTCATACAGCTGTTGAGAACCTCTTTGTGCTAGGCACCAGCTAAATGTTCTACATGCATTATTTTGTTTAACTTTATGAGGAACATTTTTCCCCCTCAAAAATGCAACTACATATTTGGACATCATCTCTTTCCCTTTATCATTTCCTTGGAGAGCTGCTTCATCTTGACAAATGCAGGGAGAGAAAATGAGTAAGGAGAGGGGCTGAGGAGCCAGTGGCAGATTCAAGAACAGAGCCTAGAGTCCTTGCTCTTGGAAGAGAAGACCCTCTGTCTAAATCACCTTATGTATAAAAACTCTACACCACCACTTCTCCAAGGATCAGAGTTTGAGGTGATGGTGAGGGAAAGATAGGATGTAAAAACTCCCTCTCGAACATGAAATCCCAAACTAAGCAGAACTTGTTTCTGCCAGATGAAGCAATTCTAAGATGGGGTGCAATTATGAGAGACCCACTGGGCCCCTTGGACAATGGGCTGGAGCAGACCTTACACGTAGCAGACTAGGGAGTGATGGGCAGACCACTGGCAGAAAAGAAAGAGTCACTGGCAGAGAAGAAAGAGGGACAGGTAAGCCTGGGGACTTTTTATGGGGTTAAGTGCAAGGGAAAGGAGCTCCAGGGGCTAAAAATCTTGTTGTCCAGCATCTCGGACTTAATGAAATAATATATGTTGTAAGAAGCAGTAGATTATCATGGCCATAGTGTAGCTCTAGATTTAAGTCCTGACTTTCCCTCTTCTCTGTTGGACACTAGACAGGCTAGTTAAGACTTTTCTCAAGCTCAATGAAATAGGTAACAAACTATGAGGATTTGAAAGTGCTAATGGACTTGATCCATAGTAAGTACTCAATAAATAGTATTTATTCTGATGCTGTGTGCCAGGTACCTGGAAAAGGAGAAGGCATCTTCGTTAGGAGTTAATAGTGTCTCTCTATTCCTTCTAACAGGGAGGAAGAAGCTCTTTTGAGTCTAGAGATCTGCCCCCCGCCCACCCCTGCTTCCCCCAGAAGGGGTGGACAGGAAGGTGGATGCTGTTTTCCCAGCACAGCCTGAGCTGCCTGGCTCATAGCTCACAGATGGTGACCCAGCTCCAGCTTCTAGATGATTGCAAAACTGTCCATGCTGGCTCTCACCCTGTATTCATCCCTTTGTGCACAGACTGTATGTCCTGACCCAGCTTTCATCTCAGGACAGAGATGTCATATCAGGAAACTTGCAAAGGAAGGAAAAATATGTGATGTGTTTACAGTTCCCCTCCAGCACACACTGTATCATAGCAGCTAGGACTATCGCTCTGCAGGCGGCCTGCCTTAGGTTGCCTGCCTTTGCCCCCTGTGGGTGTTAGACCAAAGGCAAGCCAGTTCATCTCTGTGCCTCGGTTTTATTCATCTGCAAAATGGTGCTGATTGTGCCTACTGAATACTCACCATGTGGGCAGGGCGTGCAGATTAAATTAAATACAAACCCTCAGCACAGGGACTGGTAGATAATAGGAGATTTAAAAATGATAACTTTGTTTTTTAATTTTACAGTCCATTTTTGAACCCATAAATTGGAAATGAAGAGAGACAATAAGAAATGATATTCGGGGCTACTGCGTGGCTCAGTTGGTTAAGTGTCTGACTTCGGTTCAGGTCATGATCTTGTGGTCTGCGAGTTTGAGCCCTGTGTCAGGCTCTGTGCTGACAGTACAGAGCCTGGAGCCTTCTTCAGATTCTGTGTCTCCCTCTCTCTCTGCACCCCCCCTCTCAAAAATAAACAGACATTAAAAAATTAAAAAATAAAAAAGAAACGGTTTTCCTCCATCCTAAGCCTTGCTGCCTAACAGTTAATATAAAAAGTGAGGATATAGATTGAAGTGGAGTGGTATCCCTTCCAGGACAGCAGTCAAATTATGGATTTGATCCATAAATCTAGAGCTATGTCTAGCCTTATAATTGGGTCTTCTAAAACCAGTTGACTCACTATTGGAATACCAGAGCTCAATTTTCCATTCAGTACATGGAAAAGCAAGAAAGCGTGTGAAGAAAGATATTTGAGACAGAATGGAAAATGTTCTGAGTTTGACATGTGCTGGACACTTCCAATCCCTTGTCCCCACCCACTATCCACTCCAACTTCATGAACCATTCATGGTACTGCAAGGGCAATTTCCTCTCCATAAAAGAGTGCAACCGGACTGCTCCTCTAAGTGCTTAGTCCTGGAGCTCAGACAAAAAAATGAGCCAGGCATTGCACAACTGCAGGGGGCATGATGCCCTTGGCCCTTTATGGGAATGAGTTTCCATGGTCTTGAGTAGTGTGGCCCTACTGAGTGATCTGGACAAAATCGATTAGGTCTGTATGAATAATTTTGTGCATATCATTATGAGGACTGTACAACACTAGAAAAAATGATAGAGAAACAATGTGCCAAAGAAAGAAATGTTGATATTGACGAATAGATGTTGCATCTGGGAAGTAAATAAGAACTTAAAAACAGAAATAATATAAATGTTTAAATGTGTTGATAAATACATTTGGATTGTACGGATACATTTGGAATTTGTACATAGCTTGAAAATAAAGCAAAAAAAGGATACATTTCCCAGTTTTGGGGGACTTTAAACCTGAAAAATTTCTCCTTTGTTTGGGATTTAGAAAGGAGAGTCAGAAACAATAGCAGAGAGCACCCCGTTCAGCATTCCCATTATAGCAATGAACAAACGGAGGCGTCAACCAGCCCTCCTGCCACATGCCGAGGAAGTGGCACCCTGTTCTCAAACCTCCGTCTCTTGACTTCTAGCTCAGTGCCCTTTCTAACCCCATGCTGACCTCTCATTTTAGGATCGAGTGGAGTGGGACGGAACACAAAGCTATGTGGAACCTCAAGCTTGTTTAGCAGGCGAGGTGATGTAACTCTCCCAAGTCGAGCTGTTCTGACTTGCCTTCTCTCAGGAAGTCCATGTCCTAAGGAGATTCGAACTGGCTGATCCTGCCTCGTAGGAGAAGGAAGGACAAATTGCACACCTATGTTACAAACCTCTGACCATGCCTTCTTCTTTTTCATGCACAGGGCTCTCAGTCAAGTCCTGCTGATCTAGAGCCTCAGATTCTGTTTGGCACTTTATGCCAATGGATTCTATGGATCGAATGGCATGAAACAACCCCCATAGAGACTGGGGAGGAGAAGCCAAGGGTGGGTAATGGAAAGAGTCCAAGCACTGCCTCCCCACTCCTTTCCTGGATCACTGACCTGGTCTCGTTCCTAACAACCCATCCTCTCCTAGGCCAGCCAGATTTTCTAAAATGCAAACCCAGTCTTGGTGCTGCTCACCCTACAACTCCCAGGATGCCTCCCAGGAGCCACCAGGATAAAGGGTAAGCCTCTCTCCATAAAACTTTAGAACCATCACAATCCAGACCTTGTCCACATCTCCAACCTCATCTCTCTTGAGAGCCTCAGACACCTCACTGCCCCTTTTCACCTAGAAAGCATTCCCCCTTGCTTTTCTGCTTTGCAAATGCTATCCAGCTTTCAAGACTTAACTCTGGGGTGACTTCCTGTGTGAAGTCTCTCCCCTCTTCCTTTCCTTAGGTCCCCTTCTCTCCTCCACCCTGCCTACTTCCATGCTGGTTGAGTTGACTCCTCTTTCTTTCATATTCCCACTGGATGGATACCAGATGCTGAGTAACTTTGAATTTCAGGTAAACACATTTCAGTGCTTTATCATCTGAAATTCACGATTAATTTGGGTGTCTGCCAGATTTGCTAAATCTGGCAATTTTACACTGAACCCTCAATAGATAGATGGTCAACCCCAGCCTGGGCAAGACCCTGTTTGTATGAGGCCTGTAGCTCATACAATCAGGTAGGGAGAGTATTTCTGAAGAAAAGAAATTTTTAATAAAAGTAACAAATCGAGACAAAAGTGAATCTTTATTTAGAATGATAAAAGAGGGGCATCTGGGTGGCTCAGTTGGTTGAGCATCTGACTTCAGCTCAGGTCACACAATCTTGCAGTTAAAAAGTTCAAACTCTGCTGACAGCTCAGAGCTTGGAGCCTGCTTTGGAGTCTGTATCTCCTGCTTTCTCTGCCCCTCCCCACTTGTGCTCTGTCTCTCTGTCTCAAAATTAAACAAATATTAAAAAAAAGAAAGAATGATAAAAGAAATAACAAATTACAAAATTTAAAAGCTGACAAATACCACATACCGTGAAATCCAGGAAGGTAACTGAACACTTTTATAAATTAACTATGTAACATCTCTTTGTTTGCTTCTTCTTAACAATAATTTTTTTGATGTTTTTATTTATTTTTGAGAGAGAGAAAGCAAGCGGGGAAGGGAAAGAGAGAGAGGAGGACAGAGGATCTGAAGCAGGCTCTGCACTGATAGCAGAGAACCCAATGCAGGGCTTGAACTCACGAACTGTGAGATCATGATCCGAGCCAAACTCTAACCCTCAACCGACTGAACTGCCTAGGTGGCCTGGCAATGATTTTTTTAAAGTGTCATTTTCTATGAAGAGAATAAAAAGGTAATCCTATATTTCTCTGATATGGTTGTCCAGAATTGTGTTTTCGTTGATGATAGGTGAAATGCATGACATATATGACAGGTCTGTACCCTACAAACATGAAAATTCTGATAATTTCTGTTTTTCTTACCATCAGAAGATTAAAAAGTATGTGATTCATTTCCAATCACATGTATTACATTATTGAATAAGTATTTCTAGGTTGACTTGATTTAAATGAAAACCAAATCTTTGGCTTATGATTTTACATGTTTGATGACTGGAAGAATTTTCAACACACTTCCTTCTGTCTCCATACATCTCAAACCTTGTTTCTCTTCTCCTGCTCACACGCTTTCAGTAACAAGAATCAGCACAGTGAGTGAAAGCACTTTCCCAGGTGCTATTCTCATACCAGGATGGCTAGCAAAATCTTGACCGCACACAGATATGATTAGAAGCCATGGAAATACATCTCACTAAAAACCAAATACATCCCCCAATTAACTGCACCTTAGCCAGATCTCCACCTATTCTGGCCTCTCTAACATTACCTGCCAGGAGGGGAAGTCAGAGTGAAAAAGGACACTGATCCTAACTGACTACGTCTAACATACCTTCCTGTCTTGAATTTTATAAGAACATATGACATGTGAATACATTGCTAAGATTCCTCCAGAGACATGCAGGGAGCCCATGCAAGTAAGGGATCCAAAGCTTAAACTTCCTTAGCTAAGCAGTAAATCCCCACTGATCACAGACTCGAAGATAATACATTGCATTTATTTGTATTTGGTAATTTATTTTTAATTTTTAATCAAAGATTACCACGTATATAATTTTAGAAGGCATATATATGATGAAAACTGCAGTCGGTTGCCCCAGCCCTCCCTATTATTCCTCCCTCTATTCCTATGCCCTGTAGGCAACACCTGTCAACATTCAGCTTCCTCTTCTGCCACCCAGCTCCATAATTCTAAAGGACACGCATTTATTGCTATTTCATACTCTTCGCTTTAGAAATGATCTATCAGCTAACTACAGTAGAAGATAAAAATGTAGTTCTTGTACAACACCCCATACAAACATGCTTGCTTCCGTTCCCCCATCCCACCCAATATAAACATATCACAGTTGCACTTCTTTTGAGGCAACATGTCACAAAAGTCTACCTAAGGAGGCGTGAGCCACAGGGAGAAGGCAAAGTCCTGCTCTCTGGCCCTTGTGTCTCAATTTGCTCCAGGAAGAACCAGAAGAATAGTATCAGGTTCAAATATTTGATGTACTTTTCATTCCATTACCTTACATTTCTCATGGTCACAAACTCAGAATTCACAGACTGAAGGGGCCCAGGCACGGTATTAAGCACCTGTATGCACTATCTCTTTTGATGTTCCTACCTGTTCCACAAAGTACATGCTATGTTTGTGTCTATTGTTTTAGCTGTGGAAGCTGACACCTGTCAATTGCTTTACCCAAGGGCAGCCAGAAAGCAGGTGGCAGAGATAAATGCCATTGAGGCAGCCTGGCTCCAGCACCCCCTCTTAACCACTGCATTCTACTAGCTGTGAAGAAGCATCTGGTCCAGACTTCTCATTTGCAGATGAGGAAACAGATGAAGCTCAGAGAAAGAAGGAGTGTCTTGTCTAAAGGCATGCAGCTGAAAAGTGGTAGATTGGGGACCCGTATTTCTGAACTCTCAGTCTCAGTTTCCTTCGCATGACCTTTATCACTTGTCACTTCTTCTGGCTTCTTCCTACAAATATAGAAACCTTCCTATAAAGAAAAAAGACAGAAAGAAAGGCATCTCTTTCCTCCAAGCAAAGAAAAGCAGAGCAGCAAATGGTATACAATATGGCTTGAGAACACTCTTCCCAACCAACAAATCCAGGCATGTCAGCAAAAACTGATTCTGTAGAAATCGGATGTGGTTTTTCCCTCACTGGTAAAATGAACCGTATCAGTCGAAGACAGCTGTTCCCGCAGGCACTGGGAGCCAGGGAGTTCCTGGGGAGAGCTTCTTCTCAACAGACCTGAGGGGAGCAGGAGGTTGGGCTGGAGGCTGTTGGCTTACTGCATAGGTATACTTAACGGGCAACGAGGCAAGGGCTGATGGATCTGAAATCTTCAAGGTGGGAGAGCAGGCAGGCACAAAGACCCTAGCCAGCAGCACTATGTTGTGGTATTATCCCAACTCTTAGGATCCTGTCTGTCCAGAAAGACAGAGGTTTTGCTTAAACTTATTAATCCTAGAGGATTTTCTACACTGGGTGGGTTAAACCTCCACCATATTCTAGGTACAGATTCATTCCATTTGGCATGCTGAGTGGGAGCCAACTGCCGGTATCTCTCAGAAGTGAGCTAGGATTTTCAGCTTAAGGCTCAAATTTAAAGCATGTTGCAATTCCTCCAGAAATCCTCTTGCCCCCCCTCACCTCATTCTTTTCTGCTTGGTCTCCTCTCAGCACTGTTTCTTCCATCAGAGGACTGCATTCCAGCTAGCAACTAGATGGCTCCTCTGGTAAATCAACTTTTCAGTTGGAGAACATAAGGTCAAGTTCTCACTTGGGTATAAACTCCATAATGGCAGAGATCTTGTCTGTCTTGTTCATTATTTTGCCTCCAAAATGTAACACGTAGTAGATACTCCATAAATGTCTATTGAATGAGTGAAGGAGTGAATGGCAGATACTGGGAACTTCCAAAAGTATAGACAATTGCAGAGTTTTTTGGTGTTTCTCCACAGCCACTTGTAAATTTGGGTAGTTTAACATGAAGAGCTTGCCCACTAAGTTGGTTTCCTGGTAGGAAAGGGCTCCTGGACTTGTACAATAGAAACACTTTTCTTCGGTGCCCCTTAGGTAAATCCCTATCGTAGAAAAATCAGAAATGTCAGGCCCAAAGGGTTTACAAGCTTCTCTCTCAGTGTCCATGACAATCAGCCCCTGGGAAGAAGTAGAGGCAAGCAACCTTGGCTATGGAAGAGTTGAATTGTATAGGTCTTTCTCTTTTGATGTGTGCACCTATTTGGAGATTAAGCAAAATGTGGTACTGGAAGAAAAAATTGTGAACATGATATTTTATAGAAATGAAAGAATTATCAAACAGGAAGAGAAAAAAACTCAACTCAGTTGTATCTAAGTAAAATTAATCGTTTTGTTTAATGCATTTGAAGCACAATAACACGTAAGCACATTGTGTCAGAGTAACTTGCCAACCCTAAAGCTTGTAGCACCATCAATATTTAAACACAGAAAAAGTTAGTCATGCCCAGACTACAGATCCAAGATGTATCCTTTGTTCCTTTGACAAATTAATGAAATATATGGAATAAACCCCCCAAATGTACAGAACATACAAACTTTCTGATGTTCACCTATGAATATTCAGGAGTCCATAAACTCTAAATTTTAAACCTTTAAAAGACTTGGCTTGGGTCTAATTTTGACAGTTGCTGGCTGCATAACTTTGGACAAGTGAACCTCTCTGTGCCTCACTTTCTTCATTGAGAGGAACGGGGTTGATCATCCCTGCCCTGTGTTACAAATCATGTACTGCATACATGTGTGAGGGATGATAAGGCGCACAGGGAGGGGTATCCATCTGGAAAGGAAGAATTGCCTTTTCTCTCTACCTATTTATCTAAGAGCAGGCCACGGCATACTCCGTGATGGAAGTCACAGAAACAGAGACACAAATCCGATACTGGGAGGAAGCCGCCACTTGGCCTCTTG
Source organism: Paguma larvata (assembly GCA_030068075.1). NCBI lineage: Eukaryota > Metazoa > Chordata > Mammalia > Carnivora > Viverridae > Paguma > Paguma larvata. The sequence goes on along the minus strand of CM057840.1, from coordinate 8,919,697 downwards.
GTTGAGTTTATTCATGTTAATCCTGCCTAAAGAAGGGTCTTCTCAGGGTGGGGGGCTTGAACCATCTCTCCCTTAGGAAGAAGCAGGTGAATAATTTCTGGCTCCCATGGGTCTATAGCCCCCACTGAGACTGGCAAAATCAAATGATGCTGAATTATGGAATAAGCCCCAGACTTGGGCTGGCCACCATCCCAGGTTGCCTGGGACTGAGGCCTTTCCTGGGACACAGGGTTTTCAGTCTGAAAGATGGAAAAGTCCTGGGCAAACCAACACAAGCTGGTTACTGCCAGTCGGACTGAGGAAAATGAGCCAGATTTGAGATCTGGGTCTGCTGCTTGCTAGCTGTGCAACTGTGGGCAAATCCCATAAGGCTAGCTTCTGTTAGCCTCAGTGTTCTCATGTAGAACGTGGGGCAAATGAGGACAAAACTATATAATGTATAGGGCCATTCCTAGCTAAAGGGGGGAACTCAATAAATATTTTCTAATCTGAAAATGCAAGCAATAGGAATGTAACTCCCTGAGGGGAAACTTTGCTTTCCGCCTCTCCACCAGCACTCTTCCCCTTCACAAACAGGAGTCTGTCACCGTTTCACACTCTCCAAAGCATTTTCACATATGGTATTGCTTTATATTCCAAATTCCTCATAAGTAGGGAAGATGTTCCTATCGTCTTTTTCTAGATGGGAAACTGAGGCTCAGTGATTGGAGGGTCGTGCAGCCAGGTAGAGCCAGCCCTCCAACTCGAGCACCTCAACTCTTAGTCCAGTCGCCTTCCCTCCAGACCACATTTCCTCTCCCACAGGCAGATGCTAGTGCCTCCCCCAACCTGGGTGCCGGGTCTCTGGAGACGAATACTCCATGGCTACCGTGTGGCGGTGCCCCGGTGAGCACCAGGGGACATTTCACCCCTCACCACACATGATCATGCTCATTGCTGGGCGCCACAAGATTTAGGGCTGAAAATATTCTTTCTCTCTAAACACCTGAAGTTTCTTTTATTTTTTTTAAAGTTTATTTATTTATTTTGAGAGTGAGAGAGCATGAGCAGAGGAGAGAGAGAGAGAGAGAGAAAGACAGAGAGAGAGAAGGAAGAGAGAGAGAGAGAGAGAATATCCCAAGTAGGCTCCACGATGTCAGTGCAAAGTCTAATGTGGGGCTTGAAATCACAAACCACGAGACCATGACCTGAGCCGAGATCAAGAGTTGCATTTTTAACCAACTGAGTCACCCAGGTGCCCCACACAAAGGTCCTTTTACAACTCAAATGTGCTTCAGTCAGATCTTTCTTAAGAAAAGCAGGAGCCTCATTTCCATGACTTTGTGCTTTGAGAATTCCCTTGTTAGGAAGCAGTCAGTGAGACCTGCCAGGGGTGCTGGGGGTGGGGAGCGGTTTAGAGGGTGATGGGCAGGAGAGCAGAAACAGGAGCCATTCCCCAGATTACCTACCCATGTGTTTCCTTCAGTCACGCTTCCATCTTGTCCCTTCCAGATCTTGCTCAGTGTTATGTTTATTCTCTCTCTCTCTCTCTCTCTCTCTCTCTCTCTCTCTCTGTCTCATGCCTTTTCTAGGATTTTATTAACATGAGTTTTTATTTTATTTTATTTTTAAATTTCTTTTAATGTTTATTCATTTTTTGAGAGAGAGAGAGAGAGACAGATTGTGAGCAGGAGAGGGGCAGAGAAAGACAGATACACAGAATCTGAAACAGGTTCCAGGCTCTGAACTGTCAGCGCAAAGCCCAACGTGGGGCTCAAAACCACAAACCGCAAGATTCTGACCTGAGCTGAAGTTGGACGCTTAACTAACTGAGCCACCTAGGTGCCTCTTAACATGAGTTTTTTTTTTTTTTTAATCAATTTATTGTCAAATTGGTTTCCATACAACACTCAGTGCTCATCCCAACAAGTGCCCTCCTCATTGCCCGTCACCCTCTCTCCCTCCTCCACATCCCCCTCAACCCTCAGTTTGTTCTTAGTATTTAAGTGTCTCTTATGTTTTGTCTTCCTCCCTCTCTGTATCTTTTTTTCTTTCCCCTCTTCCCCTGCCCCTGGTTTTTGCTTAGTCTCACAAAGTCCACCTATTCGTGGAAACATATGGTATCTGTCTTTCTCTGACTGACTTATTTCACTTAGCATAATACCCTCCAGTTCCATCCATGTTGCCACACATGGCCAGATTTCATTCTTTCTCATTGCCACGTAGTAGTCCATTGTATATATATACCAATCTTCTTTATCCATTTGTTATGACCCAGCAATAGCACTGCTAGGAATTTACCCAAGAGATACAGGAGTGCTGATGCAGAAGGGCACGTGTACCCCGATGTTTATAGCAGCACTTTCGACAATAGCCAAACCATGGAAAGAAACTAAGTGTACATTAACATGAGTTTTTAAAGAACCAGCCTCCCTACCCATGTGGAGTGGTGAGGATGGGAAAAGAGGGGACGAGAGAGGAGGGGGAAGAAATTCTGCTCTACTGGTAACAAAGCTCTACTAGCATTTTCTCTTTTTTAACTATTAGAAAAATAATTCTTGCTCTGCTAGGGAAAAATTGTGGAGGAATAACTTTGATGCCTTTTTTTTTTAACTTGGGATCACCCAGAGAGAAATAGAGGGTGCACACAGTGACCTATAACCCTATGCCTCAACCCCCACAAGGGCCCTAACCTGAGCCCACCTTAGTCGCTTATACATTCATTCAGACAGATACCCACTGGGCCCCTGTGATGTGCCGGGTACTGTGCTAGGTTCTGAGGACCCAGTAACAGACAACACAAACAGCCCTGGCTCCCCACGGGCCTCTCAGTGGAGAAGGAAACAGGTGGTTAGCCAGTCATTGCCGTCACATTGCCCTTACCGCTCAAGAACTGACCTCTGTGCTAAACTCTTTTAATGTAACATTTTATTTCCTTTTTATAGCCCTGTGAGAAGGTTCTATTCTCAGCCACCTGACACAGATGGAGGGAATTTAGGGAAAAAGAGCTTAAATATTTGGACAAGGGCCGTAAAGCTAGACATGGAAAAGCTAAGGTCTTGACCCACAGAGTCTGACTCTGGAGTGGGTGAGGATGAGGAGAGTGCTGCCCTGGGGGACCCTGTGTGGTCGGGGAAGAGCTACTGAGAAAGTGAGGTTGACCTGGAAATACAAGACGGAAGTACCAGATTCCATTCTTTCCTCCAGATCATCCACCAGACTCCAACATCCCTCCTCAGGATTCTCACTCTATCTTTGCCCCTAGCGTGGTTCTTCAAAACCCTACATCTGCTTTCTCGCTTGCCTTCCTTCTCAGCCCTTCTCTCCTGGGTGTTTCCCCATTAACCCTTCTCAGACCCCCTCTGCACTCAAGCTTCTTACCTAGGACCCTGCCCTCTCTCATTCTTTCAGGGCCATCTTAGAAATTCCCCTTTCCCCAACACCCCCAAAATTTTCAAGCTTAGCCCAGAATTCTGGCTTTCTCAACACCATATATTAATCACATTTCAGGCTAAAACTGCCTTGCTCAAGTTGCCCCAAATTCCTGGGAGGGTGGGGCAGGGACGGGATGAGGAGGAATCTGGGACTTTTCAGCTCCTGGCCACCCTAGAAAGGTAGGGCAAGAGTCAAGCCTGAGGAAACTTGAAGAACCTGGCACCTCCTCCAAATTGAGGTGCAGACCAAGCCTTCTCCCCAGGGGTAACTGGCTCTCATTCCAAAGGGTCCATTCCAGCCCAAATCAACCCAGGCTCAAAGGGCAAAGAGAAGGTGGGTGCAGATTCCAGGGTGGCAGATACCAGGGATGTCTGTCACTGACTCACATCTGCCTCTCCTCAGCACCGTCAGGCCTGGGGAAGCTCAGAAACACCCAGCAGGTGGCAATGCCCACATCCACCTGCTGCAGTGGAAGCCATTATGAGAGAGAAGCCAACTGCACTGACACAGGGACTAAGCTTTTGCCAAGAGAAAGGCACACCCAGACTGTGAGCCTCGATTACTTCCTCTTTCAGAGGATTCCTCTTTCGGGAATTCTAACCTCAGGGAACTCCCAGAGCCTGAGGAGGAGGAGGAGCAGGTGGAAAGGTGCTGAAGTCACTCAAGGTCTCATTCTAGGGAAAAGCCTGATGGAGGAGCAGAAAGAACTTTTAACAAAGTCAGCTCTTCCTCTGAAAGCTGCAGAAGTCATCATAGTGGCAGCAGCAAATACTTACATGGTGCTTACCATGCATGAGGCACTGCTCGAGAATACTTTATACACTTGAACTCAATTCATCTTGGGTCCAGGAGAATCTGCTTCACTGAGGCCTTTTGCAGATACTGGACCCTGCTGCTAATCTGGTATTTTGATACCATTTTAATTTACAAAATCTGTTTTATCATCACATCATTCACTGATTTGGCATACTGAGCATCTGCCATATCCCACACACTGAGAAGACAAGTTTCTTCTCTTAAAGAGCAAAGAGTCTAGAGAGAGACAGGGAAATAAAAAGACCAATCCATTACGGAGGGAGAAGTACTTTAAAGAAGGGAAACCCATGCTGCGGGAATATAATGGAGAGTTACTTAACGCAAACCGAAGTGTGTGGGGATAGGGGGTATCAGAGGAGGCTTCCTTGGGGAGGGGACACCTTGACTGAGTCTTCAAGGATGCCTAGGAGTTAGCCAAGGAAAGAGAAGAAAAGCCTTGCTAGACAGAGGCCTGGAGATATCTGAGAATGGTAAGTCTGGGAAATACCTGTTGGTCAACATGGGTGGCGTTTGGAAGTGGGGTGGGGAGGAGGGTGGCAGGAAGGCATGAGGCAAGATCGCGAGATCCTCAGAGTTTATTACCTAATGGGCTGTGTCAGAGGACCCTCACTGTGTCAATTCCCAGGTGTCCTTCAAGCCACCCCAATTGATGCCATATGGAGTAAAAAGCAAAATGCTCTTGCCAAGCCATACCCAAATTGCAAATTCACGAGAACATAAATGGTTATTGTTTGAAGCCACTGTTTTGGTCTGGTTTGAAATGGTGGTTGTTTTAGCAACAGATACTTAAAACAATCACTTCAGAGATGGGGTAGCAGAAGAGGAAGAGGAGAGCTAAGTGGGAAATGGCAAACATCATCACTAGGGGCCGATATCTTGATCCTTCCAGGCGCCATGTTTGTTTAGAAGCATGTATGTTTGACTGACATCTGCAAGCTAATCCTATCAGTTAATTAATATTAGTATACGATTCTAGATGATACTAAATGGGCATTATGCTCTAACTATAGGGAATATCCTTGGAATCTTGATATAAGGACAGGGATGGGGTAGGATGCTAATACCTCAAAGAGTGTATGCTGGTAAATTGATGTTAGCCTAAAGGGCGATTTCTGATAGCTGGTCACAGGCCTCTACCCTGTCCCTTGACCTTGATTTTTAGAGTTTAGGAAGCCATGCTTATAAAAGTTGCCAATATGTGCCTTGGGAAGTTAGTGGGCATATGAAATGACGGAATGAGGATCCTGAAATATTTTGACAATCTGGAGCAGTAAGTTTAATCCAACGAGATAAGATTTGGGAGGGATAAATATAAGACTTTATGGTTGAATCTAAAAAGAAAATTTTCACAAGTATAAAATGAAGAAGGTGTGGCCTAGCCACGGGATATGTGAGAATAACATAAGTGTTCAGGTTTTGGGTTTAGATAGATGTACCCTCACATTTATCTACACCACTTAGTAACTGTGAGCCTTGGGAAATTATTTAAACCTCTCTGAGACTTAGACTTACAAGTCACTCATTCGTTCATTCATTTTAATTGTTTTAAAGTTTATTTATTTACATTTAGAGAGAGAGAGAAAGCATGACCAGGGGAGGGGCAGAGAGAGAGGGAGACAGAGAATCTCAAGCAGGCTCTGCATTGTCAGCGAGGAGCTGAACGCAGGGCTCAAACTCACAAACGGTGAGATCACCTGAGCCAAAATCAAGAGTTGAATGCTGAACCAACTTAGCCACCCAGGTGCCCCCAGTTAATTCATTTAAAAAGTAGTTTCTGACACAAAATAAATTCTCAGTAAACAGCCAGTAAAAGATCTAAGTAGTTTGTAAAGGTCCTGATGAGACTGGGACAACCCCCCAATTCTCTACAGAATCTGGGAAAGACCTGTCCAAGAGAACTTTCTCTGATGAAAAATATTCTATAATCCATGCTGTCCAATATGGTGGCCACTAGCCACATATGGCTACTGAGCCCCTTAATGTGCCTATTGCAACTGAGAAATGGTTTCTAATTGTACTTAATCGTATATATGGACATACATGCTTTCTTTTCTTTTGGGAAAATGGTTGAATCATGTTGTAGATGTCTGTTTTGTTTTTGAAGAATTTTTGGTGAAGAATCTGTTCAAAGTTTATGCTCTGTTTTTAAATTGATCATTTGTTTCCTTTCTGGTTTTATTTTAAGATTTTATTTTTTTAATGTTTATTTATTTATTTTGAGAGAGAGAGAGAGAAAGAGAGAGAGAAAATCTCAAGCAGGTTCCAGGCAGGCTCCATGCTCAACATGGAACCCAATGCCGGGCTTAACTGTACAACTGTGAAATCATGACCTGAGGCTGATATCAAAAGTGGGACATTTAAGGGACTGAGTCACCCAGGTGCCCCCTGTTTTTCTTTTTTTAACGTGAATCCCTTATTGTCCTATAAGGTGTAAAAAAAAATGGGACACTTCACAGATTTGCATGTCATCCTTGTGCAAGAGCCATGCTAACCTTCTCTGTATTGTTCCAATTTTAGTATATGTGCTGCTGAAGCCAGCCCAAATTGTTTCTTAATATAAAATGTAGGGGGTGCTTTATGTTTTCTGGATACAAGCCTTTTATTAAATATAAGCTTTGCAAATATTACCTCACATTCTATGGCTGATCTTTACATCTCTTATTAGCAGTACCTTCTGAAAAGCAGAAGTTTTTAATTTGGGCAAAGTCCTATTTATCAACTTATTCTTTTATGGATTGTGCTCTTAGCATCGTATCTATGGGATCTTGGTTAAGCCAAAATCACAAAGACTTTTCCTATGTTTTCTTCCAGATGTTTTATAATTTTAAGTCACATACTTAAATTTATGATCCATTTTTGAGTATGATGTATGGTAGGGAACAAAATTTATTTGTTTGTTTGTTTGTTTATTTTTGAGAGAGATAAATAGAGCAGGGGAGGGACAGAAAGAGAAGGAGACAGAGAATCCCAAGCAGGCTCTGCACTGACAGTGATATGGGGCTCAAACAAACCAACCATGAGATCATAACCTGAGCCAAAATCAAGATTTGGACACTTAAACCAATTGAGCCACCCAGGCATTCCACCTCTCCCCAGCCCCCCCCCCCAAAACAATGGATATCTGATTATTACAGCACCATTTGCTGAAAAGACTATCCCTTCTTCACTAAAAGTCTTTACATCTTTGTCAAAAATCAATTATCCATATGTATATAGGTGTATTTCTAGACTCCTTAGTCTGTTTCACTAATCTATGTATTTTTACACACTGTCTTGATTACTATAGCTTTATGATATATCTTGAAGTCAGGTCATGTTAGCCCTCCACATTCATTCTTTTTCAAAGCCATTTCAGCTATTCTTAGTCCTTTGAACTTCATACATTTTATTTATTTTTTCAAAAATTTTAAAATGTTTGTTTTTGACAGAAAGAGATAGAAATTGAGCAGGGAAGGGGCACAGAGAGAGGGAGACACAGAGTCCAAAGCAGGCTCCAGGTTCTGAGCTGTCAGCACAGAGCCCAAACCCACGAACTGTGAGATCATGACCTGAGCTGAAGTCGAATGCTTAACCAACTGAGCCACCTAAGTGCCCCTGAATTTCATAAATCAGCTTGTCAATTTCTATAAAAAGTGTCTATTGGAATTTTAATATTTGTTGAATCTATAAATCAGTTTGGGGAGAATTGCTCTATTAATAACTCCGAGTCTTCTGATCCACAAACAAGGTACATCTTTCCACTTATTTAGCTTTTCTTTCTAGTTTTCACTGCAGCTTTTCATATCTTTTGTCAACTTCTTTAAACTTCGGTATTTTGCATTTTTATGCTATTGTAAATTGGAATTCTTAACTTTAATTTCTGATTGTTCATTGCTGGTATACAAAAACATAATTTACATTTTGAGACACGATTTTTTGTGTGTATTAATCTTGTATTCTGCAATCTTTCTTGACTCACTTCCTAGTTCTAATAGCCTTTTTGTAGATTCTATAGAATTGTCTATGTGGACTATGAATAAAGACAGTTTTACTTCTTTCCAGTGGATGCCTTATTTTATTTATGTTTTTGCCTTAGTGCAATGGCTAGAATCTCAAATACAATGTTAAATATCTGTGGTGAAAAGGAATATCCTTGTATTGTTTCTGTTACCGGGGAGAAAGTATTCAGTCTTTTTTTCATTAAGTATGATGTTAGCTGTAGATTTTTCATAGATGCCCTTTAGTAAATTGATGAAATTCTCTTCAGATAATCACTTGGTGCTATAAATTTCACCCTAAGTGGTTTTTAATAGCATTCCGCAAATTCAGACATGTAATATATTTGTATTCATTCAGTTCAAAACACTTTCTAATCCTTCCTAGTCCCTCTTTTGATTTCTTCTTCGATTCAGGGTATTTTTTTAGAAGTACATTATTTACTTTCCAAATATTTGTGGATTCTTCAGATATCTTTTCCTCACTGATTTCTAATTTAATTCCATTGTGGTCAGAATACATACATGCACGTGTGGTATGTGTATGTGATCTTCAATTTACTTTTGACTAGTGTTAATACAGTGTATCTTTTGGCATTTTCCACCTTTCTTTTTTTTACATTTAACCCGTTTGTGTATTTAAAGTGTGTTCCTTGTGGACAGCATATGGTTGGCTTTTTGTTTTGTTTTGTTTCTTTGTTTTCTTTTTAAATCCAATCTGATGAGTACTCCCTTTTAACTGAGATATTTAGACCATTTACATTTCATGTGATTATTGATATGGTTAGGTATAAATCTACGCTCCAGCTATTTGTTTTCTATTTTCACCATCTGTTTTTAATGCTTTCCTCATCTTTTTCTGCCTTCTTTTGATTTCATTGAGTTCATTATTTTTATTCCATTTCATCCTCTTTGTTGACTTATTACATGTAAATCTTTGTTTTCTTATGTTAGTGGTTGTCTAGAGTTTAGTATACCTCTTTGTTTTGTTACATGCTTCCTTCAGATCATGTTATATAACTTCATGTAAACTATAAAACAATACAGTAGCAAACTTTGTTTCTCCCTTCCCAGCCTTTATGCTATTATTGTCATAATTTACCTGCACTGATGTTATGAACTCTAAAATACATCTTTGCTATTTTGTAAACTGTTAGTTCTTGTTTTAAGAGATTCTTAAAAGAAATAATCTGAGACATTTATTTATGTAGTACCATTTCTAGTGCTCCTTATTTCTTTGTGTACATTCAGATTTCCATCTGGTATCATTTTTCTCCTACCTAAAAGACTAATATTTCTTGTAATGCAGGTCTTCTGGCAATGAATTCTTTTAATTTTGGTATTTCTGAAAAAGGCTTTATTTTACCTTCTTTTTTGAAAAATATTTTCACTGAGTATAGAATTCTAGATTGACACATATTTTTTTTCTTTCCATACTTTAAAGATAACGCTCTGCTGTCTTCTCACTTGCACTCTTTCCAATGAGCGATCTGCTCTCATTTTATCTTTCTTCCTTTGTATGTAATTTGTCTTTTTATTTTTTTACATTGTTCCCTCTAAGCTGTGTTTGATTATGATTTGCTTTGTGTCAATGTTAGGATTATTTTTCCATAGGATTATGCTGTTCCCATTTTGCTGTCTATTAATCCCCCAAATCATGTTGATAATCAGGTAGGACTGATGTAACCAAGAAATCCATGTATATAACAATTAAAAAGGGGGTATGTTTTTAAAAAGTGCTTTATTTATTTATTTATTTATTTATTTATTTATTTATTTATTTATTCAAAGTAAGCTCCATGCCCAGTATAAGGCTTGAATTCACGACCCTGAGATCAAGAGTCACATGCTCCACTAACTGAGCCAGCCAGGCATCCCAAAAAAGGGAGCATACTTTAACTCAGGATTTCAAAAGGACTTGTGTGACAGAACTATTAAATGGAAAGAGAACTTACATGTACCTTACCAGTTAGTTTGGCCAAGTATGCATTCTTAATAGTAAATCTTTGATTGTTTCTTCTACTATTTTTTAAAACATGACCCTGCCCCAGATTCTTTGACATTCTTCCCACTGAGAAGTGAGATCTATATCTTCTGTCCTTGAATCTGTGTTCTGTGACCACTTGACTAGTGGATTGCGGCAGAAGCTACACTGTGCCAATTTCTGGGCTCAGATTTTAAGACCCTGTCAGTTTCATTTTGTTTTTTAGGGTGCCTGTTCTTTGATCCCAGCCACTCTGCCATAAGTAGCCCTAAACTGCCTGGAGATAGGCGCACATGGAGAGAAGGCTCACAGCCCATCACCTTGGCTGAGCTCCCAGAGAGCCAGGACCAGTCATATGAGTAACACATTTTGAAAGTTGATCTGTCAGCCCCAGGCTAGCTGTTATAGCTAGTATGGCATGAAACAAAATAATCTGTCTGCACTGAGCCCTGCCCAAATTGCATATTTGTGAGCAAAATGAATGCTTATTGTTTTAAACTTCTACCTTCTTACATGATTTGGTACATAAGAATAGATAAAGAGAACATCCTCCCTAAAGAACCGGATTCAAAACCAATGTCTCAGACAAGTAGCTTCGGCTCTGATCTACTGTGGTTTCCTCTTTTCCAACTTCTAATCTTTTATACAACTCAAGGTGTTCTGCTCTCTTTTCCTTCTGCTCCAGAATAATCCTGTGCTTCTAGATAACTTACACTGCTATTTGTAGAAAGCACTCGTTCTTCAAATCCCTATGTGTTCAAAGTGTGTTCTAATTGCAGCTCAATTAACTGGTTTCTTATACGGCTCTGTTTCCCTCCATTATACCCCACGACCTCTACATGTTAATCATTGTGTTTTGCTAAGTTTTCCAACCTATGTACTCTACTTTGTCATCTATTTTCTCTGCCTAAGCAATGTTCTATTTACTGGCTGTAATATTTACCCATGTTAGCTTTATAAACTCACATTTAGTATAGGAGTCTTTATTTAAAACTTCCAGCAATTCTGCATCACAGAATCAGTTAAGGTTCCCTCATAAGATCAAAACCATGCCAGTTATTTGGATACAGAGAGTTTAATATGTATTAATACATACAAAGATCCTACCTTGATAACTGTAGCAGTCAGGTCTCTCCAGAGAAACAGCACCAAAACCTCTTAATAGATTTATTTCAAGGAGCTGACTTACACAATTGTGGGGGCTAGCAGATCTGAAATCTGTAAGGCAGATCGGCAGGCTGGAAATTCTCCAGCAAGAGCTAATGTTTCAGTCTTGAAGCAGAATTTCTTCTTCCTCCAGAAAACCTCAGGTTTTGCTCCTACAGTCTTTCACTTGAGTGGATGAAGACCACCTGCATTATTGAAGGCAATGTCCTTTATTTAAAGGAAACTGATTGCGGATGTCCACCACATCTAGACCATATCCTAACAGCAATACCTGCATTAGTGTTCATTAAATAACTGGGTACTATAGACAAGCCCAGTTGACACATAAAACTAACCATCATAGTAAACAAAGGGGTAAAAGAATTGTAAAATATCATGACAGTTGCAACCGCTGGGCTCTAAGGAAGAAAAACAAAGATTGAAATTATTAAAACTTAGAAACTTAGTAGCTATGCCATGAGGAACTGAAACTCAGACCTCTGAGTAGGAGGCATTGTTCAGCCAGTATTAGTTGTCTACGTTCAGAAGAGGGGACTCAGGTAACTGGGACCCAGTTATTTGTGGAAGGGCAGTGGCTGGCTGTTGTTGGTGTCCTGAAGGAGACATGATGCTGATTCTGTAGGTGTTAGAAAAACTGCAAAGCAGATTCAGCTGCTGTTCCAGGAAGAAAACGCTTATGCTACGATGAAGAAGTTTTGCTGGGGTAATATTCATAGGAACCACAAGCAGACAAAAAACTCTCAGGAACTATACAGCAAGGAGCACACTTTTTGTTCCTCCTCCAGCCTTGTAGTCTCCATCTAGTGACCCAAATGGCAGAGCCAACTAGAAAAGCAAAATATGGCTTTCAGAGTCCCAGCTAGGATCCTTGGTGCTCAAGGTTACCAAGGCTTCCAGCACCAAGAAGCAAGTTCAGAAATTCTGAGACTAGATGCCTGCCCACTCCCCCAGATAAAATAAAGTTATTTTCCTATTTAAAAAATGGTGAGTTGGAAGCCAAGAGGCAATAACATAATAACTGATACAGTCCATTCCTTTTGGCTGGCTATTCAGCATCCATAACACTACTCTACAAATTTTGAACTTTGATATTATCACAAAAACCTTTGTTCTCCCCACAAAATGCAACTTTTCTGCATACAAACCAAGACAGTGTTGCCTTCTTACCAAATTCAAATCTGCAAAGTCTCGACTACCATTGCACCCATCTCTGAGCAACATTTGTTATTTTTCAAATTCAATTTCATCTGAACATTTGTTTCCTAAATACTAAATTATAAAGTTAACTTCCAATAACACTTGTGAAAATAAAAAAGAGAGAGAATAATAAAATAATATATATAATTATATGTACATACACATATATATGTAATAAGCAAGTAACTGAGTGTGAGGCCATAATTGATGTTTACAACTTCCTTCTTTCACTCCCATTTCATATTTCCTCTGTCTTCATCCAGTACCTCAGATAGTTGGTATTTTTTTTTATGGTGGGGTAATCCATCTTGCCTAAATAGTTTGAATCGCCAGTGGATATACCTTTATCAAGGGTGGGTGAGAAAATCGTCATCTTCTATTAACTTTTAATGTTGGCATGAAAATACTAAAGTCACACCAGAGAACACCCTGGGTTCCAAATATAATCCTTCCCACTGAGTGACAGTACTTGATTTTTTTCTTTGCTAATCAATATCAATCACCCCAGCCAGTAGAGTAACTCTTGTTGCCTGTTGGGTTAGTAGCCTGAGGAAAACAAAATGATCAAGTGGCAGTCTCATTTTCCAAATCCATGCAAGACTGATGTACGCTCTAGAAGAAGCATTTGATTTTTGGGAATCAAGTCTCCAAATGAAGTCACAGGGACTGGAAACAAAACATCTGTGAGCAGACTAGTAGTCCAGTAGATCTAGTAGTGAGAAGAGCCAGTCCATTTCTGCCTCTCATTCGCAGACCCATCTAGATACGCTATGGGAAATAAAGAACTATACATTTATCTATGATTCTAAATATAATCTACATCTTTCAAGGAAGAACTGTATTTTTAGGAGATAATCTCTTAACTGGGATATACCTTCAGTAGGCCATTAAATCTTGCTACTAGATCAGCTGGTTCTGGGTAGTAGGATATGTGGTTACACCAGTGAATTCCATGGGCATGAATCCATTGCTTCTTTTGAAATGACTTTTTTGATCAGAAGCAATCTTGTGTACAGTACAGCATATTTTGTAATTGCAGATGATGCTGGCAGAAGATTATTGGGCAAGAAAGCAAATATGTACTCAGAATACGTATCTTCTCTAAGGAGGAAAAAATTTTACCCTCCTCCATGAGAGAAGGGAACAATTAAATCAACTCACCCCTGTGGTCTGGTTGGGCTCATCAGGGAATGCTGTCATATCAGGGGCAGGGGCTTCGTGTAGTTGGCAAGGTAGGCATTCAGCAGCATTGCTGGTCAGAAAAACCTTGATTAGGTTCCTGTTGTTGAGCCCACACATACTTCCATCCCTGCCATTATAGCCACTTTGTATACAGGTCCATTAAGCAGGCACTGGAATAATTGGAGAAAGATGTTAACTGAAGTCCACAAGATAGATCATTTTGTCCCCCTCCAAACAAGGACTCTTCATCTGTAACTGACTTGGCTCTAGAAATTGGATTAGAGGTCCCTCAAGTCAAATTTTGGGCCACCAGACCTTTTATATAGATCAAACAACATTCTGGTAATCTATCCATCCTTTTCATTCCTAGCTGCACCATGATCAGTTATCCAACTAAAGATCCCTAGTCTCAAAACAGTTTGATTACTATATTCATGTTGCTTTTTATGGTAAATCCCTTTGTCTTTGGTGGCTAAGTTCTGTCATTTGGCCTCTGCTATGTGGGAATCCCTTCATTCTCATTGACATCAGCAAGCCCAATTCAATGTAGCTATCTTCACCACTATATCTGGCTTAGAGAAGATAGCCACTACTATAGAGTCAGAGATGCAAATGCTAACACCAGCAATGCATTTCTCAATGTTTTGTCCTCTAGGCCCTCTGGTTGATGTGTTTGGGGGGTAGATGTGCAGATCTTATGTGATAAGGACACTTTATCATTCCTTTCTCTTTGTCTCAAATGCCTTCTTCTACATCATGTCGGGGAAGTTCTAGCGTTCCAACCTTACTAAACACATATCACCACTGAGTCCAAGGTTCTGTCAGCCAACCAAGAAATTTTTGCCACTTCCATTTGCAAGAACTTACATATTAAACAGAATTTCTGATAAATTCATCCAGTAAATTTGAGCTGATCCAGTTCTGTATTCTATCATCCTTGGTCTAATGCCCATAGAACACACTTCTACCTATCTTTCCCAGGTTTCTGCCAATATGTATTATAAAATCTTGCACTTCTTTTAGCAGATAAATGATTTCCTCTGAGTCAGATTTGTACTATTCCCCCCTAAAGAAAACTATTTGACTCTACTTATAGGTATAGTGACAACAAAGAGTGGTTGTGATGGGTCTTGAGAAGAACGTACATCCCCTTGAAGGCAACTGTCCCCAGGTGAAGTTGCTATAAGATTTTCTTTTTTTTTTTAATGTTTATTTATTTTTGAAAGAGAGAGACAGAGTGTGAGCAGGGGAAGGGCAGAGAGACAGGGAGACAGAATCTAAAGCAGGCTCTAGGCTCTGAGCTATCAGCACAGAGACCTATGTGGGGCTCAAACTCATGAACCTCGAGATCATGACCTGACCTTAAGCCGGATGTTTAACTGACTGAGACACCCAGGTGCCCCAAAGTTGCTATAAGGTTTTCAGAAACTTAGATGTGATGGTTGATTCCATACCTGGCAATTGCTGAGTGGCAACCCACCAGCCACTGATAGATCTGGAGAGATTTCTCTCAATATCATTAAAAATAAAGGGAAGTATCCTGCAGGTCATTTAAAGGATATATATCCTTTAGCCACCCCCATCCCAGTCCTAGAGTTACCATATTTTTAAAAATTGAAGTATAGTTGACACTTACTTTAGTTTCAGGTGTACAACATAGCAATTGAACCAGTCTATACATTGTGCAATGCTCACCACACATGTAGCGTAGCTACCGTCTATCCCCATACAATGCTATGACAACACCATTGCTTATATTCCCTATGCTGTACATTTTATCACTGTGACTTATTTGTTTCATAACTGAAAGCCTATACCTCTCCCTCCCCTACATCCATTTTACCCATCTCTCTACCCTCCTTGTTTCTGGCAGCCATTAGTTTGTTCTCTGTCTTTATGGATCTGTTTCTGTTTTTCCTTTGTTTATTCACTTTTTTGTTTGGTTTGGTTTTGTTTTAGATTCCACATATAAATGAAATCATATGTTATTTATCTTTCTCTTTCTGACTTATTTTACTTAGCTTAATACCCTCAAGGTCCATCGATGTTGCAAATGGCAAGATCTCATCTTTTCTTATGACTGAGTAATATTTCATTATATATACATAATGAATATATAATATATATTCATTATATACCACAACTTCTTTATTCATTCATCTACCAGTGGATACTTGGCTTGCTTCCATATAGCTACTGTATTGGTCTAAAGCAGTTCTCATGTGATGCACCGAGACTCCTGTGGTGCCATCTAGTGGCAATTGCTCATTGAACCTTATCTTCTCACATGCTACCTTTAACAGGTGGTAAACAAAGCACAGATTCACTTTTTCTAGTGATTCTCCTAAAACTGGATAGATACCCAGAGGTTGGGATGGGTAGGTTGCAGACTTCCTCAGAGACAAGGTGAAAAATAAAATCATCTTTTAAAGTCCCTACCAAAGCTGAGGACTGGGCAGAGGAATGTTCTAGTCAGCTGGTCAGTAGTCTTTCTTTGAGGCTGAGTGAAAGGGAAGATGTGGCAGGACAAACCGATGGAGGTCAGGCCCACAGACAGTGTTTCCAGAGGCTCATAACCTCCTCCCTATGCCCACATTCTCCAGGACCAAATATAGCTGACATTACAGATCCCAGAGCCTGTCACATATGGGATCACACATGAAGATGTGGGGATCATTCATCATCCCTTCCTTTCAATGAAAGCAGTCTTAAGATATTGAGCTAACTTGAGGTTAAATAGATACAAAATGGCAGTGATAGGTAAGCCATCGCAGATCTTCTGCTTGAGAATGCTACACCTGCCTCTTCCCTATTCCTTAAAGTGCCCTGGTCTGCAGGCAGCAGCACCCATGGGGCCACCTTGAAGGACGTCTTTATCAACAAACATAAAGATTGTGAGACTCTTGATCTCAGGATTATGAATTCAAGCCCCACATTGGGGGTAGAGTTTACTTTTAAAAAAGCATACATAAAGATTGTTTTCCAGGAATGGAGAGGATCTTTGCTTGCTCCCCCTAAACAAGACCTACTCCTGGGTTCATAGGGAGTTATGCAAGTTTGTTTCCAGAACCTTCTGCTTTCCTTTCCTGTCACCCAGGATCTTCATGCACCCCTTCACTCATGATACCCATGCTCCTGGCATTTCTTTCTTGGGCAGCACCTCTAACACCTGTAGCTTCTTTGTTACACATTTCTCGCCTCTTCCTTATTGTGCCACAAGGTGTCCTTATTGTCTACAGACCAAAAGTCCTAGGGCTGATGCAGGTACACACAGAGAACACCAAGATGCTCCAAGAAAAACTTTGTCCTCATGGCAGCAATTTCTGGGTTTCCTCTAAATTTTAACCCATGGCAAGTCCTATGGTACATGGCAAACTTGTTGTACTCCTCACACCCTTACCTCACTACACTCAATCCATCTCAGTTCTAGACTCTGTCTATTAGTCTTTTCCTAATTTTCCTATACATCAGCATCAACACACACACACACACACACACGTGCACACATATACACATGAAATGTCCTCCTAACTTCTCTACCTACTCCACTGAGTTCTATCCTTCCTTCAAGGTCACAATCACTGCACATGCACAGCTAATTCTGCTTTCAGAAATTCTATATCACATCAGTTTATATCAATTTTTATGGCACTAACTCAGGAACTGAAAGAACTATATTCTGGACTTGTACATTTAATCTAGAACTTTAAAATCTGTCCCCCTACTCCATTGCTTTAACATTGTAGGTTAGTGCTTAGACCTGGAAATTCAGTGGTGAACAAAATAGATATGGTCCCTGCCTTCATGTTCACACTCTAGGGCAAGACAGATATAACATAAGTAAACACAGGTAAATATATAATTACAGGCTGTGATGGTGGTTTGAGATAAGGATGCCAAGAAAAATAGAAGGAAGTCTATTTTTAGATAGTTGAGACCAGAAAACATCTGAGGAAGTGGTGTAAATAAACAGATGTACTGAAAGAGAAGGAACCAGACAAAGAAAGAATAGAGAGAAGATAGTTCTAATTAGAGGAAACAGCACATATGAAGGCTCTGACAGAGAAAGGAGATTGGCACACTCACAGAAAGAACTGATAGTAGCTATGGGATTGTAGTGCAGTGAGCAAAGGACAGTGAAGCTGAGAATAATATGCAGAGGTTGAATCAGGCAAGGTCTCAAAGGCTATGGTAAGGCTTGGATTTATTCTATGTGCCATACAAAGCCATAAATTATTTTAAGCATGGAAGTAGCATGATCTAGTTTTTCAGGAGACTGTTGGACGATATGTGGAGAATGACTTAGAAGACTTGAAAGGGAAGAGGAAGGCAATTTAAGAGGCCATGGCAATTCTCCACACAAATGATGACGGTGGCACTAAAAAACACAGTGGAAAGGGACCAATTTCAGAAGTATAATCACAGGAAGTGGTGATATTTTATACCTGCTTTTATCCTTCTTGTTATGGAACATATTTTTAGCTAGCTTGCTCAAGGAGAGTCCTGGGAATTGTATTTTCTGAGTGCATAGATTATGAGTGACAATTTGTTTTGGTAAAAGATTCTTACATCACAACCTCTTTCCTTTGCAATGCAAAAGACTTTGTGCCTTTGTTTTCCAGGCTGTATGATTCTAGAGGGGAAATCTGAGATAAATGTGACTTTTTTTTTTTTTTTGCTTGCTGTGTATTTATTTATTTATAGGGTTTGGGTTACCTTTTAGAGATCAAAATTCTGCATGAATAGGTCTGGGAGTAGTTCTTTTATTAATCTCCCCAACATGATGTTATTTAGCCTAGCCACTTCCATTCCCCTTTCTTCTGGTGTCAGCAGCCGTGTCATCCTCTGGGAAAGCATCTCTCCCTCACTTGCAGGCCATATGGACACTGGATAGAGCTGACAGCCACTCATTCCATGAGTGAGAGTGTGCAGCCAATGAAACCAATACCACCGCCCTTCTCAGCTGCCCAAGCTGATTCAGTAGTGAGTACCTGATGCAAGCTCAGCCAATCAGAGTCTGAGGATCAACCCAAGGTTAATGCCACACAAATATTAGAAAGGAAGAACTCTTTCTTCCCACTGGGCTTGGAAAGCTGGAAGAACATCAGTATGGAGTGACTAGCTGCCACCCCATGGGAACAAGGGGGTAGCATTCTTGCTACCCAAGAATGAATTAGAAAAATGCCAGAGCTGGAGAAGTGGATTCCTAGTGAAACTTTGAGCTCCATTATGTGAGCCAATAAAATCTCTCTCCCCTTTTGCTTAAGCCAGTTTGAGCTGGGACCCTGGCACAATCCAAAGATTCCTGATTAAATACAATTAGCTTATTTAATTTTAAAAACAGGATTTTACATAAAGCCAATAAATGTCCTATGTATGGCTTCTTCTACAAATAATTTTATTCATTATTTTAGGAACTCTTCTTATTTGTGGGTTGGCTCTTTGATATCTGACTTTCAAAATTATTTTGTTCTTTCATTTTCATTTCTTTGTCTTTTGCTTTTGTGTTCTAGGAAATTTATCTTCATCTTATCTGTTACTAATTTAGTTCCTTGCAGTGTCCATTTGCATATCATGGCTTCCATTTTAGAGCTTAATTCAATAACCATGTTTTCCAGCCTAATAACATTTTTCTTCCACTTGGATTGTTTCCTTTTTATAATGGCTTGTTTTAGTCACACAGGTGTAATTTTTTTTTTTTTTTTAGCATCTAGCATACGGCATTCTTCTTTTTTAAAATTTTTTAATGCTTACTTTTGAAAGACAGAAAGAAAGACAGAGCGTGAGTGGAGGAGGGGCAGAGAGAGACAGAGATGCAGAATCCAAAGCAGGTTCCAGGCTCCAAGCTGTTAGCACAGAGCCCAACAGGGGGCTCAAACCCACGAGTCGTGAGATCATGACCTTAGCCGAAGTTGGACGCTTAACCTAATGAGCCACCCAGATGCCCCTGGCGTCCTTTGATAAAAAAAAAAAAAAAAGAATAGAACTGTCATTTATTTTCTTGATCAATGATTTCTCTTATTATATTATTTAACTCCCTTTAGTCTACTTTGTCTTTATAGCACCTACTAACTGAAATAGAAAATAGATAGACTGTAGATTGATGGATGGGTAGATAGATAGATAGATAGATGATAGATAGATAGATAGATAGATAGATGATAGATAATCTCCAGGACCTAAAACAATGCTTGGCACAAGTTGGCACTCAAGAACTATTTGTTGGACATGTAAATGAATGATGTAAATGCATTCATTTGCTCATAGCATCCTTGAGAAAGTTAACTAGCACAAAAAGATCAGTAACAATCCAGGATAGCTAACTGAGAGAAACGCACTCATGATTAAAGGCCAAATAAATTATACAGATACAGGTGTACTCCGGAATGAGAGCCAGGTGTGGGCAGAGAACATTACTTAGTGCTTTGAATGATCAGAATAGTTTCCATGGAGACACCAAGGATTGAGTAGAATCTTGAAGAAGGGGTAGGATTTGGAAAGGAAAGGGACTGGTGAGTTTTCTTCCAAAAAGCACTCCTCTGGGACTCAGACCAATGTGCCCACTGCAGTCAATGCACATTCGGTCCTTCAAAGTCACAACTCCCATAAAGTAAAGGAATTTCAGGGCCCAAACAAATAGACACTTTTAGAATGAAAAATCCCAGCCCCTCTTCTTTTCCTTCACCCCCAAATGAAGGTGCAGAAAGCAGCCAATAAGTCTGCTTGAGGGAGGTTTGTTTGCCAGGTTTCTTCTCTCTTGTGTCTCTGATCTTGGGTCGTTATGGGAGACATCTCTGGTCAGGAACACCTTTAGCACCAAATCTTCTCCTTATTGGGCTGTATACTGTGCCTGGAAAGATGCTGACATCAATAAAAGCTTACTGAGAGTAAAATGCAGTCTATGACTCAAATGTTGCATACCTGTTGCGATAAATGTGCTTATCATCATTAATTACAGTTTGAATGGTGCCCCTAGAATCGTGCAGTGAACAATTGAACAGCTGCCCTGGGCACTCTTGTTATGACTAAAACCTGCCCTAATTCCTTCCATCTCTAGTCACTTTCAGCTTCTCACTACACATATGATTCAAGGCACCCAACCTGGTAGAGACTATAAGGAGGCATAGAAAACAGATGAAAACCAAGAAAAGAACCAATTGAAATGGTTAACATTGAAGCCAAGGAATGTCTGTATTGGGAAGGACTTCAGAGTTCGTTGACCCCAACTATCCCAATGCAGGATTTCTCTATTGCCATGATTTGAACAGACGTCATCCAACTCAGCTCTTTGACTTCCATTGTCTGGGAGCCCACTTCTTGCAATTGTCATCTACAAACTCAGTGGGCAGGTATAAATAGCAAGCAACTCATATTTAAATATAATGAAAATAAGTGTCTGTAATACAGTTAAATTTGTAAAACACTTCTGGACTTCATACAGTGAGACAGGTTCCTGTGCTGCTCTACAAGAGAGATGAGAGGCGAACCTTTCTGATCCTTCTACCATGAAGGGAAGGGAAAGACAAAGACGAAGCAAGGAGAGAAAAGATGACATATTATAGTGCTCAGGCTGTTGTGAATTTCCCTCTTACATTAGTGGAGTGGTTCCCAAATGCTAATCCCTGGAGCAATGCCAGACTGGCTGCTCCAAAATCCCCAAGGAACTTTATACGGTTTCCCAGGTCCAACCCCTGAGAGTCTGAATTTAGTTGATCAGAAGTGGGGGCTGGGCATCTCTAGTTTTTAAAGCTTCAGATTATTTTGAAGTACATCCATGTTGAAATTCACTTTCTCAGAGAGCTCAGCCTGGATAACCCCATTCCTGGTGATAAAACAAAAACAAAAACAAAAACAAAAATACTATGATCCCTAAAACTCATGCAAGCAGATAGTTCTTATATCCTCTCGCAGTGTTTTCTGAAAACATGGGGTTTTTTTAACTACTGAAGGCAGCTTGAGTAATGCTTTCCTGCTCTCCCCAACCCAGCCTTGCCCCAAAGCATCACCTGACACAGGCCTGTGACGGAGCCTCTCCATCTCAACTTGCCCTCTTTGTTGCGGGCCAGCCAAGATGCTGACAGGAACAAAACTGACTTGTTTTTGAGAATAAAGATACAAGCGATGGCTGAGATGACGCACACATGTTCACGGAGGGAGACTCTCACATCCGACCTGCCTTCTTCCGTCCACAGAGAGTCACGTTGCTACCCTAGCCACATCACTAATTCCGAAAGAAGGGGACTCCTACACACAGCCTCCAGGTCAATGCTCCTGACTGGGGCAGGCACCTGGAAGACATTCAGTTCCAAGTTCCTAGCACCTCAAGTTCTCTTGGCACTAAGAGCTAAAGCCCATGGATGTAACTGCATTGTGGAAAGCAGTATTATCAATTTATAGAATCTCTGGGGTGCTTGTTGAAAAAAGCAAACTCTCTGGTACTGCAAAAAAACTTTCTAAATATCTGAGGTGGGGCCAAGAAATCTGCCTTCTGAACAAGCAAGCCCAGGTAATTCTGAACAAGGCTGATTTTGAACTTCACCCATTCAGGATGGATAAAGGAAAAAAGGAAGGAAAAGTATGTAGAAAAAGGGAACAACTTCTTCCCTGCCCTCCCAGGGTCATTGCTACATCTCATCTTGAGATCTTGGCCAGACATTCCCTTCCCTTTCTCATACATTATCTTCTTTATGAAAAGATCTTGCCAAAAGATTGTGGTTTTTTTGTTTGTTTGTTTGTTTGTTTTTAAGGCTAGCAGTTAACTTTGGATGGAAGTCCAGTTCTATCCATTTGCGCAGAGGGGACAGAACAAGAAGAAAGGAAAGTGGGTAGAAATATACAGGGAGAGAAGGACAGTGTTGGAAGAAAATCCCAACTTTTGACTTGCCTATGTCAAAAAATAAATAAATAAATAAGGGAGAAGAAGAGGAGGAGGAGGGGAAGAAGAGGAGGAGAGAAAAGACAAGAAAAAAGAAATCTATACCCCTGTTATGTCACTTAGAATCAAATTCATAAGTGATGATTTACCTATTAAGTTCTTTCCCAATGAGTTCCCAAGTTGTGGAAAATCAAGTCAGAAAAAGTCACAGCTCCATCTCTTATTAGCTAGATGACCTGGGGTAGATTATTGAACCTCTCTGAAATTTAGTTCCCTTATCTGTGAATTGAGGGTAATCACCTAAGACAGCTTCTGTTTATTTTATTGAGGTGACATATTTAAAGTGCCTAGGGGTGACTAGGTGACATATTGGAAGTGCCTAGGGGTGCCTAGGAGTGCCAGTTAACCATCCAACTCTTGATTTTGGCTCAGGCCATGATCTCATGGTCGTGAGATTGAGCCCCATGTCAGGGTCCATGCTGGGCATGGAGCCTGTTTAAGATTCTCTCTCTCCCCCTCTCTCTGCCCCTTCCATGCTTGTATTCTTTCTCTAAAAAAAATAAAAACAAAAATAACTTTAAAAATTAAAATAAAATACCTAGCACAGGTGTTGGTCCATGATAGGCCGTCCAAAAACCCTAGATATTATTAACAATATAACTCTGTAATATACATCTTTCTGCACTTCCCTCCCTCTGTTTCTTTTCACATAGTCTAGGCTCCAACTTTAATTACTTACTTTTCTCTAAAGCATGGGCTTTAGACTCTCAAAAAATTGATCTAATCCTGTCACTATTATCAATTTGAGCTGTATGACTTTTGTGGGCCTCCGTCTCCTTCTCTGGGAATAGTACCCACCTCACCAAGTTTCTATAAAGGCCTAGTGCAACAATTCACATAAGAAGCCCAACTCCATGCTTGGCACTTAGTATTCTCCATCCTTTCTTCGTTCTCTCCTTCTCTCCAGGCTTCCACGTTGGTCCATGCTCTCCACCTCAATGCCTTTGCTCATACTACTTCTTCCACCTGAAATGCTTTTTTCCCATTTTCTGCTTGTTGGAATTCTTCCCAAAGCTATCTTCATACTACCCCATCCCAACAGACAAGATGTAAAGACAACCCCCCCTCTATTAACAAATAGAGTACTCACTAAGAGTCTATTATAGGTCAGTCACTGTTGCTAGTGCCTAGGGCTGCGGATATGATTGAGGTCTAATCCCTGAACTCAAAAAATTCAGTTGACTGAGCATAAGAACAAATAACTGTAATATTATGAGGTGAGAGTGGTAATAAGTTAAGTCTAAGCTTCTAGGAGAATATAGAAAAGGGGGCTTTTGTGTTAAATGAATCGGGGATGTCTTCACAGAGATAGGACCTTTGGGTTTGATGTGGATGATAAGTGATGTTTAACAGGCACGGAAGAGGAAAAATGTTGTCTAAGACTGTCCTGCAGACCTGAACATCTGAGAGAGGCAGGAAGGCCAACATGGCTGAGAAAGGCTCATCTGGAGTAAGGAGAGGATGGACACAGAGCTGGAGAAGTAGAATGAGACCAGGATATGAACATTGTTGACTCTGACCTGGGAAAGCTCCCAAGAAGTTGGCTCCATTCTACCTCTGCTTGGCATATCAGGGCAGCAGAGAATATATCTGCAGTACCATGAGGAACAATATCCCAGGACAGGAGCAGTCTCTGGAAATCACTCATCTCTAACTCTCATCATATTGTTGAGAGGCCATGGGGAATAAGACTGTAACTCAAAAGATGTATGGGTATTCAGGCCCCTTTCTGCTGGCTTTTTCTTTTAACTACAAATGGATTTTTCTTTTGATTTCTTAAATTCAATTGCAAAATTTAGAAAATCCCACTCTACTCACATGGGAGTGAAAGTTGAAAGATTCGGTGCTTTCTGAGGAAGATTGCAATTTGGGAGTGAAAATTTCATCTCACCATCCAGCCATCACTCTCTATGAGCCAGAGGTCAATGACCGCAGCATCGATGCAATGCTTCATCTTGGGACCTTCTAGAATATGTTCCTGACCAGGTATTTTTGTTGGTCTCCAGGCTCTGCATGGTCCCATGCCTGAAGCAGCTATCATTGCCTTCCAGATGCTAGCTCTTGGTACTTAACTTATGACCTTCTGGGTTTGGCACACAAAACCAGGCAAGGTCCCTGGCCAACTTCACCATTATTTTCTCCCATGTTTCTTGTACTCCAGACACACTGAATGCCTCACCACATTCTAGACACAGTGGCAATTTCACAGTGCTTGAAATCTGCTTTGCATGTGCTATCTGGAAGGCTCTGACCACCATCACTCCCAGCTCCTTTCCCCTGCTCCCAACCCACCAAACACGCTCACATGTCTAACTCTCATTCTCCTTAGCAAACTTATACTCAGATTCAGTCATGTGTCACTGATCTCAGTGAAACCTGCCTCGGCCACCCACTTCTTCCCTAGTGGTAAAATCACTCTTTCTTGGAAATCTTACAACTATTCTCTGCCATGTCATACAGTAACATATCTGAGGACTCCCCTGTGATTCCCAGGGAAACTGGACTCCCTTGGGGCAGTGCTAGAGACTTACACATCTCTAGCCTAGCACCCAGCATGAAGTTTAGTTCACAGTAAACACTGTTTGTTGATGGTATCCGCCACTAACTTGGAATCTCAGTAGGGTAAGGACTTCCTTTGTCTTTTGTAGTGATGCAGCCTCTGCCCAGCCAAAACAGTACTTGGTATGTAGAATGCACTCAATTAAAATTAGTTGAATTAAATTAATTGGGTGAATTAATTGTATTTAATCAACTCAAGACAGTGAGATGAAATGAAAGACTTAACCAAGTTATTGTTGCTGAAAATTTATTTGGAGATTATGATGATTTAAAATATTTATTGAGCACGTGCTCAATTTTTTGTTTGCACAAGCTGTGAGATATATGAAGATAAATGAATAAGAAAGTTATGGTTATGTGGGACAGTGGGTAAGATTTTTATAACAACAATATTAAACAAAGTAAGAAACAATAAGTGCCATGGGAGAGGGGCAGAGAAAGTGCTATGGGAACTCAAGGTAGAGGGGACTTCTCCCATAAGATTAGTTAAGGGTTTTCATGGAGGACAAACCATTTGGCTGGGATGCCATTTATGATGTTTTCCCAGTGTGACCCTGGTCCACTGGATGTGGCTGATTGGAGGGTGGACAGCTGACTGGGACTGAGCCGTTAGTCCCAGAAACTGGGATTAGAGACTTTAGAGCACTAATAAATTTTCTTTGGTCCTTTGAATTAAAGACGAGTAGCCTCTGGAGCTGTGTAGTTGCAGTCTTTTACAAACCTCTCCGAGATGCAGAAAAAATCAGGCCTGGGGAGAGAGCAGAATGCAAGAGTACTGAGGAAAGCAGAAAAGAGTAACCATGTGGCCTCAGTGAGTGAGAGACTGAGGCCTGGCTTTCTGAGGACTCACACTCCTGGTACCAGTCCCTCAGCGACCTGCAGCATCTCCGTCCATGAATCTTCTGGGACTCTCCAAGATCCTTGCAGTAAATATCCCCTTTCTGCTTCAACTAGCTGAACTATATCACTACAGCCAGCAAACTTTGTTGAAGGCTGAATAGATGTGAAGAAACAGGGCATGTTCAGGATGGAGGCTAATGAGGAAGGGATATGAAGGCACAATTTATTGGTCTTCATTTCCATTTCACATTCCCTCACTCTTTCTCAGTCCAGAGGCCCCTCCATCTCCTCTAAACCTGTCCCGCAACCTAATAGTAAAGAACCTGCGGGCTTCTAGCAAAGCAGTCCTGGCTATTTGTGGATGTCTGGAAGCCCAGTTTTATAGAACCCTGGAATAAAATGGATATCTTTTGTCCCAGAGAATGACTCTACATCCAAGGAAAAGTGACTCACTTAATGGAACAAATCTAAGAAGTGTAGGCACACATTCATACTTATGTAACGCCCACACACATGGATGGTTACCTAATGTCCACACACGTGGATGGTGAGGAGTTCATGTACTTGTATGTAAATGATCCTTCTGTATGTCTTCGTGGAATCGTATCAGTGCATGTAAACTTCTATCTATGGATAAATATCATAGAGAGTCATCGTTACGAAGCAAGTACACTAAGCTCCTACCTTCTAGTGGCTTTGAGGTCTACTAAAGTGCACACCCGGCAACCTCTTTACAAAAACTTAACCCAGCTACTCTGAGCTGAATCACACCTTCAATCAAGGCTTATACTGTGTGGGAGGGCTCCAGGAGGAGAGGGGTTCACTGGTGTTTCTCAGGGGGTTGTGGGACTCTGACATTTAGCTGATCAGAGTGGGGGAAGGGGACAGTCAGGTTTGATGGGTTCCTGAGTCATATGTAGTTGGAAGGAGAGCTCTCTAAGAAAAAAATTATAAATGTGTGTGTAGTTACTAATGTAATACTAGGTTCAGGGCTTTGGGTAAGCCTGGTGCTGGTGAGAGACTCTGAAGCCTTAGTTTTATAGCTTCATAGGAAACCAACTTGGGAGTGGGGCAATGGCAGCTCAAACTTAAACTTCACTTTTCTTTCTTCTGTGCTTGTCATTGCCATACAAATTGAAGTCCCTGGAGGACTGTAGTTCTGCAAAAGTACCACTTCGCTCAAGTCTATAGTGTGGGCTTGCACAAGCCTCCTGCAGGCTGGAAAGGGTGAGCCTCGGTTACACTTGTCCAGGTGAAGAACAGGAGCTGGTAGCTTGAGAGGGAGAGAAATGAGCAGTTGCTGCCACTCTCATCCAACTGTTCCCAAATTCTTTCATCCTGATCCCTTTACTTCTTCCTCTCACAGATCTTCCTTCTTACTCTCCAGGTCACACAATTCCTTCCTTTGGGAAGGGGGAAAGAGTCACCATTCATTTTGCAATGCCACTTCAAGCCGGGGTCTAGGGAAGCAATGTAGCTAAGAAAGTGAGCTTGGTGTAGTGTTGGCTGGGCTCGAAGTCCAGCTCCACCACTTCTTAGCTGAGTGACCTTGGGCAAGTTATTTCAGCTTTCTCTCTGACTTCCAGTTTCATCTCTGTAAAATAGATAAAATTAGACTCCACACCATAGGGTTATTGTGCAAATAATTCAAGAGAAATATCTAACACAGTAAATATTCATAAGGTTGACTCCCATGCATTCTAACTGACCAGAACTGTAGGCAACAGCTGTTGGATTTTAACACTCTGGTCTCCCTACCTTCATGAGAATAGTGCCCTCTTGTTGGAGCAATCTCTTCCCTCACTCCTCCCTCTAAGGAACTCAAAGTATTTCTTAGATGTACTGCCTTGGAGCAGTAGCCAAGGAAATTGGGATGATTCTCCTCATTTTATAGCTGACTAAGATAAGGCCCAGAGCTGGTAAGGGCAAGGCCAAAGCTTCAGAAAGAGCAAAGGCATATCTACAAGTGAAGCCAAAGTCTCATGGCCCCTTAATACAGGTCTCTGGACTGGGAAGCAGGTCTCTGAAACTATGGAAGCTTTGACTCTGCCTGGGACCCTGCTGGGGAGAAAGGAGAAGACAGCAAGTGTTCCAAGGGAAGTCATCTGTCCCCACAACTTACAGCAGGTATGTTTTGCTTTCTCCTTCAATTCCAACATGGCACAACCAAACACAGAAGTTTCTGGGTTCCCTGAGCAATCAATAGTTCTGCAGCCCTGATCAATCCTTAGCTTTGCCACTAGCTAGCTCTGAGATTCAGTTCTTTGTTTCTAAAATCAGAGATTGGACATGATGACATCCAGGTGCTTACCTTAGTGCTTATCTTAAACCTCTTCAGAAATTGCCTTATCTTAAAGTCATTTGGAAAAAGAACCAGAGTCAATATCCCAGAATGTTGCACTTCCTATAAACTACTACATCTTCTCTGGGTTTTCATTGTGTCCCAGAGAGCCCTGGTCCCTAAAAGGCCATGGCCCAAAATGGTCAGC
The DNA here is from genome assembly GCA_030068075.1 of Paguma larvata. Lineage (NCBI taxonomy): Eukaryota > Metazoa > Chordata > Mammalia > Carnivora > Viverridae > Paguma > Paguma larvata. The sequence goes on along the minus strand of CM057840.1, from coordinate 8,891,140 downwards.
TGCTGTCATCCTTTGGCCATGGAACCACTAGTGTTTGTGAGTGATAAGAAGAGATGGCTCTGGAGGTGGCAGCAGGAAGCTTGGCTGGGTCTTGAGCAAAGGGGAAAAATCAAGAAACCATGGTGTTTTAATTTGGAGAGTAATTTTTCAAGTAATATTTTTTTGGCAAATGAGCATAGGCATCCGTACATTCCCATATTGGCGGGGAAAAAAAAGGTGAAGGCCTCAGAATCAAACTAAAGTAGCAGTAATTAAGACATTTGCAAAAATAGCTAAACTGTCTAGGTGTGGGATGCTGAAACGGGTGACCACAGGTAAATGCACAACTCTTTTGATGGCTCTGACTTCCATGTGTTCTGTTTAGGAAAATGTATGACATGACCCCCACCCGAACTACCCCCATCATGGATTTCCTCCCTGCCTGAGAATTCTAGAATTCTGCATGGATTGAGCAAGAAAGCACATAGGAGGACTGACTTGGCAAAAGGAACAGGTTTGGCAATGAATGTGTCACAGCGTGACCCCAGACAAGTTACTTAACTTGACCATGAGAAAATCAAGGATGTTCACATCCTGTCCGTAACAAAACCTCTGCACTGCATGGGGTGAGCCCTGGCCCTTAGAGACTGATTCCAGCATAGGAGTCACAGAAAGTTCTTCTTCCTCAAAGTCTTACCCCAGACACAACCTTGGCACAAAAAGACTTTTGATCTGGATCATCAGGCAATGCTACCCACCTCCTGCACTAAGCATCCTTTAGTTTATAATTCTGAGCAGGACAAAGGGTAAGCATCCAGAAGAAAAAGATGATGGCCTTAAAGTATCCCTTGAATGGACTCTACCCCCAGGTGTTGCCAGATTAACAGGGATGACAGTAAACATACTGAAATAATCCTACAGGAACTCATGGAGAAAAAAAATACTAACTGAAAATTATTATAGCACAAGCCACCCACTAATAAAGGGTGAACAATTAGCTGAATTAATCAAAAGAAGGATTCATGGAGAAGGTTATTTTTAGGATTGGTAGTAGAAAGAATAAGGAGAAGGGTGTCACTGATTCAAACACAGAGAATTTAAGAGTGGGTGTTGGGAAATACCCTGAGGGTAGGCTCTGATCCCAGGGTAGGCAAGCACACAGCTATCTATGTGCAGAGGCCATATGAGCACATAGCAAGTTACTCCCAGGCTCTGGGTCTCTCTTCCATCCATAGAGAGAGAAACGAGGTGAACTTCCAGCTAGTCCTTCCAGCTCTAGCATTTTACATTTTGCAATCCTGACGTATAGAGAAGAGTCCAAATGTGATCTAGTTTGGATAGAGTAGAAAGCAGGTGGTAAGTAGGAGGGGATAGGCCAGGCTGTTGAGGCATCTAATCTGAGCGTAATACAGGTATACCAGCTTGGGCTGAGCAAACTTAAATCCTACCCCTGACCAAGCATCAGCCAGGACTGGTCCTTGTAAAGCAGCCCCAGAGCAGAAGGCAAGCTGTGTAAATGAAAGAATAAACCCAGATGGATGAAAAGAAAGTAAAATGTGTCCAGAAAATTGGGATGGGTCTAGAAAGGTTTAGCATGAATCATCTTAAACAACAATCCCCTCTAACAACAGACCACTGCTCCCAGACTGCTGCTGGCTGAATAATCCCAGTCCTGGGTGCAGGGCTGTTACTCTAATTCTCAGATTCTTCAGCTGTCCCATGTGTCTGGATATAGACTGGCACCCTATGCCTGAGATGTTTGCAGAGAGAAAAGAGAGTTCTTCTCTGCACACCTTCCCCACCAAGAGAGAGGCCTAGTTCAGAGCAGGACTGCCAAGAGAGGAGGGTAGGGTTTCAGAAGCCTTGAGACATCTGCAGAGCATAAGGTTTTAAGGACCCCTCATCCTGCCCTGAAGGATGTACTCATTGGCCTATGCAATGAGGTCCTATCATTCTTCATCCCACAGTACCTTTGCCAATTCAAAAGGGTACCATAGGAAGAAATAGGTAGAGGAAATAAAGGGTATGGTAGGATTACAAAGCAAGGGGCTTGGTACAGGTCATGGTCCAGGGAAATCCCCAAACAGAAGTGCCCCAGCTGGTTTCCCCATCACTTTGGGTAACTTTCCATTGCCACACACCCACCCATGCCCCCAGGTCTCTTCTAAAAAACCTATTGCTCACTTAGTGACCTGTTGGGTATGGGAATCATACAAAGCAATGAGTCCAGTTTCCTGAACTTGAGAAACTACAGTCTACATGGACGACAAAACTTACATGCAGTGTCCCAGGAAGGGAGAATCCAAGAGGGTATACAGTGATCAAGGGTCAAACAGAAATACAACAGGCTCAGAAAAGGGTGTATTAATGAGAATGAAGCCATGGGATGTGGCTTCCCTGGGGAGAAACAACTAGGGCACAATCACGTGGCAATCAGTGAATGTACAGGAGACAGGAAGGCAGGAAGAGTGATGTAAGGGGCAGGGAACAGAATACTGGAGTATTTGAGGGGACAGCCCATAGAGAGAAACTAGAGGCACTCACCATTTGTTGAGTGCCTATTTTATGCCACTGGCTGTGCCAGGCACTTTCCGTCTTTTATTTTATGTTATCCTCCCAACAAAAGTGAGAGTGTCTTTATTTCCATTTTGCAGTTGGGGGAACTGAAGTGTTTATATGAATTTAGACTTGACCTGGTAGTCCATAAGAAGTGTCTGCCAGTGGCCAAACTGGGGACTAGCTTAATGATAACGATGCCGGGGTAGGACTGGCCTGGCTGTGGTTCTCCAGGGTGCTGGAAAACATTGCCTATCTATCACCCAAAGGGTCAAGAGGACCTATGACCCCGAAGCCCTCTAGATGGCTTTGGGACATTGAGTGATGATCTCAGACCTGGGGTTTCACCCTCATGACTCAGGTGCACTAAAATTAGCCTCTGCCCCAAGGGCCTTTTACCCACACCTGGTGTCCCACTCTTCTTCCCCCCCCCCCCCCCCCCGTGCTCAGCTTCTCCGTCTTGTCAACAAGCATGCTCCTCCCTGACCCGGCAATTGGATGAGGTAATTAATCATCACTAACTGTTAATGAGGCCAACGAGGTGTTATCATCACAGCCACCAAATTGCGGCTATGACTAACTGACTAGTGTCGGAGATTCAGAAAGCATTGATAATTATTATAATTATTTTTTCCAGTCTTCATGTTTTTTCCTATTTTTGAGGTCCCAGGTGTGAGTTGGAGACCCCAACCTTTCCCAGAACTGAAAAGATGCACCATTTTGTTCAGCCTCCCACCCAGCCTGTGGTGGGACAGGGGAATGCCTGCTGCCTGCTAGGGTCCTATTTGACTCTCCAAGCAGCACCTTGATGAAGGTCAGTGTCACTGAGCAATCTGGGGGCTGGGGTGAGTCAGGCCAGATGGGGGAATCAGAGGCATTCTACCAAAGCGTGGCCACCCAGGCATACAGTTGGGGAATCCCTTAAGGGAACCATGGACCCGTGCTGACCAAATCCGGCCCGCAGGAAAACCCTGTCTTGCTACATGACTCCTGATTCATGGCTTTCCCCTCCTGGAACTTGGCTCATGTGCTACCCCTGAAGAAGCCATCACCAGCTGCCTCACATTATTTTAAAAATAGCTACCCCCACCCCCAATTCCTCAGACAGCAAACTCCACCTGAAATGGAGACACTGAAGTACCAGCAACTATAAAAGTCATCTACAGGAGGCCTTGTCAGATGCAACCCCAGGACCTCCCCAGCTGATTGTCAGTGGCCTGTTTTGTTGGGCATCCTACAAACAATATTCATAAAGTCTTCCAATCTATGTGATTGATCCTGAATGCCATTCATTCCACTGTTAATAAAATACAAACCATTCCCTAGGGAAGGACAGAAAAAGGAAAAAGGGAACTAACCTTTATAGGGTACTTTCTTTGTGCTGGGCACCATCTGGTGAACTTTAAATACTTCATTTCAGCTTAGGTTCGCATAGCCCTGGGAAATGTGTCATTGTGACTCTGGAAAGAGGCTCAGAGGCTCCAGTTTGTCCAAGGCCACTTAGCAGAAGTTGCCAGAGCTGGAATTAGGACTAAAACATCTTTGATTCCAAAGCCCCTGGTTTTCATAATATGCCACTGGCTGCTTCAAATCTCTATTAAGGGACAACAGAGGGTGTGGCCTCTGTAGCCACAGTGCTCAGGTTCAAACCCTGCTTCTGATACTTATCAGCTGTGTGAGGTTGGACTGGGCACATCCCCTCTCTGACATTGGGTTCCCCCAACTGTAAGATGGGCCGATGGCGATACCGGCATCGATTACACAGATCTGTAGCAGGATTATTGTAAATATTAAAGGAGTTAATACACACACACCACTTAGAACAGTGCCTGATACATTCCAAGGGTTAGCTTTTGTTTTGTTCCTATTATTTAAAGAATACATGATACATACATCTGTCCTGAAAACAACTCTTTTTAAAATGTTGTTATTTATTTATTTATTTACTTATTTATTTATTTATTTTTTGAGAGAGAGAGGGAGAGGGAGAGAGACCAAGCAGGGGAGAGGCAAAGACAGAGACAATCCCAAGCAGGCGCCACACTGTCAGCGCAGAGCCCAATGTGGGGCTGAAACTCAAAAACCATGAGATCATGATCTGAGCGGAAAATCGAGAGTCGGATTCTTAACCAACTGAGCCACCCAGGTGCCCCTATGAAACAGCTCTTAAAAAGGGAAAGAACATGTATGTGCTGAGCCCCAAAGGGGCAATGAGAACAATCATGTTTTGTCATCACCCAGTTTTCCCTAGGGTGACCCCCTCTGAGAGCATAAACCACTTCTAACAAAATACAGCCCTTAATGTGATGAAGAGGGGGCGGAGGCCATGCCGAGTTGGAACTGGGGAAGGAGAAGATGGCTTGAGGAATTCAGACCTGCCCTCAAGCCCAGGAATGCTCAGCCACATTTATTCAGGAAGTGGGTAGGCGGTTGGTATGCTTGCATGTTATTTCCAGGGTGGACCACTTCTGCTCCTCCCTAGGCTTCCCAGTATGTTAGGACAAGGAGAAGACATCTCAAACCCAGCACTTGAAGTCACACTATTACCAGGATGGGGTAATTCCAGAGAAGTGAACATCTGCCCCTCTGGGGCACGATTCATCTGTCAGTTTGGGAAGGACAAGTGAGATGAGAAATCCAATCAGTTGGGAAAGGCCCAGAGCCTGCCCCCATCCTGCCCTCAAATGCATGCATGCATGCATACTCACACACACACACACACACACACACACACACACACACACACACACACACACAAGGGAGGGGAGGCATTAATGCTTCAGTTTACCTAGACACCCTGTGTGCAACATAACCAGTGAAAACTATTGAAGTTTTCTTGAGCGGGTGGGAAATTGCAATTATGACCTACTTTTTAGTATTCGGTTGACCAGTTACCTTTGAGAAATTGGTGTTTTTCCAGGGAGTGGGGAAGAGAGCACCTGGTAACTGTAAAGCCGTGGGTGAAGAAAACCACACTGAGGCTTTAGAAGCCAGAGAGCTGATAAGAGGGTCCTGGAGGGCTGTGCCTGGGGTACAGGAAGAGATGGGGCTGGGCACAGTAGGCAGAGAACCAAACTCAAATCCTGGGGACCCTCTGGACTCAGCCAGCAGCAAGGCTCCTGGGAATTTTCCCAATCTTGCCCCAATTATGAACAAATTGTGTTTGCTGACTAGTTCTCTCTGTCCATTCCTACAGTCATCCTTGGAAACAATCTCCTTCCCAAAGAGGAAGTGGATAAAGCCACTCTGGCCCTCTGATTGGAATCTGATTATTAGTGGACATGACAGGCATTGTTCATCATTCATCTGGTGATCAGCAGATGAGACGGTAAATCTGAGCAGCATCGGGAAAGCCCTACTGTCCACAAATGCCTCATACATACGTGCACTTCACAAGAGAAAACAACTTAACAAGAAGGAATGAAGAACAACATCGAATGTCATCTATCAAGTCATCCTAAACTTTCCGGGATTTGTTCTATGAAAAACCCCTATAAAATCCAAGATCATGCCTGTGTCCTTCCTGCTCTGCCTTCAGGGTCCAGGCACATGCTAAGAAGATTCTGGCGGTGCAAAACCCTAACTCGCTACCTGTACCTCCAACTGCTTCTGCCCCAGCTGGTCTGGTCATGTCGGGAAGGGAAGGTGGAGGGGGAGGCGAGGAGGTGAGGTGTCAGAGGCCAGAGATGGGCTTGTAAACCCCCAGACACCTGCCAGAGCCCTAAACTTGCGTCAGAGTCTGCACTATCAAAAGGAAAGAAAGCAAGTGTGCCACAATCAAATCACAGTAGCCAGAGTGGAAAATATAGCTCTGACACAGGCCGTTGGCTCTGGGGAAAATTTTGCCGATGAACCATATTGAGAGTCAACGTTATTTATCTTCTATGATTGCCAAGCTTGGGGAAATTTTTCTCCTCTTGTTCTATTGGGAAGTGGTGTGTATTTTCCTCTCATTGCATGCCTTTAGGAAGGCTACAGACAGGAAAAGGGGCTAAATATCAGCAGTGATAGAATCTCAGGGGGCTCAGATTTCCTTCTGGGATACTGAGAGGATGGGGGAGGACCACACCCCATAGCACCTTTTTTATTGAGATATAATTGACTCATTACATTAGTTTTGGGTGTAATGCCAATGTTTAATATTTTAAAAGTTATTGAAGTGGCATTGTTCATCTTGGAATGGTGATATGGGCAAAGACATGAACTCATTAACAGGAGACCAAAGTTCTAACTCTGACTCTGCCACTCAAGTAAGTTCTTTAAAGGCTCTGGACTTCAATTTCCTCATCTGTAAAAAGAGAGAGTTAATATGGAAATTACCTGAAAAATTAATTCACAAATCCCTTCCAGCTCCAATATTATCTGGAACTCTGGGTGCTCCCTGAAGCTTCCAGCAGGCTTAGAGTAAAACAGGATGGAGTTTTTGTTGAAGAAAATTTTCTGATCCCCAGGATCATAAGATGTTCTGGACTCTTTCTGAAAGGTTTCAGGACAAAGCGTGGTGCCAGGTTGTGTAGTCATTTCTGGAAAGCAAGGATTTGAACCAGAGGACTCTGACTTCCAGTTAAGAACTCTTCTAGGTACCCTATGTAGGAACTAGACTGGGAGGACAAACTACATGGACAACAGTCCTTTGGACCATTTCTGATTTCTAAGGCTTCTTGGAATCTGGCAGTGGCTTCCTGGAAGGTGCTTTTAGAGGATAAGTGCGTGGCTGAAGCAATGGGTAGGGAGGATGGGTGGAGTTCCGAGTGAATGAAGTATAGAAGGAACGTAGAGGAATAGTGTCGCAGTTTCCAAGAAGGAAAATTTAGTGAACATATATGGCTACTTTGAGATAAGTCTTGCACTTGGGGGAAGCTACATGGCATAGTTTTTTGAAAGGTCCAAGCCCAGGAGTCCAATGTGACACATGATAAGAAATCAAAGACTAATCAAGGTAAACCAACTAAGCTAGGTAGTGGTTGAATGTGGTTATCAGCAGAGGTCTGTGGGCTCTCAGCCTTGGGTCGGGCAATGTCAGGTCCATGACGCACAGTAGGTACACTGTGTGTGGCAGCAGACAGCTGGCATCAGCTTTTCACAGAAGAGCTGCAGAGTCACATACACGCACACGCACACAAGCGCACACTCACACTCATAACAGATCCCATTGCTGAAGCTCGCCAGCTCTGGATTGAGAAGATGAATAATAGATCTGCAGACCAGTGTGTTTGCCCAGCCGTGTCACAGGAAGGAAGGTCCGCAGGCTCCCTGTGAGCCCTGGGCAGAGGGGGATTTTAGAAAGAAGCTTTCTGAAAAGCTCAGATTCCCATGGCTGTAAGGCCATGAGTCCAGGGACCGCCTGTGTGGCTTTGGTGAGGGAGGAGAGATTCCTAGAGCCTCCTCCTCCGCTGGTTCTGGGAAAAGCCATCTTCCTTGAGTCAAGGACAAACCACGAGGGAGTTCTTTCATGTCTTCAGCTATATTGCGGCCTATCCACAAGCCCCTTTCATTCTCTGCCAGGGAGGAAAGAAAACCTGAGGTGTCCCCCTCACACCCCATTTCACAGAGACAGAAACTGAGGATCACGGAAGTCAGAAGATCTCTGCAGTCACACAAAAGAAAGACAAAAACTAAAGCAGGTCTCCTTTTTGGGGGGCATAGGTCTTTGCCATTTGAGACTCTTAAACCCAAAATGAGCAAAATATTCACACCAGGCTAGACTGTGTCTCCTCTATCCCTGTCATACCTGAAACATGGGCCCAGGTTCTGAGGACAAAATACACACATATACACGCACACATGTGCCTGCATACACACATGTGGGCTTACACAGGGTGCCTCACAACTCTAGGTGGTGTAGACCAAGTACAGCCACGTATGGCCATAAGCACTGGAGGTTGTTTTTTTTTACGTTTTATTTTTATTTATTTTGGGAGAGAGAGTGGGTAAGTTGGGGAGGGACAGAGAGAGAGAGATTGGGAGAGAGAATCCCAAGGAGTCTCTGTGCTGTTAGTGCATAGACCGACGTGGGGCTCGAACTCACAAACTATAAGATCATAGTCTGAAGTCGGACGCTTAACCAACTGAGCCATGCAGGCACCCCTGAAGGGTGTTTTTACGAAAGAAAGAAAGCTCAGGGGGATGAGACTGGTAAAGAAAGGCTCAGAGAGGAGGCACACTGAGGAACTACGCTGGATAGAAGGGGAGCAGGTGGGTACAGCCACTGCAGATCAGTAAAGCCACAAATGACAGAGGCAGAGGAATTACAGGAGAGCAGGGCATCTTCTGACAATAGGTGAGAGAGCGCTCTCTTTTGGGCCAGAGACCTTGTGCAGAAAATCTGCGGGAAAGAAGGCTGTGAAGACCTTTGGGAGAGTGAATGCCAAGCTTGGGTGGTGGGATTCTGTTTGGAAGGTTCATGCTAATGGGAGTTTGGGGATGAAATCAGTACATCAGGAAGATGAGCCTACAGTCCGGAGAAACCTGAGATGACTTAAAGAACGCCTTCTGTTCTCCGGCGGGCTGGGGTCGAAGGGAACAATCCACGTAAAAAGTTAACTTGGCTGTTTTTAGAGCGGTAATGCCAGCAACCACCAGCTAGAGCTGCACCTACACACGGCCCTTCACTCGGCTGGTGGGGGAAAAAATATAGGGGACCAAGGGCGGGGTCGATGTGAAGAAGTCAGCACTCCTCACACCATTTCTGCAAACATAGATGTCGGCTACAGTGCCCTGGTAGCCTCAACCCCAGCTTTCTTGCCGCTGTGGCCTAGACAGGGGCAGCCTCTGGCTCTATGTGGCCTCTCGTGTGCAAGCTGGGCCCTCCTCCTCACCCCCCGTTTACTCGAAAGCCCTTTGATTTTACATGAAATGAAACAAAAGCCCCAGCTGTGGTTAGAGTGACCAGAAGGTCCCGGGTACTGCTCCCCCAATCATATGCCTCCACCTGGGGCCCTGCCTCCTTATTCCCCTGCAGCCCCCACCCATGCAGGAAGGGCTCAGCGAGGAGACCAACTCTTCCTCCACTTGCACCACCCTTTGGGATGTTCAAAGTCATTTCGGGAGGCCCAGAAGGGAAAGCGAAATTGTGGTAGCATCAACAGTCATAGCTGTTCTGATAGTAGTGGCCGTGGTAGCTGTAGTACCTGTAGCGTAGTGACATAGCAGTCAGTACTGGAAGCAGTGGAGTTTGCCAGGTAAGAGTCACAGAGTCCTCGTATGTGCCAGGCACTGTGACAAGCATCTATCCCACATTCTTCTCACAGCTAGAAGATAGCTATTACTTTTACAGATATAATCAGGTCTCCTTGGTGGAAGCATATGTGGGGTTCTGGATGCCAATGACAGCATTCCATCACAGCCAGCCGGCTGGTGACACTCCAGTAAAGATATCCTGTTATCCCTGTCCTTCCTCATCCCAGGCTGGAGCCCCATGCACACCCCCTTCCCCAACACACAGTAGAACCTTGAAGCTCCCTTGATCAGGTACACGGTTATTCACTTCAGGGCAGGTAGCCTATGTCTAGCTTGTGCATGGATGTTTGAGTCACTTTTGGAACCTGGAATGATGTCTTCATAGGAACTCATTTTATAAATGCTGGTTTGCCATAGCCTGCGATGCAACTGGGTTATTCTATAGATACACCTTCAACCTCAGTTCAGATTTTTGGGAGCTGGGGTCTACAAAAGATAGTCTCTTCTTTTTTAAATGAAGTAGAATTGGTCTATGATGTTCTATTAGTTCATGTTTTCTACATAGTGACTCAACATTTGTACACACTGAGAAAAGGTCACCGCAATACATCTAATTATCATCTGTAGCCATAAAGTTTAATACAGTATGATTGATTATATGCCCCATGCCGTGCTTTATATCTCTATGACTTATTTATTTTATAACTGGAAGTTTGTACCTTTCAACCCCCTTCACCCGTTTTACCCGCCTCCCCACCCCATATCCCTGGCAGCCACCAGTCTGTTCTCTGTACTTACAAGCTTGGGTTTGGGGGTTTTTGTTTTTGTCTTGTTGGGCTCTTTGGATTCCACAAATAAGTGAGATCATATGGTGTTTGTTTTTCTCCATCTGACTTATTTCACATAGCATAATGTCTTCAAAGTCCATCCATGTTGTCACAAATGGCAAGATTTTATTTTTTAATAAATAATAATGTATTATGAATAATATATATGCCACATTTTCTTCATCCATTCATCAATGAACGCTGAACATTTAGGTTATTTCCGTATCTTGGTTATTGTAAATAACGCTGCAATGAACATAGGGGTGCAGATATCTTTCCAAATTAGTTTTGTTTTCTTCAGATAAATACTCAGAAATGGAATTGCTGGATGGTATGGTAGTTCTTTTTTTAGTTTTTTGAGGAACCTCCGTCCTGTCCTCCACAGCGGCTGCACAAGTTTTCATCCTCACCAACAGTGCAGGAGGGTTCCCTTTTTTCCACAACCTCACCAACACTTGTTATTTCTTGTCTTTTTGATGATAGCCATTTTGACAGGTGGGAAGTAATAGCTCATGGTGGTTTTGGTTTGCATTTCCTTGATGATTAGCGATGTGGAGCACCTTTTCATGTGCCTCTCGGCCACCTAAGAGGCTTTCTTTCTTTACTGTACATTTGACCAGTCTTAGGCAACCTTCAAAAATAAGACAAAATCATTTCGTCACCTCCTATCACACTGTACTCCCTCTCCCTGGGACCCATCTCTGGGAGTTATTCATCCATTTCCCTCTCTCTTGAAACCCCTGCCTTGTGCCCTACTTGACCAAGAGCTCTCTGATTACCGTTCTCCTTCCCTCCTGTCCCAGATCACCACCCAGCCCTACACAGAACTCGGCCTTTGGGGTGAACACCTAAGGGGTTCCTTCTTCATCTTGCATAGCTTCTTCCCCACCTCTGAATCTGATCCACTCCTTGCCTTTTCTTCTTTTCCCCATGGGACACACCTGAGGGGTTGAAAGAGTCCACTCATTGCTCCAAAGTCTGTGGCACCCAGCAGCCACCCCACCCCAAGACTGAGGCAGGACTCTGACAGGCTTTGTTGCGCTCTGCCATGGGAATCCAGCACCACATGGCCACCTCCACCAGGAAGACCTATTACCTGAGACTCATGGCATAAGCTGACAACACCAGGAACACTTCCTCCCTAGCACTGGCTTGCCTCGAAGCAGATACCAAAATGACACAGACATTTTACGGCAAGGTACAAATAATTTCTCGAGAATGCGAAGGCCCTTCTGAAAGAGATGTGAAGCGATCTCTCAGGCTTTCCAGTAATATTCTTTCTTCCCAGAGACAGTCAATGTGAAAATCCACTTCCTGAGGGTGATCACCTCCTTCGCACTCCCCCGCCGCCCCCCAGACCATGCTCTTGAGGAAAAGGCAGCATCTTGTCATCTGGTTTCCACTGCGCTCAGCAGACCTGACTCACAATGAAACTGCAGCCTCAAGCACGCTGGGGGCCAGGATTGCGAGAAGGAAATACAGGTGAACACACGCAAAAGTCGCCTGAGGAACAGGTTTTGTTTCTCTTACAGAATGATGCTTGCAGGGCTGGGTAGAACCTGTGAACCAGAAGAAGGGGCCTGGCGCAGAGCTGACTTGTGGCTTTGGTATATCTGCATCAGAAGCACGTGTGGCGGCTAGCTCATGTCAGGAAGGGTGATGGGGAGGGAGGGGGGGAGGAGTACCACAAAATCCTAGGATGTTAAATTTGGAAAGGACCTAAGAAAAACAACTCTCTCAAGCCCCCCACTATGGATACAGAAAGCAAGGCCAAGAGATGGAAAGGGATGGGGCCAGGATCTCATGGTGGAGGCCCAGGGCTGGTTTCCATTCTCCTGGACACCTATGCCAGAGCTCTTTCTACTCTGGGGTGGACATCTCTGTAATGCCCTCAGAATGCTGAGGTGGAAGCCCTGTCCTGTTCCGAGGCATCAGGTCCACAGAGGAAGAGATCCAGCTCTAGCAGCTGTGCACATCTATGGAAAAAGATAAAAAAATCTCAGATGTACCAACTACTCGTTCCATGCTGGACACTCACAAAGCACTTGTGTCCCCACACCATTTTGTTCAGTCCTTACAACAACTGTGCCCTACCAGTCACCATCTCCAGTCGTAGATACTACAGCATGAGAAAGCTCAGCAACTTGCCCGAGATCACACCAATGGTAAGAGACAGAGGTGGGTGGCAAAGTTAGCTTGACTCTAGGACCCACACACTTAACTAACCACACTCTACTGCAAAGACCAACTCAAAGGCAGGGCACATTGTGTGGTTTCCAGTAACTGAACACTTGGAACCAGGGGCATGGGGGTGGTGAGTTGGGGAAGATGGGAAGATCCAGCCTTAGCTGTCAGAGGAGATAAAAGGTCTGCCACGTAAGAAAGGCTTGAGTGCACAATCCCTAGCCAATCAGGGAATCTTGAAACCAATCAGTCAACTATTTGATACCAATTTATATCCAAACTCCTGCTTGAGAATCCTGATCTTACTACCAGGAACAGTCTGAGATCACCCAAATGCCAAGGCACAAACAGATTCTCTTTAATTTTTTTAAAGAACAATATATTTTTTGTAAAGTACTGCTATAATTGCAAAAGCATTGATACATCAAAAGTATCAGAACCTTGTTGGGCTTCCTTAAATATATTGTATAGTTTAGTGATATGTTATTTTGAAATTTTTTAAAAGTTTGTTCATTTATTTTGAGAGTGAGAGAGAACACAAATAGAGGAGGTGTGTAGAGAGAGAAGGAGAGAGAGAGAATCCCAAGCAGGCTCCACACTGTCAGTGCAGAACCTGGAGTGGGGCTCGAACCCATGAACCGTGAGATCATGACCCAAGTTGAAATCAAAAGCCAGGTTACTTAACCAACTGAGCCACCCAGGCACCCCTATTTTGAACTCTTTGAAGGTTGAAGCATATTAGGGCTTTGGGAGTTCTTAGTCTAGCTCTGTAAAATTCTGTTTCCATTCCTTCTATAAAGAGTCTCCCATAGTCAGATGGACAACCAGGAATCAAGCTGTAATTTGAACCCACGGTGTCTAACCCAGTTCCTAAAAGGGCGTGAACCTTGTTAACGTGATTTCTCAGTGAGCCAGATCAGGAAGGGCTCAGTGACTGTGTACGTCCCTCAGCTTTGCATGGGGTGAGAAGAACGTGGAAAGCAAAGTGTATTGTTTTGGGTGGATAAATCCCAGACATCAGACTGGAAAATATCTGATGGTATTTTTAGTTTGTTCTGAAAACTGAGAAAGCACAAGGCTAACCAAAGAGAAAGCAGAGAGAGCAAGAAAGAGAGAGAAGAACTAAAAGTGGAAGTGGAAAGTAGAACCCCAAATAAGCCACAGTAGAGTCCCTCTACTAGCCCTGTAGCCCCTGACCACGCCCAGCCCCGACAACCTGAGCTTTGGCTTGGGGCCTCTTGGAGAAGGGGATTTACGGTAATAGGTAAGGCACTGCAGATCAGCCCCAAAACTCCCATGGGTTCTGACTTGAAACCACAAACGCCACGTGTCAGGCACTTCAGCTTCCATGACATACATTGATGGTCACAGGAGCTGCAGCACCACAGGACCACACTGGTTATTTGGAAACTCTGAATACGGAAGACAGCAATGAAGCAGTGGGCTTCTCCCTCTCCATCCAGGTCCGGTGTCCTGGTGCTGTATCCTCCCCTCCCCCACATGCCTTCCTCCAAAGCCAAACTTTGACCACCCTCCTCCCACCCATGCTGAGCCAGAGATTTTTGTTGAACACTTAAGCAAGTGGTTCTCAAAGAAGGGAGAGATCCAAGGATCCCTGGGGGGTCCTCCCCTCTCCAACTGTGTAGCTATGTGAGGCTGGATTTTCTTCATACGCTTCAAGCTAAAGCAACAGATTGAATGTAGAAGAGGATGTAAGAAAACAAGCTCTTCTATTAAGCCAGATATTTCAAAAGATTTGGAACAAATGTCAGACAGTGTCCCTCTTCTCACCAAAGGTGTATTGACTTGGAAAATATAGTTATTTCTCATAAAAATATGTTCTTTATGTTGACATGTAATTTTTTATTATGACTTGGAAAACTCATAAATAGGTATTTTTAATATCTCAGCTTTGGTTACCAACACAATAAATATTGATGGATAGAATCCACATCAGTGAAAGCTCTTTGGGATCTTCAGTAGTTTTGAGGAATGTAAAAGGGTCCTGAATCCAAACAGCTTGAGAAGAGCTGACTTAGGGAAACTAGGACCATGGCAGACACTGTAGCCCACTTCTGCTCTCTTCCCCAAAGAGTTTATCACCTAAGGCTTCATGTAACTAACACAGTCACAGCATAAGTGGTGTGAATCCAACATGGAGGAAGCATCTGGCTCTTCACACATGTAATACAGATGTACATCTAAAGCACACATCAAAATATGTGGAGTGTGATTGAGGAGTTAGAGTCAGGGGTACGTTTTGGAGATAAAGACCAGAATAGGCCAGTTGAAGGGAAATACTCAATTCTCTGCTCTCTTTAATAAGATTTGTGGAGAGAGATGGTGCTTGAGGGGTTCCTTGGTAGGAAGGCATGCCAATCTATGCCTCTTAGCACTTTTGCAGTCATGTCTCAGATAATATACAGTAAGAAACCCTCTCTGTCTGTAAATATCCTAAAGCTTCAAGTATTTCCCTAGGACTAAAATATCTAAGCAACCCTTGCCCCCATCTCTAGTTCCCAAACACAGAGCTACATACTTGGAGAGCACATAATAGATTCATAATTGGTTTGTAAAGGAAAACTTATTTCCATGACTTTCAACATTTCACCATTGCAACTACACACACTGCTCACATCTTAGACAGCGCCCTCTAGTGTTGGTGCTGGCAAGGAGAATTCAGAGTGATTTAATACTCCCCTAAATCAAGGAATTAGGTGCTGACTTGAGAAGAATAATGCAGAGAATTGAAGTCAGATTCCACCTTTGCCATTAACTATTTCGAGTGCCTGAGAAAGTCACTTTCTTCTCGGTGCCTCAGTTTGCCCATTCATAAAATGAGAGGTATGGGTTACAAAATGGCTAAGGTCCTTCTTCTGATAGTCCATGACATAGGACATTTTAAACACTTCAAGAATCAAGGGGGATTTGATTAACATCTGCCTGGATGAGTGTAGACTAATAATGAGTTTGATTTTTAAAAATGGACAAGCTAAGTGGGAATAAGCATACAGTTTGTGAGCATAGCTATTTCCCCAAGTGAATTCATCCTCTACTTTCTGTGAGATGGAAGAAAAAGGTAGCCAGTTATAGCTACAAAAAAGTTTAGGAAGCACATACTCAGTCACTCAACAAATAGTTAGCAAGAACCTTGGATGTGCCCATTGTGCTAAGTACTAGGCAAACAATGGTGATCAAAAACAGACACGAGCCCTGACCTGCGGAGGACAGTCTAATGGCAAGTATGGAGGTCAATCAAATGGCCACAAGGCCACACATATGATTATAAACTGCCATAAGACTATAAAGGAAAGGAACAAGGTGTTCTGAGAAGATATACCCAGAAGATCCAATTGAAAATAAGTTAAAACTCATCTGAGGAAGTAATATCTGAGCTAATAACTGAAGGATGAAAGGAAGGGGACGAACGACCCAGAAAGGGGAAACTACATGTGCAAATGCCCTGCAGTAGGAGAGAGAGCATGGACTGTTTGAAAACAAAAAACAGAAAGAGGAAAATCAATGAGGCTGGAGGGCAGGGGCAGTGGGGAAGGCTAAAAGTCAAGGCAGAAGGAAGGTCAGATGATAAAGAAGTCATAGACAGTGTGAAGAATACAGGTCTTTATTTTACCATGAAAGAGTGCGGGAAGCCATTGAAGGGTATAAGCAGAAGGAGAATCATGATCAGATTGCTATTTGCAAATAATCACTCTGCCTGCAAAGTGGAGAACAGTTTGGAGAAGGGATATCGGAATTTGAATTAGGCATTTATTTTAGAGCCCAGGAGAGATAAAATGGTAGTCTGTATCAGACCGTTGTTGCTGCTGCTGCTGGAAATAGAGAAGAGTAAGCAGATTAGGAAGTTGTTTGCAAAGAAAAATCAGGAGCACCTGGTAATAAATTGGCCATAACTTGGCAAGGGAGAGGGAGGAACCAGCAAGTTATTTTTAGGTTTCTGGCTGTGTGTTGGATTAGAGGATCATGTCACTCACTGCATTAGGGGACACTAGATGAAGGGGAGGCCAGAGAAAGAAGATGACTTCAGTCTCATCTACAGAATCAACTATATAAACTGGGGGCCCAGTGCAAAGTGAAGATGTGGGGCCACTTGTTCAATAATTACTAAGTATCTCGAGGCAGTAACAGCTGAGCAAGAACCCTTCTAAGTATGAGACCCTGTGCAACTACAGTTATTCTACACCAGTACTCTATTAACTACACCAGTTATTCTAGGTAGTCATACAAACAGATCAGAAACAGCTGTGTCCTCTGGGGGGCAAAGGCTCCAACACCTGGTGTCCTGGCCCCTGTGCACCGAATTTCTCATGTGAGAAGTTACAGATCACAGTGTCTGTCCCCTAAGGAAAATCCAAATTGCTTGATTTGGCGCCCCAGTTGCACAAAGGGGAATTCCACGTTGGCTGTCCAAAGATCAGCCCTTCCGCTGTGGTTTGCAGCGTCTGCGGGCCATGCTCCTAGAACAAGCACCCAATACAGTTTGCATAACCCTTGCTTGATTTGCCCTAGGGGCCGGCCCCTTTCCAGTCTCCTTTGAAACTTCTGATCCACCTGGTCCATATTCTGAAGCACCCCAGCCACAAGGCCAAAGTCAGAGAAGGCCAGCGGAGGACAGTGCCGCAGAGCCCTGTCCCCTTAGGCCCCCACCAGCCACACTTGGGGTTGTGCTGTCAGCCTTCGTGCTGTTGACCAGGGCTGTTGCGGCATAGCAGCTGAGGAAGCTTCTGTCCAGGATGCTAAGGAAGGTTATTCAAGGGAATACTAGAAATTTCAAGCTGGGGAAAGCATTGTACATACTACATGTCCCAAGTAAGAAGAAATGAAACTCCCATTATCAGCCTTAAAATAATAACAACTAATGGGTGAGTAGAAGCCAAGCCCCAAGGGGGTTCTTCATCAGGATAGTCATTCTCCTGCCCTGGGTGAGTACCATCGCCTCTTCTCTGCCTGTATCACCAACATGCCTGCTCCCTTCTGAGTGGCTCCGGTTGCCAAGTGAGCTGGTTGAACTCTGAGTCCAGCAAGCCTACATTCTTAGTTTTCCATTTGTGGCTCTAGGGGAGGCCCACAGGGCTGTTGTAGAATTTTGGCAAAATGCAGAGCAACAGCGCCAGGAAGGCTTCCATGTTGATGAGCATGAGGGTAGCTGGGAGATGATTCCTTACGAGTTCTTGCGCTCTTAGAGGGGACCTCAAAACCTATTTACGCAGCACATAATACACGCGCGCGTGCACACACACACACACACACACACACACACACACACACTAGCAGTGTTTGTCTATCTGGACTCCTCTGCAGCTAAAGTGGTGAAAATCACTGCATGGACCTTTCTGGAAAGATTGTTAGGATCTTCTGGGCTGACATGACTTTGGACCTTTAGATTTTACCCACATCTCTTCTCCCTGACATCTTGCAACAACAGAGAGGAGAGCAGGAGGGCAAGAAAAAGCAGGTTTCAGATGATGTGTGTGAGGAACCAGCCCCAGACTGCCTGCCTCTGACTTCATGTTAAGTGAAACTAAAAAATAATATCCTTTTCCTTTTTAAGCTATGATTAATCAAATTTTCTTTCATTTGCAGCTGAATGCAGAAATTCAGGATATTCTGGAGAAGGGGTGGAAGAGGGGAGGTATTTCCTCTCCCACAATGTTCCTCTGATTCTCCCAGAGAGTCCCCACTGGGAAAAGTCATTTAAATTCAATTTAATAAACATTTATTAGATACCTGCTATGCATCTTGACTTGAGGGAAGGTTGGACTCAGGCTATTTGCTCTCATGTTACTCACAGTGATCACAGGTTCATGAGGATCACTGAGAGGATCCAAATGGTGCCCCCAGAGACACTCCATCATCCATAGTTGCCCAGTCTCTCACTTCCTCCTTTACACGGGGCTCTTCCCTTGTACTAAAACCCAAACTCAAACTCCCATACATGCAGACTGTTGACCTTTATGTCTCAGATGTGACTATGAGTTTGAGACTTTTCCCAGTGGATCCTAATGACTTTTCAAAATGAGTAGATATCTTCACAGCCTTGAGAAATAGAATGATGCCTATTTTTAAATATTTATTTATTTATTTATTTATTTATTTTGAGAGAAAGAGACACAGAGCATGAGTGAGAGAGGGGCAGAGAGAGAGGAAGACATAGACTCCAAAGCAGGCTCCAGGCTCTGAGCTATCAGCACAGAGCCTGACGTGGGGCTTGAACTCCTGAACTGTGAGAGCATGACCTGAGCCGAAGTCTGACACTCAACCGACTGAGCCACCGAGGCGCCCCAAATGATGCCTATTTTTGTTGTCTTATTGTTTTGTCACTATAAAAGCAGGGGCTCTTAACTTTTCCCAAAATGTTCATCCCCATCTTCTCCTATCAGCTTGATGTCTATCCTACATGTTGGTAGACAATATATTGGTATCTCCATTTGTTAATTAGGGAATTTCATCCAAAAACTTGCTATGGTTATCCCAAATCATTTAGATTCTGAAGTTTTGAGACGAGAGAGGACAATGATTTCAAATCAGTAGGAGAAAGATCAACTATTCAACAAATGGCTTGAGATAATTGCCTACATGTTCCAAAACAAATAAAGAATCAGAGCTAAACCTAACCCTACAGAATGGATTATGGGTTAAAGAAATGAATCAAGAGTCATTCTGAATCTTGATTTCGGCTCAGGTCATGATCACACAGTTCGTGAGTTCAAGCCCCACATCGGCATATGTGCTGACAGCATTGAGCCTGCTTAGGATTCTCTGTCTCTCTCTCTCTCTGTCCCTCCCCTGCTCATGCTCTCTCTCTCTCTCTCTCTCTCTCTCTCTTTCTCTCGTTCTCTCACTGTCTCAAAATAAGTAAATAAAAATTAAAAAAAAAAGATAGAAATGGCTTTGCCTAGCTTCCTTCCCCCTGCCATCTTGTTCACGTGTGTATGTGTATGGGTGTGTGTGCATTTGTGTGTGTGTGTGTGTGTGTGTGTGTGTGTGTGTGTGTGTGTGTAGTGTAAAAGATGCTGGACTGTCTCTCTGAGTTGCTTCCCTATTCCTCTGAGTGCCCAGACCAGCCTCCTTTACGTTACTCCCTCCAGCCTGATACAGGCTCATTGTCTACTCTGAGACGCCCATCTTAACACAGAAAAGAGAAAGCTGTATGGCCAGGAAACTTCTTCCATGGACCAGACCCTGTGCATGGCAGCAGGTACACAAAGTATAATAAAACAACATCCGACTTCAGAGAGCTCCCAGCTGACTGGGGGAGGCAGGGTGTGCACAAAGAGGACAGCAATGTCAGCCAGTAGGTTTAATAGTGGAGGAAATCACATTGCATAGTGGCGAATAAAGGGAGGAAGGGTCAGGGAGAGGGACCTCATAGCCTTGCCTGAGGTCTGAGTCCTCTGACCTGACTCCTCCACCGTGCTGAATCTGCACCCAGAACACCCAACTCAAAGAGGCAGTCAGCTCTATGAGGCTAAAGCAGGCACAGTCCAGAAAACCCAGGAGACAAGAGTAAAGGAGAAGGGTAGGAGGGAGTGAAAACTCAGCTCCTGAATGCTTCTCTGCTTCCTGGCAGCAAAATTCAGTACTCCTAAGCCCAGTATAAATAAGCAGGAGGAAAAATTCCCGCATTAGCTCCACCCTTGTTCCTAAAGGAGTCTTTTCTCCCTTCACGATTCTTAGGTTTTTGCACTGACACTCCCCAAAGTGTTGGAAGGAGAGGCCACAGACCCTGATCCTGACCCACAAGGTACATCCACATGTTGGGCCTGGACCCCCTCATTTCTGAGTCCATTCGTTACTCCCCCAAGCCCCTCTCATGTGAAGCCCAAAGGCCACTGGTGGGCAGGAGGGCAAGTACTGCTGCCCCCATGGGACAGAAGGGATACAGACATAGGGAAGCCAAGTGACTTTCCCTGGTTTTAAAGAGTGACAGAACCAGGGCAGAGCCCAGGCCTCTTGCCCACCCAGGTCCAGTGGTCTTCCTCATTACTGTCTTCACTGGGGAGGTGGGAAAAGCCCCTGTAGAAGGAGAAGGTCAAGGTATATCAAAAGATCCCAGAGAGTTTCCAGATATCCGAAGAAGTGATGTCGCTATACCTGTCCTTCCCTTATTAGAGGTAGAGCGACCTTCCTCGCTACAGCTGGCTACCCTACCTGCTCACCCTAAGAAATTCACATGTGCAAGTCCAAATAAAAATGACTAAGACTTCTTTGGAAGGCAGGGGAAGGGATAGTAAGAGAAAGGAAAGGGGCCTGCTGTCCAGCCTTCTGGAATCCTGATTTAATTTCCTTGTTATTTCTACCTTCCTTCTTCCCCACCTCTGTCCATCTTTCGAGCTTAAGTATCCAACCATAGAAGCTCACAACTAAAAGGAACCTTAAGGATTTTTTAATCCAACCTTTTCATTCCACACCTTAGAGTAGAGTAAGGAGTGTGGCCTTGGTGTCAGGCAGGACTGGGTGCAAAATCTGACTCTCTCACTAAGCCCCCATGTAACCTTGTGCAGATTACTTGACATCTCTGTGCCTCCATTTGCTCACTATAAAATGGAGATTGATAAGTTTCACAGTGACTGGCAGGTGCCAAGCTATCAGTAAGTACGGACTACTCTTGCTAACCTTGCCTAAGCATGGGGACCACCGAGGAGGTAGAGACACGGATCTGAGAGTTGAAACGAACTAAGGGCTGGAGAAGGAGCTTGGAGCACATCTCATGGCCTTGCTAGTCCTGCGGAAAGCTGGCCTCTGTGAGGGGCCTTCTTGGAACATAACATGAAAGAAACAGAGGGAATTTTGAGGATATTTAGATAACCTCGGTTCTCACTTGAGGAAACTGAGGCTCTTTCCAATTCAGCAAGGAAAAGCCTTGGGTATTCAACTCAGGTTAGGGAGGGGATCCAATTATTTCTCAATTCCAGTACATTCTGGAATGGCCAATTTGTTCACGTCACTGTGACCTAGGAACACGCGAATGGAACCCACAACTGTGGGCTTCTATGCACAGAACAGCTGTTCGCCCCAGGAAATCAACTTCTTTTTTTATTAAGAAAAGCTGGAAAGTTATTTTAAAACAGAGAGAGAGAGGTAGCTCGTCCTAAAAATAGCTGTAATGCAAAAGTTCATTGTTCAACAATCCGTTTTGCTTACGATGCAAAAAAAAACTAACAACTTTAAGCGAATGCAAAGTTGGAGAGGTCGAGGGAAGAGGGAGGGGCTGTTTGCCAGGAAATTTGTGACTGTGGCTTTTTATGAATGGGGAGGCTCATTGAACCCACAATATAAAAGGGGGACACAGTAGGTGAAGGTCTACACACCAGGGGCTTGCTCTTGCAACACCAAACCACAAGGCCAACTCTCGGAAGGCAGAGCTTCACCATGCCCAGCCCAGCACTTCTGTGTTTCCTGGTCTTTCTGGCCGGGGTAGGAGCCATCCGACACCAGAGCACCCTGTCTGAGGACAACTGCACCCACATCTCAGCCAGCCTGCCCCACATGCTTCGAGAGCTCCGAGCTGCCTTTGGCAAGGTGAAGACTTTCTTTGTGAGTATGAATGCCCTCCTATCCTTCCTTCCTTGCTGGGACCACCTCAACTAGGCATTCTGCTGGAGCTTTAAGAACCTTCCTTCTCGTTCACCTCCATCCTCAGCATCCATTCCCCTCAAACTTAAATTCTTAAAGAGTCCCAGGTCAAGCCACAGGTTCGGTGAGTTAAGCTAAGCCCTGGTGATGCAACAAATGTGCAGAAAAAGCTGCCTTGCAGGTAAAATGCACTATGACTCCTACACTTAGAAACGTGGGAGAAATCACAAAGGGTCTGACGGAGCCTTGTGGCAGGGAAACATAAATGGCCTCAGTTGAGCGGACTTCCAGAACCTGGAAAAGCCTGACGGTTTGTGCAAGTGCCCTACAGTGCATTAGGAGATGCTTCCCATCTCCAGACAGCTTTCAAAGCTGCAGCCAGATGCCTGCAGCAGGGAGAAAGAAAAAGCAAAGAGCACCAAAGGGTGCGTGGGCGTGGGTGGCCCCTTTGAACCTGATCTAGCTCTGCAGAAAGGAGACCAGGACTGAGTCAAGCTTCTGCCTTGGCTTCAAAACCTGGCAGAATTTTAAAAATAACTTGATCTGAGGAAAAGGACCTGATTTAACTAAGGGATCCGGCACTGTCGAAAGTCCTGTTTTGAAAATCTTTCCTGCACTAATTAAAACTCAGAAGCTCTATAAGTAAGAGGGCATCAGAAAAACATTTCAGTTATTTCCTCAAACCTCAGGTTCATTCTCCTTTTGTTCTTCTTGCAGCAAACGAAGGACCAGCTGCACAGCCTGTTGTTGACGAGGTCCTTGCTAGAGGACTTTAAGGTAAGAGCCCGGGTGGGTGTGTGGGAGGGGTGGGTGTGTGGGAGGGGAGGGTGCAGCGTGACTCAGAGGAGGGAGGCTGGGAGCTGGGTCTGCTTCCTTTGCTTTGAAAAGGAGAAGTGGAAAGATCTTAACTCAGCACATAGCCAAAGGTCTGTCCTTGGGGGAGGTGGCTGGTTAAGAAAGGTCCCTAGGGACAAAGCTGCAGCAACAGCTCTTCCTCCCAGTCACTGACTGACTGTCCCCCTCTACCCCGCTCCCACCCTTCAGGGTTACCTGGGTTGCCAAGCCTTGTCCGAGATGATCCAGTTTTACTTGGAGGAGGTGATGCCCCAGGCTGAGAACCACGACCCAGACATCAAAGAGCATGTGAACTCCCTGGGAGAAAAGCTGAAGACCCTCAGACTGAGGCTGCGGCGCTGTGTGAGTGCAGATCTGTTCTTCCTCTTGTGGCTCAGAGGCTGGCTCTTCCCACTCACACCCAGAGAAGCAAAGACAGACTGGCAAGAGGACTCTCGGAAGGCGCTAGAGTTCCATCTCTTGCTCGTTTCTTTCTGAGCAGGGAGTGGGGGAGGCTGCTAGGCATTTACATGTTTGCAAACAGCTTTCCTGTTATTTGTGAGTCATTTGTGGGTTATTAACTATTCTCCTCTCACTTTATGAAAGGGGCCCAGAGCTTCAGTTTGGGCTCCCTTTTCCCTTTGTATCTAGAGCCTGAGCCCAGCAAAATGGGCCAGGAAGCAGAGTCCCATGGAGAAGAAACTCCACTTACCTCTTACTCTCTACCTTTGGAAAGCAGAGCTCTTAAGTGGGGCCCAATTGACAGGACTCTTCCTGGGATTTTAGAAAGCCCAGGGGACTACTCACCTCCAGGCTAGTGTCTATGAATATTTCCCCAGGATAAAAATTTCTCCAACTGAAGTGATACTCTCACCACTGGTTTCCTCTGTTCTCTCACTGATAATTGAGGAACCAGTTGGTCTCTATCTGTAGGATGGTACTATGCAAAGGTTTTGGTCAGCATGACTAAGACTGCATCTCTAGTCCTCGGAGGACTTAGAAGTGGTCCTTGGCGACTGGAACTGAAGAAGAGGGACAGGACAGGGAAGCAGGAAAGGACAGAATGGCTGGCTCAGCACTTGTCAGCACTGTGGTGTTTGGAGAGGAAGCTCCAAGCTCCAGCTCCTGGGTTTTCATGCAAGCTTTGCAAACATCTCAGAGAGGCTCCTGGAGAAGGACTTTTCATATCCCTGGGCCATTTCTTCTCTGTTTAGTTGGTCAGGGTGGGGGAGGCCTCAGTTCTCCCCAGGAGCTGTAGGGGTTAGTTATCCAAGATGAATCTGGCCCCTTCTTCATGATTCCAGCTTGTCCCCCAAGTGCTGTGGACACAGGAGCTGGGATCCAATGGCATTTACACTTTCTCTTTTCCTCCACAGCATCGATTTCTGCCCTGTGAAAACAAAAGCAAGGTGGTGGAGCAGGTGAAGAGTACCTTTAGTAAGGTAAGTGGATGGTGGCAGAAAGGGTTTGGGGAACGTGACCTCCACCATTCCCCAAGTTGGCAGGTGCTAAGCAGGCCAGGCCCTTCTCTCGAAGGGGGTGTGGGAACCCCACAAATGGTGTGACCTCCCCAGCCAGTGAGGAGCTGCCGCCTTGGTTATATTTGTTTTCTGCGAAGTGTCTTTGGGGGTTTCTAAATGACTGCTCCCTGCCTTCGCAGGCCTGTGGGTTGAGCCAGCCAGCCAGCCTGTGAACGCAGTGAGCTAGATGCTGGGGAGAGTGACAAAGGAAACAGAAAGTAGCTTGTTGGGAATCTAGACTAAAGCCACACGTGCAGGAAGCCAACACGTGAATGTGCACACACAAACACACCCAGGGGTTCAGACTGGACTCCCTAAAACTCAGAGCAGGAAGTAGAATTCTCATTGATTTGGAGTTGGTCCATACTCACTTTCCAGGTGCCATTCACACCTACCAAGGTGCCTGAGAAAGTCAGCTCTCAGATCAAATGGGGTTTCACGCTTCCAACTGTCTGCGAACTCCTCAACCCCACTGCCCAGAAGCCATGTGGTCTTGTCCTCTCTGTGGCTGGGGACAGACACTGGGAAGGGTTCCAGCATCAGGGGGCATACACCCCCTGATAACTGGCCAGAAGACAGGACAGGGGCCTGCTCAATCCAATGGTGGGAGAGCATAGACATAAAAGGGCTCCCTTCTCTCTTCTTACTGTCTTGCTTTCAAAGTTGTTCCTCTAATGTCTTTTCTCCAAATTCTGAATAAGCATCATGTGAGCACATGACCTTTAAAATTGTTGAAAAAGCATCATTTGGTAGACCGTGCTTTATAAAGTGAATGTTCCTCTTGTTACTCGCTAGCCATGCTTTAGATCAACATGTAGCCTTTCCCAAGGCACTGGAAATACCCTCAGGCTCCTAGGGTCTGTCCTTCACCTCCCAACACATGGGAGCAAGGGTCGGTCCTGGACCCCAGAGTCATGCCCCCATCCAAGCCAGGGACTCATTTACTCACTCAGATGGGGCTTTCACTAAACATTTTTTATTTCCCTACACAGCTCCAGGAGAAAGGTGTCTACAAAGCCATGGGTGAGTTTGACATCTTCATCAACTACATAGAAGATTACATGACAATGAAGATGAAAATCTAAGACATGGTGAGAAACAAAACATCCAGGATGGCAACTCTTCTGGACTCTAGAACATAAATTGGAGATCTACAAAATCCCATCCAGGGATGTGGGAGAGCCAAACAGCTCCTTGGAGAACCCTGTCATACCTCTCTCTTAGAATATTTATTACCTCTGATACCTCAACCCATTAGTATTTATTTACTGAGCTTCTCTGTGAACTATTTAGAAAGAAGCCCAATATTATAATTTTTTCAGTATTTATTTTTTCACCTGTGTGTAAGCTGTTTTTGTAGGGTGATACCCTATGATATTTGAGTATTTTAAGAGAAATTGTAACTTATATAAGGAAAAAACTGTTTCTTGGGGAGCCTACTGATGCTTCCATTCCAAGCCTGACCATACTTCATTGCTGTGGAGCTATTTTTCCTGACCTCCCTATAATTTCTCTGGGCCTGGGGTTCCTAGAGTGTTGTAAAGACTGTTACCCTCTTAGGAGGAGAAACTAGAGAGCCCTTTTGATAATTAATATTCCAGTGGCTCAAAGAGATTCCCTTGACCTCATTCCCCATTCATTCTTGAAAGCTCTGTCCTGCTTGTTATTTATAACAACCTAAAGTTGGTTCTAATAGAACTCAGTTTTAACTAGAAGCAATTTAATTCCTCTGGGAATGTTACATTGTTTGTCTGTCTTCATAGCAGATTTTAATTTTTAATAAATAAATGAGTCTTATTAAAATTATGTTATGGTGTCAGTTGAATTCTGTTTGACTAAAATTATTCCCTCAATATTTCCAAGATAGAAGAGGTAAATAAATTCTACATTTCAGGTAAAGAAAGCCTCCCAGAGGCTACCCCCTCCCAGAGAGGAGGCAAGTTCTAAGTCTGATCAGAGGGAAAAAAAACTTTTCACTTCAAAATCCAATAGCAAAGACCACCATAGTCTTCCTACAAACTCATCCCTTTAAGAAATTATCCTTAAATTCTTAAAGATCACGCTGATTTTCAAGGCTAAGGATAAAGTTCTGTAGATACCAAAATTAGAAAGATAGGCAGAGGGATTTTTTGTTTTGGCTTTGTTTTCTGGGGTTTTGTTTTGTTTTGGTTTGGTTTGGGTTGGGTTTTTGTTCTGTTTTGTTTCTGCTTCTTCAAGCCCCAAAGGTCTGGGTGAATACTAATTTACCAGGGTTGTTTTGAAAATTAATATAAAGAGCTAATATGGCGCCTGGCACTCAGAGATGGTCTCTATACACGTTTGATTGTTATTGGGATTCACAACTAAAAACTCCTACCAAATCCTCCTTGAGCTGAGATCAGAGGCCCACCCAACTGAGTAGAATATAAGCAGATTAGCCCGTTTGATAGAATACCCAGGATTCAAGCTGCTGCAGTCCCTTATCTTCCCTCCTTAAGCTACCAGACAAATGTGAGGTTGGCTTTTGACTGCGGTCTATTGGGAGGGGCATGGTGGCTGGGGAAGCCCTACTCGAGGCCCCGTGACTTGGAGGAGAGAGAGGGAAACAATGGTCTGAGTAAACACTGATCACCCTCACACTGTCCAGGCAGCCCTGGTCCAGGGGAGTAGAGGGGCCAACTGGCTGTGGTCAGTTTTTCAGTAAGACTTGACACTTTAGTTAAAGTAACCATAGGAAGGAAGTGGGAAGCATCAAAGCTGAAATTCTGAGATGAAAGGTTAATGGAGGCTAGCTGAAGACCAGGAGAGAGGAGTGAAGCTCTCTATAGCAAGGCTCTCTGTACTGAAATAGAGAAACTGTGAGGTTTAGGCTGTTAGGGTTGTCTGCTAGGCAATGCACGCTAACTTAAGGTTGAGGTTCACACCTCATGTGAGAGAAGTGGGCATCTGAAACCAAGAGACAGAAACTCACCTAAAGAAGCCACATGGCTGATAAGATGTTGACAACAGCAACAATTAATTGGGCACTGCTTTTGAGTTAGTTGTTGCTAGATATATATGTTTCAGGCATGCTATATGATATTATTATTGCTACCTTCTATAAGAGGAAACGGATGTTCAGAAATGTTGGTATGGCTTGGCCACATAGAGTATATGGAGAATGGAGAACTGAGAATAGTATAAAATGCTTTTCCCTTTGTATTACTTATCTATTGATGCCTCCAAAATTTAGCAGCTTAAAGCAACAACACACATTTTTGTCTTTTTCTGTCAGTCGGGAATCTGAGAGTGACAACTAGGGGTTCTGGTTCAGGGTCTCTAATGAAGTTGCAATCAAAATGACAGCCAGGGCTGCAGTCATCTGAAGCTTGGCTGAGGTTGGGCAAATCGCATCCAAGATGACGCACTTACATGGCACGAGGCCTTAGTTCCTCACTGGCCACTGGCAGGTGGCCTTGTTTCCTTGCTACGTGGTCCTTTCTGTGGGGCTTCTTCAGTGTTTTCACAACACGACAGCTGTCTTCCCCAGAGTCAATGATCTGAGAGAGAGCAAAGAGGAAGTCATGGTGTCTTTAGACCTAATCTCAGAAACCTCACACACTTCTGGCACATTCTGTTCCTTAGAAGTGAGTTGGCTAGTACAGCCCATTTTGAAGGGGAGATAAACTAGATTCCACCTTTTGAAGGGAGGAGTCACAAAAAATTTGTGGACATATTTTTAACTATCACATCCTTCTAAGAATTTAGAAAAAAATAGCTCTGGGCTCAAATGACACATCAGGCTTCTATGTTGGGATGGGGGTGAGGGGAAGAGTTGGGTAAGCCTCTCACCATGGAGAGGCCATCATCATGGACACAGCCCTCCTCCAGTCCTCTCTCTTGTGGGCTCAGTCTAATATATTTACCTCTCTGAGTCTCAGTTTCTCACCTGGAAAACTAGCAGAAACTTTCTTCCCAGGTATTATCTACTGAATGTTTGTGTTCCCCCAAAATTCATATATTGAAGCCCCAACCATCACTGTGATGATATTTGGAGATGAGGCCTATGGGAGACAATTTTGTTTGAATGAGGTCATGAAGGTGGAATCATCTTCCTACAAGTGCCCTTATAAAAAGAGACACCAAAGAGCTTGCTCTCTCCCTCTCCCTCTATCTCTCTCTGTCTCTCTTTCTTCACATGTGCACAATAAAAAGATCTTATTGAGAACACATAGAAAGACGGCAGTGGCTAAGAGCCAAGAGAAGAGGTCTCAGAATGAAATCTACCATGTTGGCACCTCGATCTTGGACATCCAGCCTCCAGAACCATGAAAAATAATTTTTTTTTGTTTAAGCCATGTAGTTTATGGTGTTTTTTTATGGTAGCCTGAGCTGGCTAATGGGCCAGATTTGATATAAGTGTCAGATAGAATGTCAGGTGTGAAGGTACATATGTGTCTTATGGATTGGAAATCTAGAGATGGGGAGATAAGGTTTAGATGGGGATTTTGTTTTTTTGGCAACAAGCCTTTATTTTCTAAAAAGAGCAACCACCTCATCTCCCATGGCCCTCTTCACCTCACACCAGAGTTTGGATAGAAATGAAGAATGAGAATTTCGGTCTGTGGCCCAAGCTGCTGAGGTGAGGAGGTTAGGACCAGTGAGAGAAGCTCCCCAAATCTGTGATGACAGTGTGGTTACCCTCCCCAGCCACTGACAGAAATCAGACAAATCAAAACGTTCTGGAAGGA
This sequence comes from Paguma larvata, assembly GCA_030068075.1. Classification (NCBI taxonomy): domain Eukaryota; kingdom Metazoa; phylum Chordata; class Mammalia; order Carnivora; family Viverridae; genus Paguma; species Paguma larvata. The sequence continues at coordinate 8,861,758 of CM057840.1, read as the reverse complement.
AAGGGTTGATATCAGAGATGTAAAGAAAGAGGAAAGGGAATTGGCCCGATGGCAGAAGATACCCACTCTATGGCATGCTGACCCTCAAAATGCTTGTAAGAGTGTATTTAATTGTGGAACATGGGGGCAAGCTTTAGGCCCGGGGTGATCGAGGGAGAAGTAAGCATAACACTCCAAGAAAAAAAGAGTCGTATCTTAAGAACAAACACTCAGAATTTAAAATGAAAAGAAGATCTGTAAACTTTCATAAGCTGCAGAACGGGCTACAGAATGAACCAGTCGACTCTACCTTGGAGTGGTTAGTGGGTCCCAGGGGACACATGTATTCTGTTATTTAATCATCCTTTTACACACCGACTCACTCGGTGACTTTGGAAATTTTACTTCTCCTTTCTGGGCTTCAGTTTCCTCAATGATAAAACAAGGAAGTAAGTCTGAATCAATGATTTTCAACTGGGACCACTAGATTCGTGTATGTTCCTGAAAGTATTCATGGTGGACAGACTGTCTTTGAACAATTTCCGAAGCTTGAAAAAGTCTAACGAAATTGTACATTTGCCATCCCCGCCTCCTTTAAGTCTGTGTGGGTTCATTAAAAAGCACTTCCATGTGATCTGTCAAAGGAATAGCCACTTGGTATGGAAAGGCAGGTCACCTCATGCTGGCCAGAAGTTCTATTTTCTAGTCATCTATTATATCTTTGATTAATAAAAACAGAAAATGGAATTATTTTTGTAAATTTTTTAACAAGCCAAAATATTTTAAAATAGAGAGTCTCTGGGTGAAATTAATAACAGCAGCCCTTTGTGGTTAAAAGCTTCAAAACCACTAAATTAGATGACCTCTAACTGCCCTTTGAACCCATAGTTCCTAATTCTAGCATCTGATTCTTCCAGTCATCCAGGACTATTCCCACTTGAGCCCTTTTCTGGGACACATTCCTGTCCAGAGTCTGCACTGGTAACTTTCCAGACAGATTACCAGTCATCTGTGTACTATTAACAGCCTCCATCTCCTAGCAAGTTTGAGCAGCCACAGAGCTGAGTTTCCAGAAGCCTCCTCAACACTCTCTCTGGAGAGGATATAGAAGAGATAAAGACCTAAGGAAAAATAACACAGCTTGTTTCTTACTCCTGCAGCACAGGGGTGATGTGCACAGACTCTGGAGTCTGCCAAACCTTCAAGCTGCATGACCTTGAGACATTGCCTCCCTCAGTAGTCTCCTCTGTGACTTGGAGAGAATAATCATTCCTTCCAGGTGTTGTTGTTGTAAGAAACAGAGGCATGAATACATGTAAAGCACAGAGTAAATACTTAGTAAAAGCAGCTCTTCCCTTAGACATTTGGAAAAATGCTCACATGAGACCAGATGGTAAGATCAGTGCTAACACCATGAGCAACAGCCAGACACACTGTGTGCCAATCACTAAACCTGGATCTTTCCTGATAACATTTTATGATTCTCTACCCATGATTTCTGGATGGAAAGAGAAAATGGACCATCCTGACACTTGGGAAGGACAGAAAGGAAATGACATTTTTTGAGCACCTGAAGAAATACTTGGCTTGGTGAAGTAAATATATATATATCAATTATACCCACTGGAGTTGCATTAGTTCAGTGAACAGAGGCTTAATAGAGGTCCCTAACTGCCATCCAGAGCAATAATAGTTACACATACCATTAAATAAATATTAGGTTAACTATGTAGAAAGTTTTTATTGATTACAACACTGGGCTTTGTTCATATATGCTCATTATCCATCACTGTTACTTACTTGTTAGCAATCTAAAAAATGAGACAGTCTACCACACTGCTTCTTCTTTTACCATTATTCAAGGAAAAAAACTACATTTTCCCCCAAAATCAAGAAGTCGTTGCATAACAGAGCCAATTGTTCATCCAATAGGCAACCCAGAATCTCACACCTATTTGAAAAAGTCTTTCTGGATTATTTAGAAGGAGTGGATGTCATTTCCCCAGCTGAACCCTATCATACCTCTACCAGAAATGAATTAGTAACTGTGGCTAGTATGCAGCATAAGTAACTAACCAGGTCTTCTCACGGAACATTCATATCTAATAAGGATGAGACTCAGATCAAAACAGAGGCAGATTGGCTTCTCCCTGGCCTTTGTCCCAAGTCAGAATTTTTACGAGATGCACATTTATTTACTCAGACCCTAGCATACTCTAGGTACTATGTTGGGTGTTGGGGAGAAAATAGTGAATAAAACAGACATAGTGCCTATCTTCGTGGATTTAACAGCTAAATCCATATGGTCAGAAAAAGACATTACAAGTTAGCTACACAATGTTAACATAATTGTGAAAAGTAGTAGATGAGAAGTGGGAGGTGTCGCTAGAGCAGCTAACCCAGAGTCAGGGGAGGGAGGGCTTCCATGAGAAGGTGACATCCAGCTGGACATGAAGGATGAGTGGGGGTGGTCGAATAAAGAGGAGGTGCTGAGAACCTCAGAAAGAGCCAGATATTTAAAGACCTCTTCGAACAGCAAACAATGCGGGGAAGGGATGTCTCTGAAGCAAGGGTAGATTTGTACTGACACTCAACTTAGCTGGGCCCTGGGCCCTCTTCAGAACCCTCCGACTTCTCCATCTCCTTTCATATCCCGAGTCTCTGAAGTAGGAAGGGACTTAAACTATTTAAGGAACTAAAAGATGACACACAACAAGTGAGGCATATTATATATGAGGGAGAAAGATTTAACATGAACTGGAAGAAAAGGACAGTCTTTAAACAAAGAGAAGCCATTAAAGGCTATTAGGTAGAGAGGAGAATATGTATCTTCTGAATGAGAACCTATAAGGTCCATTGGCCTCTATCTACTTCAGACAAGAGGAAATTGTAGTATGGACTAAGGTGGTAATAAATAGGAATTGAGTGAAGTACAAGTGTTCAAATATTCAGCAACTACTTAGGTGGAAGTGGTGATGGCAGGTGACGGCCCAAAACCCCTCAGACCTGGCCTGAACAACTGGGTAGGGAAGAGGAAAGTTTGGAGGCAAAGGATACATTTTACATTGGCCCCATTGAGTTGGAGGTGCTTCTGAGACTTTGAATTATTCCACAGCGGTCAGCTGGACATAGAGATGTAATCTGAAGATAAATATATGACTGTCATTGCTATAGAGATGGTAAGTGAAATTGTAGGAGGGGAGAAAATCACCAAGGGAAAGAGTGTGACAAAAGAGCCCAGAACCAGGACCTGGAGAACCCAGATATTTATAAGTCAGAGCAAGAGAAGCTGACAAAGGAACTTATAAAGAATGGCCTGAGTGGTAAAAAGAAATACCAGGAGTGAGTGGTGTTCCTGGGAATAAGGAACTGGGAATGGTCAACTGAATCAAATGCTATTGGGAGGTCAATTAGGATCAAGAAAAAAGAGCTTCTATCAGATATAGCAAGTTGGGGCACTGGTCACTTTATCAAGAAGAGTGCAGAGGAGTGGCAGGGGACGGGAGATAGATGGGTCACACATTAAATGGGAGGTGAAAAAGTGGATTACATGAGACTGGGTCAACACAGGAGAAAAAGAAGTTGAAGATAGATCAATGAAATAAAACTGATGAAGACCATTTCCTCAGAAGGCAGGAGGGGGTAGGGTGCAGGTAGAGGAATGGGTGACTTTTGAGATGAAGAGGAACACCTTCATTGAATAATAACAGGAAGGAAGTAGGGACAGTGGGTACAAAGCAGGTTGGTTTGAAGATTTGTTGGCAGGAAGTTCAAGTTGTTTCCATCAGATGGCTTCTATTTTCTCTGAAAAGAGTGAATAAGAAGGAGAGAATGCAAGAAGGTTTGAGGAGAGAAACAAAGATTGAAACGATGCTTACAGATATGTGGAAAGCAAATGATTCTAAAGAAACATGGTAGACATGCAAGCAGTGTTGAGCCCAGTTGAGGTAGGTAATCATGAATTGCAGTCTTCCAGATCGCATACTTTTTCTCAGGATTCTCTTGGCAGCCTGGAGTGAATGCACAGTAGGCAAAATTGTTCTGACCCATGAATATAACAAAAGGACAAGCGGGAGAGGAAGCTGAGAGTATAAGTAAGAGCCTGACTGGAAAGATGGACCCAGAATTCAAAGTCGAATAATGTGTAGACAAGAGAGAACTGATGAAAAGGGATAGTGTAGATGAGCCAATGGACTGGAGGTTCTGATGCAGTCAAAGAACAGTTGTGAAAGTCAGAGCAGAATCCCCAAGGAGCAGAGGTAGTGGCCAGACAGGGAAAAGACTGAAGAGATTTTGGAGGTGGGCAGTTTTGAGGCATGATGAATTCCAGGGTATAGCCATTGGAAGAGATGGCTGAGTAAAGTCAGGGGGAAAGGTCAGAAGCAATGTGGAGGTTATGGAATTGAAAAGCCACATTTTGGAGAACGTACCCACAAGGACACTGAAGTCCACCAGGCTTGTGGCGGTAGAAGGAAGGTCTGTGGAAGGCAGTGTAACAGAAGAGTAGGAGGTAGGTGCTCAAATCATTTGGGAATGAAAGGGAGAGATAGACATTGGAGCATCCTGGAGCTTCTGGTGGATTCTAATTTTCAAATATGTAGAGTTCTCAGTTTCATACACTTGACAAATTATCATTTTAAATTTCCCATGTCTTAGAAGAGTGCAGGTCTAGATTTCTTAGAAGATTCTCTAATATATACATTTCTTGGTATTTCATAATAAATAAAAGAACCTATATATTTGTAAATATATCTTAGCTGATTGAAGTCATTTTTACGTCAGAAAAACAACAAATGTCTAAGCATTAACCACACACAATCCGAGTCATTCAAATCAAGAACCTTATAATTTTTGCCAAGATGAATCATCATCCAATGACACATCCAACTGGTCACCTCCAGCACATCTCCAAACAGATCTTTCCTACGATATGCAGGGTGTTTATCCCCCGAGTCTTTTCTGTTTCACATGCAGTTGTTCTCTCTTATCCACAGTTGCGCCTCCCGTGGTTTTGATTACACGTGGCCAACCGCGGTACAGGAGCAGCTGATCTTCCTTCTGACAGATTGTCAGAAGGTCAGTAGCAGCCAAACATCACAATGCCCGTGTCATCTACCTCACTTCATCTTTTCACATGGGCATTTTGTCATCTCACGTCATCACGAGAACAACAGTGCAATAAGATATTTTGAGAGAGACCATATTCACATAACTTTTATCACAGTATAATTGTTCTATTTTATTATTAGCTACTGTTACTAATTGTTTACTGTTCCTGATTTATAAATTAAACTTTTTTATAGATATGTATGTATAGGAAGAAAACATGGTCTCTATAGGGCTCGGTACTGCCTGCAGTTTCAGGCACTATTAGGGGTGTGGGAATGTACCCCCTGTGGATAAGGAAGGACGACTGTGTTACTATTATGCTCAATTCCTTTCCCACATAGCAGGAAAATAGAAAATCACCAACAAGAAAGTGTTACCCCAAGTATAATAGAAATCTGTTGTTGACAATAGAAGTCCCCAAGAAAACAGCAGTGTAAAACTTAACCTTTTGCTCTGATATTTGGCTCAATAATTATAATGGGTAGTTCACCCACCCCCGTCTCAGCTGAGGCATCCAAGCATCAAGTATCTTGAGTTGCTGTTGAGGGAGGAGGATGGAGGCAGAAAATCATCTAAATCAGCACCACTCATTGTGACTTGAAGACCAGTGCTGGTCCATGAAGTGTTTGTTACCAGTCTGTGACAAGAACAGCATGGAAATGAAGTTTAAAAAACTTTATAGTGGGGCACCTGGACGGCTCAGTCTGTTAAATGTCTAACTTCGGCTCAGGTCACGATCTCAAAGTTGGTGAGTTCAAGCCCTGCGTTGGGCTCTGTGCTGACAGCTCAGAGCCTGGAGCCTGCTTCAGATTCTGTGTCTCCCTCTCTCTCTGCCCCTCCCCTGCTTGCACTCTGTCTTTCACTCAATAATAAATAAACATTAAGAAAATTAAAAAAAAAAACTCCATAGTAATTTGACAGAGTATTTTTTTTGTTAGATCCAACCATTGGAAACAGGGGCTTGCATTTTATGTATCTTTACATTATTTTTCGATTTATTTCCCTAGTATTTCTTTTTATTATATTTTACTAAAATGTTGACACATAATGGATTAGAATTCTTTAAAAATCTGATTCTTGACCAAAGACAGTTTGAGAAACTCAGGTTTAAATCATACTCCCAGGCTTATTCCCAGATCCAAGGAACCTCTAAATTGGGAGAAAGAGGTAGTAAGATACCATTGGTAGAAATATATAGCCTTAGACAAACCTGATTTCAAATCCCACTCTACCACTCATGGTTGACCTTGGGTAAGTTACTTAATTTCAATTCCTCATGTGAAAGTAGAGATAATAGTCCTGGAGTTGCAGATCTGAGATAAGGATTACAGGAGATACTGTCCTACTAGCCTAGTATAGTACGAGGCCCATAATGAGGACTGTGAGTTGTCTTAAAGATCATCTGGTTGAACCCACAACCTACTGCTCCAGTGAGAATCTCTGGCCCCACAATGAACCAACCACAGGTACCCTAGCACAAGTAATGTTTCCCGACAAGGACCCCAGCTCAGGCAAAGCAAGTGGGATAGGTCAGGTCTTCTCTTCCCTTGTCTCCACTAACCCTAAAGAATTTAAAATCCTACTCAGGAAGGAAATATTGCGGCCACACTTGGCTGCCATTGTCCGCTTCTCTCTGATTTTGTTCAGGGATTGCATCTATGCACTTCAGGGGAGCGGGGCTCCTCCAAAGGTTATTGTTTCCACCATCTAGTGACTGACTTAGGAATGGGTTTGTGATGTAACCCAGTCAATGAGACAGACATGAGGAGAATTTGGATGATGGGTATATTCTTCTTATACTTAAAAGCAAGGAAACTAGGCTTTTTTTCTTCCTCTGGAAGAAATTTGAAGCCAGAAATTGCTGAAGCCTTCTTTGAGGACTCAGCCTGAGGAGATAAATCAACAAATGGAAAATGGCAAGCAGAATAATAGAAAGAAGTAAGTCCTTGATAATTTTGTCAAACACATGAGTTAGCCAATCCTAGATGAGAACTATTTCAGAATTTTCTATATGTAATATAATAATTTTGCTTTTGATTAAGTTCGTTGTTTATTGGGTTTCAGATTACTTGCAGCCAAAAGTATGTACAAAACATATGCGTGAGCCCTTGAGCCAGAAACAGTCAAACAACCTCAATCCTGGGGCTTCCCCTACTCCCTTCCTCCTTCCGAGTGGCTGAGTCACCTCTGACTCATCCATTGAACCCCAAATATTTGAGGGAGTTTAGGATGGTCAGAGAGTTCATTTCCCTTCACCACGGCACATAAATCCCTAGCTTCAGCCAATTCTCACGTCACCCCCTATTCCATCTTCCTCAGTGGTTTCATCCAAGGAAACCAGAGCTTTGTAGAGCTGCGCGCACACTGATGCTGTAAGTGAAATGTGTGAGGAACGCTTACTTATGCTCTGGTCCACATCCGCTCTCTCCCAGGGCTCTACCTCCTCACCCTCTTCTCCTGAGGCACACTCTCCTTTGCATCTTCTACTTCCCTTTATAAAGGCCTCCTCTCCTAAGAAGCCTTTCACTGCAGTGGGAGACAAGACAGTTATTTCCACTCATTGACCAAACCACTGAGCCACACATTTAGACAATTGATGATATTCTGGAAGGTTCTATCTTCTCATCATTTCCTGTGGATTTGACATTGTCCCTCGGACCTGACTGCACCTTTGAGTGCAGGGAGAAGTCTTGCAGTCCTATGTCCGTAATAGTGTCAAGCACAGAGAAGGCAATATATAAATGCTTGAATTCAACTAAAAAGAAGACTTTCCTTATAGTTATCAAATCACAGACATTTTGAGTTAGACACTCAAAGGCTCTCTTATCCACCTGCCATCCACAATCACGCTAACAGACGGACAAGAGCTGTGATGTGTACACATCGATGTTTGCAGTGAAACAGAACTCATTACATGGTGTTACACCTGTTTCATTTCTGGACAGCTCTTATGATTGGAAATCTCTTTTGATTTTCTCATCAGGCCCAAATTTGCTTTGCTATAGCTTGCCTTCGGTTATTTAGTTACACTTTCTGGATAAAACAGAATAATATGTTCCATTTTCATATGGATAGTCCTTCAAATATTGAAGGCAGCTATTATATCTAAATCTAAGTCTTAATTTCTGTAAGCCGGCCATCTTCAGTTACTTCAGTTGTTATTTAAAATGTATGGTTTCCAGTATCTTTTCCATTCCTGCATTTTTTTTCTTGTATGCACTCATTAAGAAAGTCCTTTCTGTCTTCACCCTCAATATTGATTGCATTCTTCCTATGTGCCAGGTATACAGCAGAGAATCAGATGTGGAGCTTACAGACCCAGAAAGGAAGACAATTAAACAATGACAGTGAGGAACAAAGGGTGCCCGGTCACTGTGTTGCACAATCTTGGGGGCACTCTTCAAACAGAAGATGGTACAAATTTCACCCTTGGAGTTGTGCAACATGGTAAACCGGTAACTGTTGGGAGCAAGCAAACGGGATCAGGAAATGCCTCCCTGGAAGAAAAGAACATTTAAACTGAGGCCTAACATATGAATATCCATCAATTAGGCAAAGAGAAAAAGGAAGCATGTGCTGGGCTGAGGGACCAGTAGGTAAAAAGATGTGGAGCAGAAGGGAGAAGGTATGAGAGGAAGAAGAGGGAATAGAGAGAATGAGGCTTGAGAAGTAAGCAGAGGTCAGGCCATCCAGTTTCTATCAGGCCACGTTAGGGAGGTTGACTCATATCCTAAAGAGGGTAGGAATCATTGAAGGGTTTTAAGCAGGGAAATAACATGACCGTATTTGCATTGTAGCTGCTATGGGGAAAGTGGATTCGCAGAGGAGGAGACCAGAGACTGGAAGACCGAATCAGAACCTGTTACAGTAATGTAGGCAACAATAAATTAAAATAATAAAATAAAATAAAATAATAAAAATCAGACAGTGGCCTGCACAAGGGTAGCAGCAATGGAAACAAAAAGAAAACGACATAGACATATTCGTGCAGTAGTTCATGTGTAGCGTCAATTAAACTTGATGGCTGTGTGGACATGGAGTGTGAGGCAAGGAAGAAATCAAGGATATTAGACAAATGAGCAGATCGTGGTGCTATGGATGGAGACTGAAAACCCTGGAAGAGGTCCGGGTTTTCACAAATGAGGAAGATGAAGAGCCCAATGTTGGATGTATGCAGCTGATGTACTTGAAGATATCTAAGTGGTGACGTCTAACTAATCTAATCTGTATGCACCAGATTCTGGAGTCATCAGTCTGCAAATGGTAACTGAAGCCATGGGAAAGAACACCAACTCAGTCAGGATAAAATATGGAGAATGGGAAAAGACAGTTTAAAGCACTGAGGAGTACACTCATTTAATGGGTGACTTGAGGTATCAGCCATGGAGAGCAAGGAGAACCTTCCAGAAAATTGGAAGGGGAAGTGGAGCGTGATGCATGGAAGTCCAGAGGAGCAGAAGGGGCCAGGTACTGCTGAGAGCCCACTAGCTGTACCTCCCTGGGCAGGTTAGACCTACTCACCCTCCCTGCCCAGGACTATTCGTCTTGTCGCAGCCCCGCCACCACCATGCAGATTCTGTAGCAGCAGCCATACCACAGTGTTGGCCATTCCGCATGTTGCATGTTGAATGGTGCCTCCCAAAAAAGATATGTTCAAGTCCTAACCCTTCAGTATCTGTGAATGGGATCTTATGTGGAAATCGTCTTTGCAAATGTAATCAAGTTAACATAAAGTTATACTGGAGTGGCATAGGCCCTAATCCTGTGACAGGTGTCCTTATAACAAAAAGGAAACTTGGATACAAGGTCATAGACACACAGGACAGATGGCCGTGTGAAGACAGAGGCAGAATTGGAATGAGGCTGCCACAAACCAACAAACTGCAAAGATTGCTGACAATAACGAGAAACTTGAAGAAGCAAGGCGGATTCTTCCCTGGAGCCTTTGGAAGGAGCACGGCACTAGTGACACCTTGAATTTGGATTTCTTAATTTGGAACTGTGAGAGAATACATTTCCCTGGTTTTCAGCCCCCCAGTTTGGGGTAGGGTTTTACAGCAGTTCTAGGAAACTAATTCCCTCGGGTCAGCTAAAATTCCAAGTCTTTTTCATTTTAATTATGACTGAGGTACCTCATCCTTATTCTGGGTTGTACACTGAAGTTTTAAAAATTAAATATATGACTTATGTTTACTTATGTCTGCTTTACTCTCAGATATTTGGGGCAATTGGTCTAGTTTTTGAAAATCTTGGCTTCTATACCTTTGCTCTATACCTTTGCTCAGGATGACAGAACATTACATATGGTAGATCGAGGCGATAACACATTAGATACCAACTAAGGTCCTGTTCCTAGTGAGAAATAAGAGACAGCTATATCTTATCACAGAAGACTCTCTCAGATGCCTAGATGAAATCCAGATACATCAAGTCTACTGGAAGTCCAAATCTACCAGTCCACGGACCATATAAAACAAGTAACTTGTCCAGACCAGAATGACCTCAAACCTACTCTCTCCACTCAAGATAGGCACCGTCCAAAAACATCGGTTAATTTTGCTGAGTGAACTTGAATTTCTCTACCCTTGAAATCTACCCCACTGACTATGCTACTTATTCTGTTCTTGCTTCCGCCTTCAGATTCAAGGCATGACTTTGAGGGTCTTCTAAAATCCGACTCTGTACCCACATGAACAGACTCTTCCTGACTCCGTCGTCTCCCTAAGCACAATCCCAGCAAGTGGCTTCTAGAGCCTTGAAGGCAGGACCTAAACAAGGAACCTTTACTGGATGCTAGCAACTATCGCTTTCTCTTCTACTTGCTCACACATCTTTGGTTTCATAGTCTCCCATTCTTTCCACTCCTAAGGTAGAAAGAAGCAGTGGGGAGCCTTTCACAGAGAAACTGAGAGTGAGAAACGGAGAAAGGAAAGATACACGCATATCAGGGTCAACACGTGTCACTGAGGCTGAAGCTTGTTAAGTAGGAGACAGGGCAAATGCAACGCCATGTTCACTGCCAGAAACCAGAGCTTTGGGTGAACTCGTGAATGTCTAGAACGGAGGGAGGGTGGGGAAGTTTCTGACCTACATCTCCCCCAGGCTCTGATGACCACCTGACTGGAATATGTTTATTTGCGGGCTGATTTTGCTGTACTGGGTTCTTTCTTTCCTCCCCTTCTCCTTTTGTTTCGTAACACATGATAACACTCTCATCCCTCCCTTCTTTTTCCCATGGAAAAATACTAAGAATGAATAAAGTCATATTAATACTATGAAACGAGTAATCCATCCTTCTAGAATCACATCTTTATTCTTGTATTCTGAATCAGATGGCCTTGCGATCTACAATCTCTTTGTGGATAAAGAGTTGGCATTTTCTCTTGAGCCAGAAGGAAAATAACCAGTGTTTTTTTTTTCCCTTAGATTTCCCAAAAGCTACTTAGGATGTTGGAATTAATTGGACAGAATTTATTACAGTCAGCTTTATCATGGGTACCTTAGTTAAGATAACTCTAGCTGCTGTAACAGATCAACCCTGGAGTTTCAACAACTCAATAGGAGTTTATTTCTCACTCATGGAGAGAATGTGTATGGAGAAGGCAGCAGGGAGACGCAAATAAGAACTCGGCTTCATAGTCATTCGTGCTGATGGAGGTTCCGTGTTATAGTCACTCCTGAGACAGGATGGATTGCCCTCACATCAAAATGTGGTTCGGACATCCAGGCTGGTGACGCCACGCACACACACACACACTCCAGGAGGGTATGGAAGGGTTTATTATTCACATAATGAGGCTTTCTTCGAGGGAGCGGGGCTGGTTCCAAAAGTGGTTTGAGTGAAAGCAGGATGGGGTTACTGGTGTGGGGTTCATGATAGCTATGTGATGGGGCTGGAGTACGGATTGCCGGGTGCAGGCTGAGACTTGCACAGTGTGAACGCTGGGTGAGTGCCAAAGGAGGGGGGCACTCAAGCTTTCCTTTCTGTTTTGAGGGGCAGAAAGGGAAAAGGGGAGGGGTGGGCTTGAAGGTTGTGAGCAAACATTAAAAATGGAGTCAAACCCTTAATTACACTTGCTGCCCTCGACCCCTGCCTTCTACTGCTGTCCTGGATACAGCCAGAAGACAAGGGACAAGGACGTATGGGAGGTTTTAACAGGTCAGGCCTGGGAATGGTAGCCCTGTCTCTTCGGCGGCATTCCAATGATTAGAACCAAGTCACTGAGGAACTGGACTTGCAGTCGCTGGCTGGGTAGCCACATCCCAGCAACAACTATGGAAGGTGCAAAAACCTTTAATGAATATCGTGCCTTTTCTGCCAAGCAGCAATGGATCCAGATCTGTGAGACTCAAAGCTTAAATAATTTAGAGGTTGTCTTTAAGAAAAAATAAGTTAGATGGGGTGCCTGGGGGGCTCAATCAGTTAAGCGTCCAACTCTTGGTTTCAGCTCAGGTCACGATCTCACGGATGGTGGGTTCGAGCCTTGCATCAGGCTCTGTATGGACAGCAGGGAGCCTACTTGGGATTCTCTCTCTCTCTCCCTCTCTCTGCCCCTCCTCCGCTTGTGCTTTCTCTCTCTCTCAAAATAAATAAATAAACATTTTTAAAAAAGAAAAAATAAATTAGAGGTGCCAGATCTCAAATTCAAAAAGTAGTTTTTGCAAGTCAGGACTCAGACGCTGAGGCTTCACCACGTTCAGTAGATAAAGGTCTGTCATTGCAAGTCATCCTGGTGCAATTCTCAGAAGCCCATCACTGGCCACTCTTCAGGGTCACCCGGGACGAGCCAAAGGGAAGGGTTGTGGTTTCTGGTCTACGTGGCTATGGCTGTTGTTACCCAGAGCTACAGAGCTACAGAGCTCCTCCCTGGAGGGGAGTAACCTCGGGGCTGGTGATGCCAGCTACAGAGTTCATAGACTCTAGTGCAGAGCCTTTGAAAACAGTGCCAACGAGCTGTGAGAACTGGGGAAGAGAATATTGTTACAAATTTGCTGTTAGTGGAAACAGATAAAATGTTACCTCTTGGTGACCTTAAGAAATTACATCCCTTTGGATTTTGCTCTATTTGTAGCTATCGGTGGTTCCGAGGAAGGATACTTTTTAAGCAAAAGGTTTGTTAGGGGTGAAGCATGAAGAATATGATTTGGCGTTCCATGATTCAGCGAGTTTGAGAATCGCCAGTATCCCTTCGCAGGGTTCCTGCCTGGAGATTTCTGTGATTCAGAGACATTCCCCGAATGTCCACCACTCAGCCTGCTTTCTGATTTGCCTGGGTGAGGGCATGGGATAGAAACCAGAGAAGAGCTAGGAACCCATACAAATCACGACACACCACTTCCCCTGTAAGCTCCAGGAGCAAGGGACCTGTCCCTGTGCCCATGATAAAGCTGTGGCCCTGGATGACACTCGGATCAGCTCCTTGCAGGAACATGCATGCAAGTGCCTAGACAGCAGCCGCCCTTACAAGTCTGGGTTTCGGCTCTACTCGGCTCCGCCGGCTAGGAGCTCCTGGGCACGTACACTCGACACTCCTCTCCTTACTCTCTCATTTCTCTTCTCTTCTTTCTTTGACTTTTTCTCATGTATTTTTCTCCAGCTATATCGTAACACACTGAATACAATTTTGGAAGCTTCTATTTTGGAGAAGAGTGGCTAAAAATAAAATACTAAACACAAACAGATAATAAAGTGAAATAACCAACATTTGTTTAAATGCTGTCATCGCCAAGTCGAGATGGAAGCTGGGGCATTAAAAGTATTTCCCAGGGCATGTTTTAGTCCTCAGCTTCATCCGTCCCCTCGGCCAGCGTTTCCCGATGTGTCAGCTCTCCAACAGGGGCAGGGGATGTCACCTCCATGAGCCCATCCTACTCCAAGGGCACAGGGCTCTTGGCTTGTCCCCTCTGGGCTGCCCAAGGTTATGGGTGATTTGTCGGCAGCAGCGTCTGCTCAAGCCTGCTGGGACACTGGGTTGTGGAATGAGACGAGTTGGAATGGTTAGTGTGGTTACTGCCACAGGACCCACTGAGGGCAGAACAAGAGGAAATGGGTTGAAACAGCAACAGGAGGGATCGGGGGTTGACAGAGGGAAGGCTTCCCCTTTAGGGAAGGAGAAGCTGCCTCAGGTGACAGGGGAGTCCCAAGCATCAAGGTGTCCCATACTGTCCTCCAGGAGGCCTTGCCTGGGTCTCAGACCTCCAGGGACTGTTCCTGCCCTCCAGCACGTGCTTCGGGTGGCTGCCACACCCTCTGGAACTTACTCATACACAGCGCGCTGCCGCTCTGCGCAGAACTGCCAAGGCAAGCAGGCAGAGGCGTGGTCCGCGCGTCTTCCTTCTCTGCGAGGAGGACTGGGTGCTGCTGGGCTCCCACCAACATTCCACTAGTATCTGAGGGCCTACCGTGTGCCAGGCACCGGCGATGTGTCGGCAAATAAAGCAGACACAGATCTCTGTGCCCACGGAGCTTACGTTCCACTCACGGTAAATAAGTTACATAAGTTTCCAGAAGGGGATCAGATCTTTGGAGGGGAACCTGAAGTAGGTATATTTCAATTAAAACGATGTAAAAAAATAAAGCCGCAGAGGGGAGTAGAGAGTAAGAGTGAGGGGTGGGGTGTAGGAAGAAAGACTATAGTTTTAAATAGAGCAGTAAGGGTATAGGCATCATTGAAAGAATGATACACAAAGCATAAAGGAAATGAATTGTACAGAGGAGTGTTCCATCTTGGGGGGGGCGTGGTATCAGGGGGGGAATGGCCTATGTGGTGCTGTTCCAAGTCCTCTGAATTTGGCCTCATTTGCTTTTACTGCCTCCTCTTTGCCTCTGGGAAGTGTTCCAACAGGCTGCACCAGGGTCCTGTATCACAAGAGATTGTTTACTAGGTACTTAAGCTGAGCCTCAGTCTACAAATCTATAAAGTGGGAATAAGAATACCACTAACCATATAGGGTTGTTGGAGGTCAGAATTCAAAAGAAGAGAGGGGTGTCTGGGTGGTTCAGTCACTGAATGGTCCAACTTCAGCTCAGGGCATGATCTCATGGTTTGTGAGTTCAAGCCGCGCATGGGGCTCTGTGCTGACAGCTCAGAGCCTGGAGCCTGCTTCAGATTCTGTGTCTCCCTCTCTCTCTGCCCCTCCCCGCCTCTCAAAAATAAATAAACATTAAAAAAGAAAAAAAAAGGGAAGAGAAGGGACAGTCCACGAAGGGGACCAGGGTCTCTGAACAACGCTGGGCAGTATCTTCACTGGGCTTACATTTGCTGTGTGCCAGGAACTGGGCTAAGGGTTTACATTGATTCGCTGTTTAATTCTCGCAAAAGTGCTATGATGGCAATACTCTTCTGTCACCATTCGCTGATGGGAGACGGAGGCTTACATAAGTTGAGGCTTCAAGCCGGCTCGTGGAAGGGCCCAGCGTGGTCTGGACCCGCCGGAGTCCAGGGCTCCAGCGTGCCCCGCCCCGTGCCCGACCCACACCACTGGAACTAGGTCTTCTCTGCAAGCGTGAGCAAGGAGGCCTGGGTTCAGAAACCCAGACTAGAGATAACGGCTCTCACGTTTCCTCCCAATCAGCGCTGATCTCTGTGGCCTCCTGTGCGGGGGTATGACCCGGTGGTTTTCTCCGCCAAATACTTATGAGAATAATACTGCTGAAATCGGGGGCCTGATTAATTTTCACAACTGTGGGAGGGGAGGGAAGGCACACATTCTTAGAACCAGAGCGAGGCTGGGGTGGTGGGCCCCACTTGCGGCACATTCTAGATGCCATGGGCTCGAGAGTTTCGAGAGAAACCCTGTGAGTCACCCTCGCTTCCCATGGCCCCTGTTTCACTTGAAGGCACGCTGGCTTCCCATCATCGTCCCCCGGCCCCCCGGCTCTGCCGGCCACTAACGCCCTCCAGTGACACACCGGGCTGCTTCAACCCAGAGTGAGCGGAGGGCCTCTCTGCTGGGTCACGGAGCCACAAACCCACTGGACCGAACATCCCCGCAGCAGACAACGCAGCTGCCTCCTGGGTCGACCCGGAGCCACCCGGTGTAAACCACCTTTACTCTCCTCTAGTTAAACCAATCCACTCACACCGATACAATCACAGGACTACCACCTACAATAGCGGATAACAATGAGTGCTCGCTATGTTTCAGGCAGCATACTCAAGCGTTTCCATTTTTCATTTGTTCCTTGCAGCGACCCCATGAGGTAAGCAGTATCATGATGTTGGCCTGGGTCCTCTGGGAAGGAGCCGCCAGAATGGGATTGGACACATAGGGGTTTATTTAGGAGAGATGTATTCATGAGACAAAAACATGGAGGGGGCCTGGTCAGGCAGGGAGAGCCATCAGACGATGGCTGACCCCAAGGAGGAGCAAAGCAGAGAAAGTTGGGTGTGCAGTCTAAAGAAGTTTCCGCAGAGTTCCCTGGGAGTCCTCAAACCAAAATCAGCCATCACCAGGGTCCCGGTTTCCCCAGGAACCGGTGTACCTTGGCATCCCTGCTGGGCCCGGGGTCATGACTGGGGGCAAACGAAGGGAAACATGGCCTGAGCGACGGTCCGACAGTGGATTTCAGAGCACGGCAGCCGGGGCGCTTGCGTGGTTATGCTGTAATTGGAGGACTATGAAGCACATCCTCATAATTAATACTTACAATTTTAAATATTGTTAAGAATTTTTGTGGAGTGCCACAGTTATTATCCCCATTGTACTGGTTGATATACTGAGGCTCCATAAAGTCAAGT
Source organism: Paguma larvata (assembly GCA_030068075.1). Classification (NCBI taxonomy): domain Eukaryota; kingdom Metazoa; phylum Chordata; class Mammalia; order Carnivora; family Viverridae; genus Paguma; species Paguma larvata. Next base: position 8,844,929 of record CM057840.1, on the reverse strand, counting down.
CACCTGCATGTACTTCGAACCCAGTTTAGTGTAACTCCGAAGCTTTCCCCGGTGCAGTGTGCGTCTGAGCTACTGACCGCCACATCCCAAGCCTGATTCCTCAGACTCCATAATCAGGGAAGGCTGGGCACGCAATCAGTGTCCCATGAAGGCTTCTGGGGGTACTATGGTTGAGCTCCTGTGTAGTAAGAAAAAATGCCTGCAGGTCTCCTGTGTCAGCTACAACACCTAGAACCCTGAGCCAGAGTCACCTTCTTCAGCGTGCGCGTGTCTCCCTAACCAGAGACAGCCCTCTCTGGAAAGCTCCCAGGACACTTGGGGCCTCTCTCACAGCATCTGCCAGTCTGCCTTGTGTCAAAGTCATTTGCACGCTGTCATCTCCTTGGGGCTTCCCAGTCTGGGAAGCAGATCAAGTAACATGCTCAAGACCAAACACCAGCTGAGTAAGGCTGAACCTCAGATTTGTCTTTGAGCCAATCTGCCTACACACCCAAAATCGATGCAAATATCTGAGTGAGCAGAGCCACTGATGTGGGGAGAGGCTGAAGGAATCCCCCTTGCCCCTCCACATCTGATTCTTCCAGTTGCCCACGGCGCAGCAAAGGGTATACATCAATGTTTTGGGAAGTGCTTCGAATGCCCTCTTATTCTCAGCTGACTTATTCTGTCCCCAGATTGCCCCACCGCTGACAGCAAATCCATTCATAGACCTGTCATTCAGAAAGCAATATGCAAAATGCGGCCATTCATAAATTGACACCGTCTTTTTGGGAATGCCTACAAAACATGAAATGTACATATCCCTTGACCTACTTGCACTTCTAGGAATTTATCCTACAGAAACCCTTACACATGTGCACCGAGATGTTGTACAAGACCTTTGCAACATTAATACTAATAGTTTAAAAAGAAAAGGTAACAAATGAACTGTCCCTCAACAGCAGATAGTTAAATAAATTGTGGCCCATCTATGCTAAGGAATACTCTACAGCTGGTCAGAGTACTAGGGTTCTGGGGCCCCCGGTTGGCTCAGTTGGTAGAGCACATGACCCTTGATCTTGGATTGTGAGTCTGAGCTCCATGTTGGGTGTAGAGATGACTAAAAAAGAAAAAAACTTTAAAATACTGGGAAAAAAAAAGAATTTGATGGTTCTACGTTGCATGTCGATTAACGGGGATGAAAAAGCTCTGGAGATGGGTTGTACCACCATGTGAATATACTTAATGCTATTTAACCCAACACTCAAAAGTGGTGGAGATGGAATGTTTTATGGTACGGGTATTTCACAATTTTTTAAAAAAGCAAGTCGTGGAATATGCCGAATGAGTCCCTTTGCGCTTGTTAAAGCCCCTCAAAGACATTTCTCATCTGTGTTTATCGGGACATATATGTGTGTGTAGATAAATTAATAGAAATTTTTGTAAGAGTGGATAAAATCAAAATCAAACCAAGCCGCTAAATGAAGTTATTTCTCGAGAGGGAGCTGGCACGGTTGGGTGGGGAGAGAGGTTGTAGAGAACTTTCACATTTCGCTCTGAATGCATACACAATTACATGGGCCGTAATGCCTTTGCTGTTTCAATTACTGAAGTTACTTGTGTTAACTGCTCCGTAGAGGCATCCATCCACCTGGAGCATCTATGCGGGGTCAGCTGCCCGTGTTCAGAACTGATTTCTCATCCGTTGCAGCCGGGCTCAGAGAATGGGCCGCCCCCATCCTGCCTTCGGCCGCCTGTGGGGCGGCTGTGGGTGCAGCCAGTAGGGGTCAAGAGTCTCACTATGAGGGTTATTACTTAGAAGAGCTTTCTGACCTGAAAAGGGAGCTAGCTGAGTGCCAGAAAACCATAGGCCCTTCTGGGTCTTACTGCCAAAAAAAAAAAAAAAAAGAAAAAAAAAGAAAAAAAAACCCAGGTCTCCCTGTACCGCAGGCTCTAGGCACAGCTAACCGAGGTCTGGAGCTCAGACCTAGAGGAGATCGTGGTTTCTTTGAAAAGCAAACCTCTGACTGTGTATTTGGAACCACAGGTCTCCAGATCAGAGGGGGAGGGCTGGGAGAACTCGGCTCATTCTGAAACTTGAGGCCGCGTAGCCCCTGGAGGCTCGAGTTATTTGAGGAACAAGATCCCCGCAGCTGCCTGGACTGAGGAAGGACTGCCGTCACGTTTCGCTTGGTCTCAGACAGAGCGGCCTCGGCTATCCGTTGGCCTGGACCTGGGCCAGAGCCACCAACCCTGGGGACTCATTTGCGTAACCTCTGCAGATCCTGTGCATCTCAGGGCCCCCGAAACGCCGCTCTCCCAGGATCCGAAAGGTTAAGACCAGTATTTGGTCACAGTGAGCCAGAGAGACAGAAACAAAACCAGGGTGGAGGACAAGGCTCCTGGAGGGGGAGGGCGAAGGGGGAAGGCCAGTCCCAGCATTTCACTTGCAAATCCTGGCAGAAGGGTCCCGAGGAGTAGGAAACTTCACCATCCCACAGAGCAAGAAAGTTATGCAAACAAATGCATTTGCATGGCCGCCCAGGCCCCTAAAAAAACGACTTAACCACACACAGGTTCCGAGCCTAGCCTCTAGGCGGCCGCCACTCACCCCGCGGCCCCACCGGAGATCCTGTGGGCTTCACAGCCAGCACTTCCTGGCCAGAGGCTCTGGGTGTCATTCCCCACCCCCCTCCCCAGCAATAATTATGCCCCAGGCCCCGCCAGAGGGTGGGCGTACATTCCGAGGTAACCCTAGGTTTGAGATATTGCTGTGTGTGAAAAAAAAAAAAGCGTGGAAGCTTAGGTACATTAAAATCTGAGCTATGGCTTTTTAGTGACCGAGGAGAGTAAGGAAATCCTTGACGACCATTCCTCCCAGTTTTCCAAGAGGGGCCCCCAATTACATTATCCTTTTTTAATAATGACTTGTCAAGTGTGTAACTAAAAATGGTCGAAGTTTAAGGCCTCTTTAAAAGTTAACGAAGAACACGGGGGAAATCCCAGCGGGGCTCTGTTCCCAAATTCTGGTTTGGGGGAAGCAAACATAGTAAGTGAGAGGAATCCAAGCTGGAGGAGCTACGAAGAGAAACCGGGCAGAAACGCACCCGAGGATGCCCCCGCCGAGGGGGTTAAAATCAGACTTCCCGCAGACAGACCGATGGGGGTCAAAGGTCAAGCTGAAGTGGTGCAGACAGCAGTTGAGACCAAGACGGAAGGAAGGGGTGAACCTACACTCATAGAAGGAAAGATGTGGCTCTTGCCGAGACCAGAGTGGAAATCTGATGGGAAAATCTCCATCGTGCTCTTCTCTCGTGGTCTACAGTCAAATCTGTCCTCCCAAAACAAGCTCCGCGGGCTCCTCGGAGGAGGAGGCACCCCAGGGTCTCTCCCAGAAAAGCTCCCCTTTCTGCACCACAGCCACCTGCTGTTTTGTAAGGATTGATTCTCCCCGCTTTCTGTCATGTGACTGTCCACCTACCCCTCCAGACTGAGCCCCACGAGGGTGGGCTGGACACACGTCTAAAGCATCTATGTCTCCCTGAACTCCTGAGCACTGGGCGTGGCGTGTAGCTCTAGAGGAGCTGAATCAAAACTCAGCATTTTAACTTTTGGGAAGATGGGGAGTCTTCTCAAAGAGTGGTTGAGCCAAGGAGGCCAAAGCACTGACCTTCCTCAAAGGGTGGCCTGTACCCCTTGTCCACCCACAGACAGTGTCCCCTACTTCTCAAAGTCCTGCCAAGGCCACACGTAATCTTCACGTGCCTCAGTGGGGGTAGGACTGATACTCTCCCCAGGAAGGTAGAGGCGAGGGCTTTGCCTAGAGGACAAGGATTCAGGTGGTGCCTCTTTTGACCTCACTCATCCCTCCAGCGTCAAAACTTTTGGGGTGCTGAAAGGCTGTCCCGGGCCACCTGGGCTCAGATGATAACACCCCTCACTGTCGGGAGCAGTTTTGAACGGATAGATTCAGACCGCAAAGTATGTGCCCAGGCCAGTGGATGCAGAGAAAGGAAAGGACAAGGCTTCGCAAGGTTGCGTACTGAGCAGGACCTGGGTCCCGCACGCTTGGTTTTTCCCAGAGCGTAGTGCATATTAGTGTGTGGCTGAGTATTTAGCGATGTAGGGTGTTGGGTGCTCTCTTCACATTGGTCTGAGTGCAGGGAGGGGAAAAGTAGATGAATTTGCCAGAAGGCGCCCCCAGAGCTGGAGCCTGGAACCTCTTCCGAAGAGTAGCTACTTCCAAACTTGGCCAGACTCCCTCCTGGGGTGGTTGAGTCCCTAACCCTAGGCTTCAAGAGTCAAAGCCAGGAAGGGGCTGTATTCTTGGGGCCCAGGGCACCGAGGCTGCCCCCAAAGCTGCTCCCACTCCCACGGGGCCACCTGGGGGGTGCCAGCAGGTTTGTTTACATTTCCCCAGCCTCGCCACCCCATCCTCCTCCCTTGAATAACTGAATTTCCTTCACACCCCAAGCAGGCACTACCCACTCTGCCCACTCGTCACTCACAGCCCTCCACAGCGCTTCCTGTCTCCAACCAAGTCAAAGGAAAACCCCAAATTTACTGTTATTGTTTACCAAACCAACCGCCTTCTCAGCCCAAGGCACAGACGCATTCTCAAGCTGAGGGCAGGATAGACGGAGCCTAGGCCAGTGACTCTGCTCCAAGCCTAGGGCTCCCCGTGTCCTCTGGATTGTGGGATTCACAAAGGCACCTTATGAAGAATTAAAATCCGCGATCTCATTAACTTCCTCACAGTAGCCACAGGACATAAGAACGTCACCCCCATTTCATACCAAAGGAAACAATTCCACTCAGTGGAATGGAATCCGGCCTCGCTCTTGGCTCCCCCTCCCCACTTCCTTATGGAGAAACTTGGGGGGAGGAGTATGGGGGGGCAGTATTGGATTTTATTTGTTCTTTCCAAGGAACTCTAAACTTGGACGCTGGAGCCACAGGTGAGATTCACCTCTGCCTAGTTGTGAGGTCTTGGGAGAGGCGCTTTCCTCTGTGAAGCTGCGTTTCCTCATAGGTGAATGGGGACAAGTCCTTAGGCTCTCTTTACATCTCACACCACTTAAGGGCATTTGGGAATCGCACCCCTTTGCCTTCTGCACCCATGAAAGCCAGCCTTTGCCTTTAGGTCAAAGTTCCCTTTCCCATCCGACCTGGGAGTTTAGCAGAATGAGGTTAAGTGATTGGGAGTCATGGAGCCACGGGGAGGAGTGCAAAGGCATGGTGGCCGGGCCCCACACACGAAGCCGGGCCCCTCAGGGTCCTTCACCCCAGCCATCATCCCTGAACACCAACTTCATGCTGGATGGTCTCTGGCCACAAGTGTCCTGAGCCGGGCTGACCCAGACAGAAGAGGCAGCAAACACAAGTGTCCATGTGGGGGGGGACAAGAGGATGAGAAGGCTGTGGGACAGGCCTCTGCGGCAAAGCAGGTGCCTCACAGACCCCTTATCCTGATCCTTGGACCTAGGGGCTCTGCAGATTGGATTAAGGTTAAGAAGCTTGTGATGGGGAGATTGTCTGGGATGATCTGGGGAGACTCGATCTCATCACACAGGTCCATAAGAGTGGAGGTCAAAGAGGGGACAACAGACGTGTTGGAGGAATGCGATGTTGCTGGCTTTGAAGATGGAAGAAAAAAGTCATGAGCCGAGGAATGCAGAAGCCTTTTGAAGCTGGAAAAGGCAAGGCAACGGAATCTTCTAGAGCCTTCAGAATGGAATACAGCTCTGCTGAGACCTGAATTCTAGCCCAGCGAGACCCTATCAGACCAGGGACCTGTAAGATATTACATTTGTGCTGTTTTAAGCCATGGAACAGATCAAGGACTCAACAGAAAACAGATATGGCCTCCAAAGACAGTGGAGCACGGACAACGCCCTTCTGCCCTCTCACCCTGGTTCCCCTCCTATCCGCCCTCGGTTCCTCTTCCCCCAGTTTCTCGTCACTTATGATACTTGTGTAAGTGCAGAGAACACAACTGGATTTCTCTGAACACAAAAGCTCATGAGAGTTCACCTGAGCAGTGGTTTCTAGAACGATGAGTGGAGTCTCAAGTTAGGAACGAGCCTCAACAGTCCATTCAGGAGTTATCACGTGGAGGTCAGGGGTCAACAGGAGCCGCCCTGCCTGAGCCCACCAGCCTGAGCTGTGCAGCCATGATCCTGATAATGACTGAGGGGATGGGCAGGTCGCTCCTCCGGGCACAGTCAGGTGTGAGGATGGAAAACACCCATCCCAGACCTTTAGATTCTGAATTCTAGTCTAAACCAATTAGCTGTGTGAGCTCCAGTACATTCTTTCACCCTCAGTCAGCTCCCTCATTGTGAAGCAGGGGTAACCACCCTGCCCTGGGTTTCTCCCCAGTCAGCTCTGAGGACCATGTGAGAAAATGTGAAGTTACTACTAGGGTGCACTATTTTTTTCTTTCCTTTCCTGGAAGGAAGAGCGATGGGGTCAGCAGACTGATTTCTTCCTTAGGCCCTACTGCAAGCCAATCCATGGTGTGATCCCAAACATCCCACCTCCGGGCCTTGCTATTTTCATCTCTGAATTGGGGGAAATGGGTCATATGAACATGGAAGGCTCTTTCAGGTCAATGTAGAGTATATGGTTTAAGCCTAACCCCTATCGCCCCCTCCTGGAACTTTCAGGAACTACACCAACCTGCTCCCTGGTCTCTCCCAGGGTTTGACCCAAGTTCCTCGAATCCCAGGCCAGCAGGCCCCCTCAGGCTGAGGAGGCCAGCACCTGGCTGTGGCTAAATAGATCAAATAATCACGTACTGAGAAAGAGCTTGACTCCTGATTCGGTATTTGGCAAAAGAGCACAGGCTCCCTGCCCGTTGTTGCCACCCTAGTATAAAGCACAGTAGCATTCATGCCCCTACACCAGACACATCCTGGCCAGACCCTGGACAGGACAGGTGCTGGCTCCCACTCACCCGGGAGGCCTCCCATCCTCTCCCCTGCCAGGACACCCAGACTCTGCCCTCCCAACACACAGAACCACTCTCCACGTGTGGGAAGAAGAGAAATGGGAGTAGAAAGGCTGAGTCCCATGAAGGAAGAGCAAGAAAACCTTTCAACTATTAAATCTGTTTAGTAAAGACAATTTCGCTCATACAAAACATCAATAGTTTACAACAATATGAGTGCTGGACACACCATCAGGGACAGGGAGGCACTGCAGGCCCTCCGAGCCTTTCCCCTGCGCCCAGAGGAGACCCCTGTGCTTCTCCGCCATTTTGCCCCTGAGGGAGATGAAAGCTGACGTATTTCTGCCCCAAAAGACCACAGCACAGAGGACTTCTCCCCAGGATGCTCACTGATACAAGGGGAGGGCCCCCCCAAACCCCCCCTCACGGGCCTGGATACACAAAGCTGAGCTGTTTGGGGTAGGGGTGAAGTGGCTAATGAGGAAGGGGCAGAGTTGGGACATCTTTGGTGTGAAGACTCCCCCCACCCACGCAACAGCACATAAGTGGTGCTCATGGGGTAGCTCGCCGATGCCTCCGGAGCCCAGGAGATGCAGGAGCTTTGTATCACTTCTAGACTGCCCAGGCTCACCCACAGAGCAGAGAGGAGGCCTGGTAAGAAGTGGCTAAAAATGAAGGAAAAATCAACAAGAATGGGTTGAGAACGGCAGGAAGGAGAAGTGGAGAGGTCACTTGTAGCAAAGTGCCTCGGAGGACGAGGACCAGCACTAAGTGGGGAGCAGGGGGTCAGGACGGGGGGTGGTCCAGTCTTCCTGATTGCTGTGCCAGCGCCCAAGTCACTCCTCTCTGCCTCCCAGAACCAACTGACGGGCAGGCCACAGACGGCCTGGCCCAGAATCTGGGTAGGCTTCTCAGGCACTTTGGCAGACCCAGAGTGGGCACGGCGGGCCCAGGGAGGGTGAAGGTTCTCGAGTCACAGCAGGGCCCCTCCCTCTGCAGCCCTGCCTGCCTCTGGCCCCTCAAATGCAGTCCCAGACACAGATCAGGACGCACGCGCGCGCACACACACACACACGCACACACACACAGAGTCACACTCGCCTCTGTCCGTCTGGCACACTGGTGACATCTGAGGGCTCCAGCAGAGGTGGGTGGCAGCCCAGCCCAGGCCCTGCTCGGCCTCGAGCCAGGAATGCCTCGGCCAGCAGGGGCCTCAGGCTGTGGTGGGGAAGGAGAGGGCAGCGGGACCACACAGGGACACTCCCCATAACAGTTTCCACAAATACCCTTTAACAAACCCCAAACCCTTGCACGTCCAGAGAGGAAGGGGTTTGGGGACAAGGAGGCAGAGTGGGGGAAAGAACAATAAAAGAAGGTTCATAAAAATTCTAAGTCAAATTACTGATAAAATTGCAAAATGAGCACGGGTTCAAGAGCATCTTGCTCCCTTCTCTCCACGCCGCCCCCAACCTCCCAGCCTCCCCCTCTCTGAGGTGGCCATTCAGAACCAAAGGCGGGATTCAGCCTCTGATGGGGCTCCGGGCTCCATGCCGCCAAGGAGGAGGGGAGGTGGAAATGGAACAGTCGTGTGTCTCTCCTTTTAAAAAATATATCCAGGTCGAGAGTTATTGCTTGTCCTCCAGTGGAGCGGGATGGGCTCAGAGGTTCAGTGAGCGAGGGCCGCGGCCTCCAGGGCCCGAGCTTTCTTCCGCCTCTTCAGAAGGAGAGGATTGGACGCATCTTCGATCTTTTTATCTTGATCTGCTCATAGTCAACACGCATTGTGGCCAAGGCACTGGTCATCTCCTCCTGGGGAGAGGGGAGGGTTCCACGGGAGACAAGAGACACAAGGGAAGGGTAAGGGCGACAGGGGGTGGGGCTGCTCAGTCGGTGGGTCCGGAGCTGGCAGCAGCCTGGGCCCAGGCCTGGGTCACCGGAGCCTGGCCACGGCACACTGCTTCTCTCCCGGAACCCTCTGATCACCCCTTGGGAAGGCAGAAAGAGCACTGCCTCAGTCCTAGCACTGGACTAGGAGTCGGGTCAGCTCCAGTCTGCCACTAGCTGCGTGACCTTGAGTAGCAGCCTTTCGGGTCCCTTTAGTGAGCTGTGGGCTTGGAGGGAATAGACCCAGAGTCCTGGGCCCCAGTTTGGTCGGGGAAGTGGTTCGGACTCACTGGTCTTGTTGTAACACAGATCCCTGGGGTGAGCGAGCACAGACCCAAACTCCCCCCAGCCGGCACCCCCCGCACACACATGTGGGCACCCCTGGCGAGCCGCCTCCCCCAGCCCCTCGCAGCCAGTGGTTCCCTCACCTTGACGTCCTCCCACCGCTCCTTGTCCTCCTTCAGGACCCGGCTGGTGTGCAGAGGGGTCTGAGGGACCTTTGTTGATTGCTGACGGGGAGAAAAGGAGTTCAAGTGACAGCCTGGGGTGGGGCACAGCAGCGGCTGAACCCTCACCCTGTGGGACAGTTCCCATGGACCCAGGTCTCCCTGGCCTCTGCCAGGCTTACCATGATCCAGGGGTGGTTCATGAACTCCGTGATGGTCATTCTCTGAGTGGGCTCTGTTTTCAGCAGGTTCCGGATAAGCATCTTCACTGCGGGGTGGGGCAGGGGACAGAGACGGTTCAGGGGCCACTCTCCCCCTTCTGCTTCTTCCCGAAGTGTGCAAGGCGAACCAGATTTGGGGCTGGGGGTGTTGCATGGAGGCAGACTGCCCAAGGAGCTGGCTCTGAGGACCGTTAGGCTGTACCACTTGATAGGTGACACGAAGCCCCTGGCCCTGCTCCAGGCCCTTCGCACAGACCCAGACCCACTGCCACGCCACCCCCGTGAGCCGGACGCCTCCGTGTACACACGCACGCGTGCTTGCGTGGGGTCTTTACCTTCCTCTGATACTTCCGACCATTCTGGGTTGGGAAATTCATACTGGCCCATTCGGATGCGACTCTTCATGCCCGGAGAGATGGCAAGACCATGGTTTGAGTAGAAGGGGGGGTACCCACACAGCCTAAACCACGAAGCAGGAAGAGAGGGATAGCACGAGTATTACGCAGGGGTCCTTGCATCAGGAACAGACTGAGAAACGGGCTTCTTCTTGTCAAGGTCACAGAGAAACTGAAACTCCCTGGTTCTGGCACAATATACGAAGTCAAGAGCCGGGCCCAGAAATCCAACATACCAAGTATCTAACCCACACATTTTCCTGCCCATTTAGTTAGTTTATACCCACCACTTAGCTACCAGAATCCAACACCCATTAAGAGAAGGGGACATGCAGGGGATTCCCAGGGAACCCCCCATCTAGAAGGGGATGCTAACCTTCCCTCCTTCCTCTTGTCCCAGAGAAGTACAGGCCTTCTTCCACCCCTTGCCCCAGCCCAGCCCAGCCCAGCCTCCCCCACGCCCTCACTGGCACACTCACAGGATGTACATGATGACACCCAAGGACCACATGTCACAGGACTTGTCATACTTCTCTGGACCCAGAACTTCCGGAGCTGCAAACCAAAGGTCCATGTGGGTGGGTCAGGCCTTTGGAGCACTGCGCTACCTCCCCATCTCTCTGTGGAACATGCTCTCCCTCCCTCCCAACCCTTCAGCCCCTCATGATGGACCTGGAGCTGGGGGTGGGGAGGGGAGGAGCAGCCGTCACCCAGCGCTGGGACTGGGTAGGGGGAGCAGACCCTTCTCCGAGAGGAACCCTGGGGCTAGAATCTTAAGATGGAAACGATTCCTGAGCCGAAGAGCCTTGTCAAGCCATGCTGTCCATTTAATTTGACACACGTTTGGAGAGTTTATTCTGTGCCAGCCAGCTGGGGCCCCAGAACGGAATCTATGTCCCAGACTCCACTGGGAATCTGCTGGCAAGGACCGACCTTGGGGAAATTACATGTGGGCACGAAATCCTGCCTCACTCTCAGATAATTTCCTCTAATGCCTCAACCCCAGCTTCGCTCTGAGGAGCCCTACTTGTGGTCAGGTCACATCAGAACCAGCTCCAGAAAGGGTCAGAGGACGTGACTCCCAGGACCAGTGGTGCCGAGAGCCATAGGGAGGGTGTGGGAACAGCCCTGGGGCCAGACACGCGCCCTGGGACTCCTTGGGACTTACCCACATAGTACGGCGTATAACAAGGAGTGGTCAAAGAATTGTGGCTGGTGGTTTCCTTGGCAAAGCCAAAATCGGTGAGTTTCAGAATGGCATTGGGCCTTTTGGAGGTGTAGAGGAGATTCTCAGGCTACAGAGAGAGAGACAGAGAAATAGCAGCTCTGCTGAGCCCCCGAGGAGCTAGGAGAATCAGAAGGGTGACAATTCCTGTCTTCCCTCATCCATTCAACAATCATTTGTCCCCCACGATCGGCATGACAGAGGAGCATCGGCTATACACGACCAGGTGTCTGCCTTCTGAGAACTCACAGTGTGCTTGGAGACAGAGGACTAACACAGACAACCACCAGCAAACACCACGGGGGACACAGAAACCAAAGGTGTGACTGTGAGGTGCTGAGTGAGGAGGACCACAGGGCCGGGCGAAGCCACAGGAGGCTTTGCTCCTGGGTTTGGGGGTTTGCCCAGAGAGGGCAGGCCCCGTGGGGCAGAGAATGGCACCCTGTCCTACTGTGCCTCAGGAACCAGGCAGCAAGGCTACAGGACACTCCGGCAAACCTTCCCAGGTTGCCGTGGGCCCACAGCCGCGGCCCTCTGCGACTCCTCAGTCAGGGGGAGGGACGGCAATGAACGGCTGGTACCTTGACATCCCGATGGGCAATGTTGATTGAGTGCAAATACTGGATGGCCTCACCGATGCTCTTCATGATTTCTGACGCTTCTGTAGCGTGAGAGGTAGGAGAGAGAAAGATGGTCACAAGATGTGTTGTTAGGTTTGATAACCCAGTACCTTAGTCCCCCCACCCCCCGCCAACCGCTGTGCAGCCCCAGGCTCCCCATGTCCACCACCCACCCTAGAAACCAGGAAATGGGGAGCTGTTGTGTTTCAGCTGTGGATGCCAGCCTCGGCAGTGAGCTGGAGGAGGCCGTGGGCCTCGGCATCTCCCATGGAGAACAGGTGCTGCAGAGGCCCCCTTTCCCACACCCCCACCTGCCAAGGCCCGTCCCCACAACAGACCCTTTCTACCTCTTTCTGTAAACGCTTGGTCTCCTCGGTCCTGGATTCGGCTAAAGAGCTCTCCACCATCCAGACTGAAACAAAGCCACAGTCAGACCTGACAGGTACAACGCTCCGCCACCCCTCCCCGCCGCCCACCAAAAGAAATCAAGCATTTATGTCTGAAGCTGCGGGGTCCAGGCCTGGGCAGGGCCCGGCGGGAGAGGGGCCAGAGTCGGGGGCGGGGACAGGCTGGGCAAGGGGCAGAACGGGCACGGCTGCTCACCACTCCATGACGATCAGCAGGCACTTCCTCCCCGCGTACAGGTTCTCGTAGACGTCGACGATGCGCACGATGTGCGGGCACTGGGAAGCCCTCCAGTGCAGCTCGACCTCCCGGCGGGCCTTGGGGCAGTCCTGAAGCATCTGCAAGCCCAACGGCCACCTGTGTCACTGCACTGCCTCTGCGGGAGGACAGCTGGCCGCCGCTCTGCGTAGGCCTATTCCAAGACCCTGGCCCAGGTGCCCGCTGACACCCACGCTGGGACGCCACAACTCCCTGCTATTGCTGATCCTGTGCCAGCTCCCGTGGCACTCTCTCTGACCCCTCCCCCGAAGGCCTGACTTGGAGCTTTGCAGCTCCCTTATCTGCTCTGAAGGAAACCTTAAGAGGACCTCCATGGGGCCTGACAACTACACTGAAATCAGCCCTTGGACCATTTTATCTAGGTGGGCCCTTCCTAGCTATAGGCATAAAGTCTTTTCTAGAAGGCGGGTGGCAGTCAGGCACTGGGAGATGGGGGGGTAAAGGAGGCATGAGGAGAAAGACAGGCTGAGAAAAGTGAATACAATTCTAGAAAGAGGCCTGGAGAAAGGAGAGACTCCAGAATCAGCAAGAAAAGGTACCTCCAAGATCCCTAAAAACCCAGCACACCAAACCCAGAGCAGTGTGTTTTCTACCTCTGTGATTCACTTCGTTCAACCAACCCATGGCCTAGGGAGCCAGCCTGATGTGGTTCGAATGCTGCTTCTTACTACGTTTGCAACTTGAGCACGTTCCTTACCTCATGAGCCTCCTTCCTGTGACTTCTTCCCCGGACCAGGTGGCCAGGGGCCCCAATGGAACCTGGATCTCTCCCCAGCCTCGGGGCAGAATCTTGACTAATCTAAGCCAGTCTCATGAATTCCTAGTCCTTCACTAGTGACTAGCTTGGGAACCAGCCTAAGACCTGATGTTAGCCAAGGTGAGACTTGTAAAAAATCCGCTAGAGGCCTTTTAAAGGGAGCATGAGGAACCTATGCCATCTTTCCTGCTTACGGCGTCCGGACCAGGACAGCCACCTGAGTGCCGTACAGGAGAGACCAGCCCTAGAGGATAATTTAATGCTCTGAAGAAGCAACCAGGAGAGGAGGCAACTACCCAGATCCTTGCTGACACCAACAACCAGCCCTCAGGACTTGTTTTTGGTAAGATAAGAATCTTTCCTTCCTATTTAAGCTGCTTTTAGTAGAGTTTTTTTTATTGCTCAGTGCCACAGGTGCCCTGATCTATTCCTTTGCAAAATGGGGACAGAGCTGTAAAGATTAAATGAAACAATCCCACAAAGCATCTAGCAGAGTGCCTCATATATGCCTGATAACCAGAGCCGTCACTTTCACCATGGAATGTCTGCTACATGCACGGCACAGATGCCAAAATAATTAAGACGAAGACCCGGACAGACTTACCATCTCTGTGGGAAGTCAAGATTAGCTCTGCACAGCACATTTAAGAGGGCTGGAGGCTGAGCAGGAAATGGTTAGGCAGAAGGGAGGGCATGCAGGCAGGGAATATAGTGGGGGTTGGGGCACTGACTGGGAGGGAGTGGAGTTGGAGTCGATGGGTGATGCAGCCCAAAAGGCTGGGAGGCCTGCTGGAAAGTGCACCGGGCTCGGAAAGAAAGATCAGATGGCCAGGATGAAGCCGGATTACAGAGGGCAGTGAAAGGCAAATACAGGAGCTTCCAACAATAAAACTAGAATTCAGCATGCTACGGTCCATGATATACTAGGCCTTTTCTAACTGTGCAACCGCCATTTTTTTTAAAACATAATTTATTGTCAAGTTGACTAACATACGGTGTATACAGTGTGCTCTTGGCTTCGGGGGTAGATCCCGTGATTCACTGCTTGCATACAACAGCCAGTGCTCATCCCAACAAGGCGCAACTGCCATTTTATGGGATGAGGAAACTGAGGCTCAGAGAAACAGTGTGTCCAGGGCTAAGTTCCTAGGGAAAGGGAGAGTCAGGGTTGGAATCCAAGCCTGGTGGGTTCTAAAACCCAAGCCTTTTCCATGACCGGAAGCTTAAAAGGAGAGCTGGAGGCTGAGACTTGTCAGTTCCAGACAGACAACTGCAGACTGACCTTGCAGAGGCAATCCCCAGACAGGTGCCCGAATAGTTCAGTCTCCCAAGAAGCAAGCAGGAGGCAAGGTTCCCGTGGGGTCACACTGCCCCCTAGTGGCTGCCTGAGGACACTGCACATGTTCTGAGTTCTGCCACCTTCAACTTTATTCATTTGGATGGACCAGGAAAAAAGTTTACTTTCCTTCCCCATGTTCTAAGAAAAGCAGGAGGAGGTACTGACCAATTTTATTTGCATGTAACTCAACTCAACAAGCACTTGTTGGGTCTCATGTTGTGTTGGACATTAATTCATAAGAGAAGAGTCCCAATCTAAAAGAATTCAAGGGGCGCCTGGGTGGCTCAGTTGGTTAAGCGGCTGACTTTGGCTCAGGTCATGATCTCACGGTCTGTGGGTTCGAGCCCCCCGCGTTGGGCTCTGTGCTGACAGCTCAGAGCCTGGAGCCTGCTTCAGATTCTGTATCTCCCTCTCTCTCTGCCCTTCCCCTGCTCATGCTCTGTCTCTATGTCTCTAAAAAATAAATAAACGTTAATAAAAAAAAAAAATTAAAAAAAGAATTCAAGCTGGGGTGGGAGGAACTGGGGTACTAGGGGACTTAGACACAGAAAATACTTATGACCCAGTGAGATAATGTGCTATATAGGTGAGAAGTTCAAATGGTTCAGGAGCAAAAGTTCTCAGAACAAATAGGAAAGACCTCTCTCGCCCCCTACAGGTGCAAAGATGACTACGAGGCCCTGAGAGGAAGAAGCAAAGTTGGCAGATTTACTCTGAGGGAACTTGAGGTCATGGATTTACAATCAGGAGGGTCTGGGTGTGGGTCTGGAAACTGTCAATTCCCGGGTGCATTACCTTGGAGAGGTCATTACCTTTCTAAGCCTGTTAAGTGAGGGGGTGACACCTAGCTGGCCCCCTTCCTCACGGAGCCATCGTAAGCATCTAATGAAATAGTATCTCTAAGAGTGTTGTGTTATCAGACAGGCACTCATCACTGTAAACCAGCAGCATAACTGCCACAGCACAGGGACTCTCTCCCGCACCTCTGAGTAGAGGTTGGAGCCCGCTGACGTAACCGGTACAAGTCACCCGCAAGACTGCAGGCTGGATTTACATTCGCGGCCCAGTGACCACGACCTGGAGACCAGTTCCCTGCTCTGACTAAACGGAGCTGTGCTAAGTGAGGACACACCTGTGCCCAAGCCCAAGTGCATGTCCCTTGGTCCCCCTGGAACTCAGCGCTGGCACTCCAACCTTAGACAGGTCAGACCACGTGGCAGAAGAGAATTTGCAGTCAGAGGGCCTGGGTTCACATCCCACCTCCAGGCTCACACACAACGCTTCGCCTGGGAGACGAGCCAGATGGACCCACTATCCCACATTAGCCTCAGGAACCACGTACGCCTCACATCCCAGCTCTGTGCTTCCTCGCTCGTGTCGGCTAAGCCAACCTCCCTTTCTGAGAGGGGCTTCCTCACCTGTGAAGCAGGATTAGATTTAGTTAAATAAATAAACTGCAAACGAGTAGTATTTTTAAATTCTAAAAGAAACGACAAGAATTTCCCATGGAGATTGGTGACTGGCATCCAGGTACGTGTTTATCAGAAATCCCTGAATGAAATGAAAACCAACTCAAGCAATGAAGGCAAGACCTTCAACTGGGTCAGGCAGGCGGGTGGGCTGATGTCACGGGGGAAGAGCCTGAAGAGCCAAAGAGGCTGTGCAGACAGCTGTGGGGTGCGGAGAGCCAGGAGGGAGGACATCAAGAATGTGCTAATCTGGAGTACAGAGCTAAGTAAAGAACAGCCGTGGGGGTGGTGGGGGAGGAGGGGGTGCCTGAGCTCCTAGCCAGAGAAGAGACAGACAGAGAGAGAGAGACAGGATTCCTGTGGTGCTGCCAGGGGCCACCAACAGGTTCAACCAGAAGCCACAAGAGCCACCTAGGAGAGGCTCACTCCTCTGGCACGGACAAAGACAGTGGAGGCCAAAAGGCCCAGGTCTACAGCTCTCAGAGCTCCAGATTAGATTGGCGGAAGGAAGGAAGGGTCTTCTCACCAAAAAGCCACCACACAAAAAGCCTGGAAGGGTTTGTGAAATATTTTAAGCCCACACTAAGCATGGAGCGGATGCTGTGACTGGTCTTCACCCCCCTGCATGTTGCGTCTGGAATTCTCTTGCACTGTAGGAAAGGTTAACTGTTGCGTGTGCTAGACTGCGATGCAATAGACAAGGCCACCTACCAAGTGTGGCAAGGGCCAGGGACGAGGCCCCGGAGCCCGCTGCCTGGGGAGGAGCCTCTAGGATGACAGGGGCAATGAGGGAAACGTGGGCGCCTTCCCCGAATCCTGTTCTGAGCCTCAACTGGCTGGAGGCTGATGGGAAGAGGAATGCCGCCCAAGGCTGGTTGTGTATGGCCCCCTTTTTCTCCCCCGCCACCAAATCTTCCATCGTGGGGCCACAGGAAAAGACTCAGGAATGGTCAGCATCCTAAACCTGTCTGAGCCAGAGAAATGGGAAGGAACAGAGCCCAGGGCCTGGAGCATGGCTCGCTCGCAAAGCAGGCATGAAGACTGCGGATGGGAAGGAACGAGCCACAGACCCCAAGGGATCATCCCCTTCACAGGCTCCAACATTTACCGGGTGCGTGACCTTGTGGAAGGTTTTAATCCCTTTGTGCCTTAAAACAGGGTAATAACGGTACCTGCCTGTATTAAACGAGGTAGTGTATGTAAATTACTAAGAGCAGTGCAGGGCACGGAGTGAGCAGTATTCATGTTTGCTAGTATTATCCTGCCCCCACTTCCCACCCAGGTCGTTTCAGAGTCCCACTGCGAGGGGCAGCTGGGACCCCGCTCACGCCCACCTTGTTTAAGGTGGTATTAGTAGCTCCAGGCACTGGGTGGAGGGGGACCCAGAATACTGGAAGGGAGCAGGTCTCTGGCATCCCAGCTCTGAGCTCTCCCTCTCCCTCCCTACACCCCCTAGACCAGACAGCTGGGGGCGGGGTGCACCGGTAATGAGAGAAGGAAGACATCCCTTCCCAAGACTGACCGGGAGCCAAGAGTGATGCAAAAAGTCTGAGTCAGGCACTGAGTGTGCTGTCTGTGTGTGGTGTGTCTGTCCGTGTGTGGTGTGTCGTTAAAACCAGACCGCCTCAGGCACTCACAGCAGGGGGTCCTGGACTATGGGAGGGTGCTGAGCTGGGCGCTGTGGGGCACAGAAGGAGAGAGGAGGCTGTGGGTAGGAGCCCCCGCGAGCACTCCAGCAGGCGGCAGGATCCCTGGGAGCAGGGGAAAGGGAGCCCCTGTCCTCCGGTGTGCTCTGTGCTAAGAGGGTGCTGAGTACTCCGCACATGGAACCCTCATACCCAACTGGGAGGGCACATCCTATTTGACAAATGAGGGAATGCAGCCTCAGAGAAACTAAGCAATCAGTTTAAGGCCCCCCAGCCGCTGCCTGAGGCAGGCAGGCTAGCACGTGGGGCTGCCTGTTCTCCTGCTCCCGAGGCCCCTTTCCCACTGCCCCGTGGTAAGGCAAAGGCACGAAATCTGCCAAGAGAGTCCATGATATCAACGCCAAAAGTGGGGACTAAAAACGTATACATGCCTGAATGTACAAACCCTTTGATCCTGATCCCACCCTGAGATTTTACCCTAAGCTAGTCTCCTAGAGGAGCCTTAAGGAATGCCCCGAGTCAGTTACAGCAGCCAGAAACAGCTAACCGGAGGCCCGGCAATAAGCAAAGTTGCTTGGTATTTTTTTAAAGTGCGTTTACCTATACAATCTAAAATCATGATTGCAGTGTTGGAACAGAATGTTCCATCGGTAAGGGATTCTTGTGTTAGATTCTCGGTCAATGGTGGCACTCTATTTTTTTTGTCTTGAAGCATAAATCCCAATCTTTGTTTCCTTAAATTTGCTCAACAGCAAGTATCTGATGGTAAGTGAAAAAAGCAAGTTACAAAGCCTAATTATGTACCGTCCAGCTCTATATATTTATTTACACCTGGGGGGGGGGGCGGGATGTAAAAGGAAGGGCAATCACACTCAGTCAAATGCTAATAGTAATGCGATCTGAAAAGGACATTACAGTAACTTAATTTTCTTTCTTATATCTTTATTTTCTAGGTGATTTACAATGAGCATCTGCACTTTTTAAGAGGCAAAGGAAGAAGCTTTAGCTCTCCAAATGTAAATCAGAGGCCGTCATCATACCCCCAGGCCTGCCGGCCAGGCAGCACTCCTCGTCCATGGAAGGGCGAAGGCAGCTCACACCCGCAGGTGCAGGCTGCCCAGGGCAGGTGCCCACACCCCTTTCCCCGACAGAAGGGGCGGACTCTGAGAACTGTAGCTCAACCTATCCATCATCCTCTGTCCTCTCTGGCTCCTCTACGCCCTCCAGCTCCCCAGCTAACGAGCTTCTTACACCTCTCCTTTCAGCCCGAAGCCTGCGGACCCCACAGCCCCGTGTTAGCGGAAAAGGGAGGTATGAGAGGTCACGAGGCCGCAGGACCAGGACACACTGTCCTTACATCATGTTCCCTCTTGTCTGGGCCTTTCAGAGCCCTCGTCCCTGGACCTGGAGCTAGGGAGGGACACTGGGAGGAGACACAGCGCAGCGCGTGAGCTCGAATGCCCCCCGAATGCCATCAGCACCCAGGACACACCACGCATTGTTCTGGAGAGTGCTGGGATGTGACCGAGAACAGAGCAAATAAGGCCTGTGCCCATGCAACCTCCGTCTGAATGTAGGAGGACGAAATAGGGTGCCAGGGTGCTGTCAGAAACCAGCAGTGGTAGTGAGGGAGGCTCTCCCCTCCCCCCTCACCATGAGAGCGAGCTGCTTGCAGCCTGCAGACGTGGTCCTCGCTTGTCTCTACATCTAGCCCAGCTCAGGAGCATAAGAGATGACAAACAGGCACATCTCGGTTGAAATGCTTTTCCTCTAAATCTATGGCGGTGTGGGGGCGGGGAGCAGGCCCTCTTCTAGAACTTCTGCAGTGAGGAGCTAGTGACGGCCTTCCCCTAGAAAATGATCTCAGGAGAAATCTAATAGCAGAGTTTTTAAGTCTTGGAAGGTTGCGGAAATGAAAGCTACGCAGAAGTACTGCATCTGGATCCCTCGTTGGCACACACATTCCCAAACATTTGGCTGGGAGGTGACGGTGCTTCTCTACTTGTTGCTGACTTTCGTTACTGTGATAGGGAAAAATCCTCACCCCAAACAAAGCTACAACTTCTAACGGGGAATCCAGAAGTGAAAGCCTTGAAAGAACCACACTACACCGCCCAGGAGACGAGCGGGGCCTTCCCTTTGCTTCTGGCCCTCTCTCTCCAGGACCTTCCCGGAGGAGCCACAAAGGACCGAGGTTCAACGCAAAGGCAAGAAACTTAAAAGTCACACTATAAATGACAATTAAAAGAAATCTATTTGCAACACATGACGGATAAAAGGCTAACTTAACTCTGACAAGTCAATTGTAAAAGATTAACAGTCCAATATAAAAACGGCCAAAGAACAGGAGCAGGGAGTTCGAGAAGAAGGAACACGGATGGCCAGACGAGCGTCTCCACGCGACTCAGGAGAGGAGGAACGCTTACAAAAACAAGAGAGTAATTTCACCAGAATGGCAAAAATGTTTTAATGGTTGACCAAAAACAAAACGAAACCCCTGGGTTTATGCCAAGATTTGAGAGGAAAGGGCACACTCTCATACACTCCGTAGGGACAGAATCTAGTACAGTTTAGAGGAATTTGGCTATATCTCTCAAAATTGTAAACGTTCCAACCTTGGACAAAGTAATTGCCCAGCTAGGAAATCGTCCTACAAATATGTTCCTAAAGCATTTTAACGGCCCCCAAACCGTTAACAACCTAGGTCCAGCACATCAGAGCTGGTCAGATGGATGGCAGGGCGCCCATATACCAGAGTAGTCAGTGCACAGGCTGTGAGGGGGAGAGCCAGGGCCCCCTACACTGCCGTGGAGAGAAGAGGGTGTTAACAAATGGAAGGGTGGACAAAGAACAGGATGACACTTGGGCTTTGCCATTACCGTCCTAATTTAATGGACTTTCTTTGGCATTACATGAGTAACTTTTAAACGCTATGCACGGAGGCAAGAAGCAAACACACCAAAAGGTAATTAATGGTTAACTGTAAATGGTGGCAATAAAGGTAATGCTTTCTTCTTTTCTGTGTTTTTTAAACTTCCAAAAAATAATAGTGAACAGAATGGAAAGTATCATACCATTTGGGTGGCTTTGCTATTGTTTTGTTTTTTAAGGCAGAGGGGAGATACGGGCTTATGGATGCTTACAATTTTTCTGGAGGTATTTATCTCAAATAATGTTAAGAGGATTGACCACCGGGGAGAAGGTTCTATAGAGAAACTTGTGTTTTTCTTGTTTTTCGCTTTTCGTTTCCATTTTATTTTTTTAGTTTATTTTTTGAGAGAGAAAGAGAGCAGGCGAGGGGCAGAGAGAGAGGAGAAAGGGAGGGTGAGAGAGAGAGAGAGAGAGAAAGAAAATCCCAAGCAGGCTCCGCACTGTCAGTGCAGAGCCCATTGCGAGGCTGGCACTCAAGAACCGTGAGATCATGACCTGAGCCGAAGTCGGACGCTTAACTGACTGAGCCACCCAGGTGCCCTTCATGTCCATTTTATATCTTTCTGTAATATTTGGATTTCACCATCTACATAAGTTTTCTTTTTAAAAATCAAGCTGAGGGGCTTAGATTCTAAGATGCAGTATGCCTCAGTTCTTACTTGACCCCTGGCCTCAGACTGTGACCCAGTTCTGTGTGCCCCAAAGCAAGCCAACCTTCCTACTAGAGAGGCAGGGGGCCAGATGCAGGAGATCCCACACTGGCCGCAGCAAGCAGGAGGACCTGGCATAGCTCTAAGCATGAGAGCTGCCCGGCTGATGTAAAGGCCTCATGTCTTCCTGAAGAGCATAACCAAAACACGAGAAAGAGCAGGCCGAGGCCCCAGACCACCACTGCTAACCACTTCTGACTTCTGTGGAAACGAGCACTGCACACGGCGGGGGTGTCAAGCACTCTGGAGTCGTAGGTAGGAAACCGACAGACTGGGGGACACAGATATTTCTGTTTCTTCCAGCAGATGCTCCTGACCTTTGAAAGAGGAAGAGGAACGTGCACATATACCACACCAACCATGTGTCAGGTGTACTTTATATTTAGAAAATATGTTATAGTTCAGCCTCCTAACAGCCCTCTGGAATAGAGTCAATCGCTGAGTCCATGTACAGGTACAGCAACCAGGTCCGGGTGAAGCGACTTGCCAAGGACGCACGGCTAGTAACTGCCAGAGCCAAGACGCAGACCCAGTTCAGACGCTACGTTCCAGGTTTTTATTTTCACGACAAGCGAGGCTTTGACAAGCAAACCCAGAGCTGCTGCCATTAGTTTACTGTTGCCCTGGCTCCCTTCCCCACCCGGTTCACAGGGCACTTATCTCTGCACCTGCCTGGCCGGTCGCAGGGCTTAGTGAAGAGACACAATGTACACTTTGCTGATTAAATTAAAGGCAGGCTGTATATCAGAACAGCTCTCCAACTCCTGGCTTACAACCGGATACAAGGCATCTTTCCCTGCACACCAGACAGACAGTGGTGGGAAGGAAACACACTAAACGCTCCCAGCTGGATTGAAGACAAAATCTGAGTGGCAGGAAGAAGAAAATGCCATGTTCTTTGTAGTGTAGGTCTGACTTTTAAAAAACCCACAGAGATGGACAAATTATCAAAAGAAACTAAGACAGAAGGAGGTCAGCAGCACTGCTCTGGCCTACTCAGCCTCCATCAACTTGACCTCGTGCAACTGACAAACCAATTTCAGATTCTTGATTAGAGGTGGTAAGCGCCACGTCGTCGTCAACACTCCCATTGAGTGGGGTGAGCTTCACGGCGTACACCTTCATCAAGAGATCTAATGGGAGGTGGAGAGAGGTGAGAGACAGAAAATGGAAGAGAAGGGTCCTACAGATCTCTCTCTCACACACACACACACACACACACGCCCCCTACCCCTGGAACAACTGCACATGCCTAAGACCGGAGCCGGCAGAGTGAGAAGAGAGGGCGAAGGAACCAGAGGTTAAGTAACGCCTGCGGTAACCTATGGGAGAACACCTGGTAGAGGGCATGAACCTCTCTCCCCTGCTGTTAGCGAAAACGGTCCAGATGCAAGACAGAGCTCGCGTCACCCAACATGAACACGAGGGCATCTGACAGAGAGAAATGTGAATTTTTTTTTTCTTTCTGCTAAGAGCATGGCGATTGATAAATTCTTGCCGTGCCTTTCTGAAGAGTTCACCTGTCACACAGCCGGAGATGCAAGGAAGGGAAATACTTCTTCAGATTCTGACCAGGAAGCAAGGTCTAGTAAATTATGTAGGAACAACACAACGTCTTAGTCAGCACGAACAATAACGACAAGAAGACCACATTGGGAGGGAGTAACCTTGTCATTTTAGAGTTCAAAGGAAGGAAGAAAAAACCCAGGCGCAAAAACAATTATTTAGCCTCAGCTTGCAGAAAACCAACATTTAGATGTTGACACAAGGAAGCAGTATGAGCAGAGATGCCACAGGGGAATGCATTTTGAAAGATAAGGTCTGGTCCCTCCGAAGTAGATTCTGAGCATGTAAAGCATGATAATCCCTGAGAAAGAAACGAGGAGGAAGCAGCCGCCGATGGTTGAGTCCACAGCACAGGGAGCCCCGCTGAGCTCAGATGCTGAAGACAGGACAGATCGCAAGAGAGTGGCGTGGGCTCTTAGAGCGAGCAGGGTGTGCAAAAACACAAGAATTACTGGAGGCTGTCTTAATCCTACGTGCAAAGCTGTAAGAAAAATCAGGGAGGAAGAGGGCTCCTCATGGGGGCTGAGGTTCTAAGCTACAAAAATGACAGACAAGGTGGGAATGTTCATCTCCAAAATGGTCCATCTTTTCTTTTCTTTTCTTTTTTTTTTAAAACCAAGGAGAAAGTTCTTCAGATTACAACTGGCCAGACCTTGACACCACTGTCAAGGGAAGCCTCGAATGGAAGCTAGACCAAGAACCAACCAACCTATAAGCACCCAAGGATGACAGAGTGACAAGATGCCAATCTCGAAAGACACACGCCGTAGGATGCAGAAACGATCTGCAGGTGTGCTTCCAGAACCAGTGGGGGTAATCATGGAGAGCCCCGGGGAGGAGGAGACGGCGCACCCTGCTCTCCTGCGGCAGCTTTCATTCTCTCGGCACCCGCCATGCTCCAGGCACCACGCTAAACACTTCGGGATTTAAGGAGTTCACAGACTAGTCAAGGAAAAAAGAAACGAGAAGTAAACAGCATGGTGATTAACAGGGGCTGCCGAGTGTCACGTTGGTCTCTGGCGAAGCTCAGAACGGATTCTGAAGTGCAGCCACCCCAGCCCAGCCCAGGCTCCCTGAAAGGCCGTGACACATCTCATCTCAATACCTTTTCTAGCAGAGTTACTAAATTATAGGCCAAGGAATGTCAGCTGCAGTGGCCTTGACTTCTATAGAGTATACGGACAGTCCCTTGCTGGACTTTTGACATGACAAAGAAACAAAGGGTGAGGGTACAGAGCGCTGCCATAAGTGACCAATGACGAGTTGCTATTTATGGATCTGGGGCGGGCTGAAGGTGCATGCAACTGAACTCAGCACCCCCTCTGAGCTGCTCCTTGGCCTCAGTACATGACAATGACATCACATCGAGCCAGGCCCCCAGATATAAATCTTGAAGTAGTTGTCCTCACCCTCTCCCACAGAACCAATCTGATTTTGTCTCTGGAAAGATTTCCAAAAAATCCATCTTCTCTCTTCCAGTCTTGCTGCCACTTGCTTGGTTCCCTTTTCTCTTGTGTGCCTTCTAACTGGATTCTAGATGGTACCTTAATCTGTTCCAACACAATCCGTATCAACTTCTCAAAGGCAAACAGGAGCGGGGCACTGTCTTCCTTAAACATGTTCATTGGCTTACGGGACAAAACCCAAAATCCTTAGCCTGGTCTTTCCTGGCTCCTACCTGCAATATCTCTGTCCTCCCCCTCAACACATTCTTTCTGCATGAGTGCCACTGGACCTGATGGTCCTCCAACAAGTCATGCCCCCATGTCTGTATCCTTCAAGCACCAATGCAGTGTCCGCTCCTCTGTGAAGGGACACAGATGTCCCTTCTCTGATGTCCTCCAGGCACAGTCAGCCCCTCTTTCCTCTGCTCTCACAAGACTCTTAGTAAATTCCTACTTCCACACTCACTGGCATTATTTGTAAGACCATTCCTCCCCCTGCTGTGTAGACCTTGTGCCTCTTAAAGGCTGGGACAGTATCTTATTCACCATTTCTTTGAAGCAGAGTTGACAGTGTTATCTTAGATCTTGGTTCACTTTTGATTTCAAACCCTAGGCCCAGTACATGGCATTATGGCTGTACTTAATAAATACTTGCTTGTTGGCTAAACACAAAGAACACCTCCAGTGACAAATTAAGACTAGCGACAAACTGAGAAATGCCAGCTGTGGTTTTGCCTAGTATTCTACCAACAAGCTGGTTGAAGACAAGAGTACACGGCAAGCTCATCAAACTTGAAGGTGACCAAAAACTGGAGGTGTGCCAGGTAACACATTTCTAAATGATTACAGTAGGTGAACACATGGGCTCAAGCAAAGTCTTATGTCAGGGGTTCAAAAAAAGGCATCTACCACAGCATGTGATAAGAGGGACCTTTCTCAAGTGAGATCCATATAACATGAGGAGTGACAGCAAAGGCTCTGAAGCCAGGCTACCTGAGGGGTCGCAGTTCCTGCATTAGCTAGTTTCCTAACCTTCTTCAGTGTCCTTGAGTATATACAGAGATAATAACTTTATCTACCTCGTAGGGCTGTTGTTTAGTTAATAGAAATAATAATGCATTTGCAATTAGAATTGGGTCTTGCTCAATAAACTCTAATATTTTCTGCTATTGGGCTGCTGCTGTGGTTGTTAAAAGCTGCTTCTAAGAAAAGAGAAGAGAATCTGTAAAGCACTGTAGTTAAAAGCGCAAGGACCTGGAACTGGACAGTCCCAAGTTCAAATGCCGGCTCTAAGCTTAGTAGCTGCCTGCACTTGGGCAGTTATTTCACATTCTTTTTGTTTGTTTGTTTTTAAAGATTTTATTTTTAAGTAAATAAAAATAAACACAGAGCCCAAACTCACAACCTGGAGATCAAGAGTCACGCGCTCTATGGACTTGAGGCAGCCAGGCGCCTCGGTTACCTCCAGTCTTCATCCATTCAATGGGACTAGTGATGGCATCAGCCAGAGATATCCGCTTCAGCATTATTTCACGTGGAGAAAAAACAATTGGAGAGAAGCTAAACTCCCTTAATAGAAAACTGGTCAAATTGATTATTGTACATCTATAATGACACATAAAAGAATATATAATTATCACAAAGAATGAGGTAGATCCATATAAACTGAGATCAGAAGTTCTCCAAAACTATATTTGCCATGAAAAAAGTAAGCTGCAAATTGATACATGTTGTCTGATCCTATTTTTGTTTTGAAATATTTTGAAAAAACTAAAGAGAAAAGTCAAATGAAATGTTGTGCGTATGTGTGTGTGTGTGTGTGTGTGTTTACCCACACTTCTCTAAATATAGACAGCCTTTGCTTTGCACAGTAAGATAGAACCACACAAATGACTGTGCCATCTTAATCATCAATGGAAAAAATTAAGATTGTTCCATGACCTTTAGAAATTTTTGTCACAACATTAAGAACTGTCAGTTCTAAATGAATAGAGAAATGGAAAAAATAGTAAAACCTGGTCTAGTACACAGTAATAAATATTAGAACGAGTATGTAATTTCTTTGTGAAAAACGTATCCAGAGTAGTTGGCACAGTGCTTACTTTCTAGAGGGAGCACCTTTTCTGTGCCTTTGCAAACTGGCACACTCCTTTCAAAGTCTGGGTCGGTTTTCAACACGTTATCCACTGTGCTTTCAGTGTCGCGGAATACCTCCAAGATTGCCTTCAATGTGGAGTTTCTTCCCCAGTGCCACTTCCTCTGGAATTTCTTCATCCTTTCCGTCACAATCACTCATGTCAATGAGCTTGCCTTCCAGGGTTCCTCAGACTTCATCTGGAGAGTCACGAACCGTGGCAATGTTGACGTCCCTACAATCGACTACTGATTCTGTGACTCCATTTATGTCCAGCTCCAATTTCACTTCCAGCATTACCACTTTTCAATTCTTTGTGGAAATTTCATCTTTGTTGGCCAATTCCCTCTCTGGATTATCCATGTTTGTAAAATGTCACATGAGTTCATCACAAGGGGACAAGGAGGCAACGCAATGGCACTCTTCCCTATCTGTGTGTGAACCCAACAACAGATGGGCAATAAGTGACCCCCACTGGCAGATTCAGAAAGAAGGGATGTGATTGGTCGCTGATCATAAAAAACATCTGTTTTGTACATAGTGACTTGTGGACTGAAGAGCTCCTGGCAAAGTCTGTGCTCCACGCAACTACTCAGAGTTAATTTACCGCGGCAAGCGGTGTACTGGGGGACTAGTGTTACTTAACTAGTAGTAGTAGTTCCACAGTAACAGAGACCCATGTGCACCACATCTGCAAAAAGCAAGGACCGTCCTGTACAAAGGACACAGTATAGAAATAAAATATACAAAAATATACATACTAAAGAATAACACTGGTTTCCCTTTGGGAAGAGCTATATTATTTAAACGTTTTTCAATGATCAAGTTCTATGCCTTAAGAATGTGGTTCTCAACCTGAGATGATTCTCCCACTCAGGGGACACCTGAAAATACCGAGAGAAATTTTTGATTGTTGCGGCTTGTGGGGCATGGACAGGATTGCAAGGGGAGAGAAGCTGTGAATTCACAGGGATGCTGTGAATTCCCGTGAAGCACAGGACAGTCCCCAACAAACTGTTAATAGGGCCAAGGCTGACAAATACAGTTTAAAGCCGAATAGTTTGATAAGTTCTTTTTAATGGTACCTTTCTCATAAGGTGGCGGCAAAGAGTTAATGGGATGATGGCAAGCGGAAGGTATGCAACTAACGCTATTAATATATGAGGCTCTAGCTGACTTAAAATGGACTATCTTAATACCATCTGAGATTTGCGGTAAGTTTTACAAACATTAACTCATCTCCTCCGGTGCCATGATGGCGCTACTAAGAAGTGAACCCTCAACTCAAGGGTGGACCTAGTACCTAGATCAAGACAGGAATCCAGATCCAGCCACACTCCATACCTCACAGAACACATCTAGAATCCGGGGCTCGCCTCTGGGCAACACGCTTGGAAGGGGGCATTAAACTTCCAGCAGATGATGACTGCACCGTAAAAGGTCTGAGAATCATGTCACCTGAGAGCCCGTTCAATCGACTGGAACAATCAGCCTGAAGAGCAGAAACCCTGGAGGAGCAGCTGAGGGATGATTTGACAGCAGTCCTGAAATTCTATAGGGCTGGCACCCAGAAGAGGCTAGATTGGACTTTTCCCACGTGGTTCCCCACGGAAGAAATTAAGAAGCAGCTGTCTCATAAGAGCAGGAGCCTGTTAGGAAGGAAATAAGCTCCCCATCCTTGGAAACATTCGAGCAGAGGCTTGAATGTCAGGTGGGCTCTCAGGGGAGTCCTACACCAAGAGGAGAATAATCTAGATGAGCAATGAGGCACTTTCCGCTGCTCACAATCCCAGGTACAGAATACAATGAGAGCAGGGCAGAGTCCAGAACAAGGAGGAGCAGCCTCCTTTGACCCAGCAATCCCACTCCTAGGTATTGACCCAAGAGAAATGAAAACATTATGTCCACAACGACTTGTGCAAGAACGTTCATGAGAGCTTTATTCATCATAGCCCGAAACTGGAAACGCTCCAAAGGTCCATCAACAGGAAAATGGATAGGCAAATTATAAGCTATCCATACAATAGAGTAACACTCGGTTATAAAAAGGAACTAACCCACACGGGATGAGCCTTACATTAAAAAGTTCATACTGATTATTCCATTCTGTGATGTCCCACACCAGGTAAAACTAACCTATGGTGAAGAAACACCAGAATCGTGAAGGAGCATGTGGTAACTTACTTAGGTAATAAAAATGTCCCGGGGCGCATGGGTGGCTCCGTCGGTTAAGTGTCCACCTCTTGTTTCGGCTCAGGTCATGATCCCATAGGATCAAGCCCTGTGTTGGGCTCTGCACGGACTGGGAGGAACCTGCTTGGGATTCTCTCTCTCCCTCTCTCTCTGCCCTCCCCCACTCCTCTCTCTTTCTCTCTCTCTCTCTGTCCTCCCCCACTCCTCTCTCTCTCTCTCTCCCTCTCTCAAAATAAATAAATAAACTTAAAACAATGTTTGTTCTATATCTTGAAAGAGGTTTGGAATTCACAGATGGAAGTATTTGCCAAAACTCATCAAATGATACACCTAAAATTTGAGCATTTCACAGTTACATAAATTTTACCACCAAAAAGCAAAAAAAAAAAATGCATGAACAAATGCTGAAGTCTAACGCTTATGTATGCAGAAATATTTAGGGGGGAAGTGTACTGATGTCTGCGACTTCCTAATGAAATACATCCCCGAGATAAGGCTGATAAATGGGTGGAGAGAGGGAAAGAGCGAAAGACAGGAGAGAGCCAGCAGAGTGAAATGGTAACGGTACAGTCTAGGTGGCTGGGTCCATGGGCGTTCACTGTACAGTTCTTTCAAGTTTCTTGCATATCTAAAGTGTTTCATAATAAAAAGTCGGGGAGGAGGGAAGGAAGTAACAGCCAGTAGGAATCACAAGGGAAAAAGAGGTGGCTGGGGGGGGGGGGCGGGTCATGGGAGGAAAGCCACAAGGGAAAGAAGAGGAACTGTTCTGGCCAGGACAGGGGCCTCTCAAGGGCAGAATTGCAAAAGGCCTGGCTGACCTGGGGACAGGCGATCGTAGCTAAGACGGGACTCATATGAGGTTGGTGCTCAGACCTTTCCTGTCATAAGCCCTTGCCCCCATGAGACCAGTTCCAGCACTATCTGGCTCTCTGGTCCCAGACAGGTCCTAGCGCCTCTCTGACCTTGGTACCTTTCCCTGGACACTCAGGGGACCAGTTTAGAAGATGCTTGATGTGCTTTCCAGCTCTGACAGTCTACGATTCATCGCAGCTGTGCACACCATGTTTCTAGACAGGAGCCAAAGGATGCAGAGATGCCCCAGTAGCGCCAGCACACTCCAGCCAGTCTCCCACAGGCAAAAGGCAAGGAGCTTGCAATCATATCAATGCGTCCCCAGAGAAAGGGACCAGCTCTTAACCCGCTGCCTGTGGACTATTCGCTCTGTGGGGCAGCCGCGGCAAACACTGAATCAAGGAGCGGGAGCACCCCACTCCTCAACACACAGACGGTCTCTGGGATACAGAATATTGTGGAAGCCGGAGAGAATTCAGGAGATACATTTGCTACAGGAAAAAAATTCAAGAATATTTTGTAAAGTTCAATTTCAATAATTTTAAGATTATCTACTCTATTATGCTCCCTCCCCTACTCCCAGCGGCATGGATAACTTAGATCTGGTTGCATATAAAACTGTCAGGTTTTCTATGGCATGTCTTCTCTACTCTGGCTCTCTACCCCAAGGACACATCCTAGAGTTTGCCAAGCAATAGAAGGATGTTGCAGAGAGCTGGCTGACCTGGTTCTAGTCCCACCTCTACTCTGCTGAGTACCTATCTGTAGACAAGTACTTTCACTGTCTCTTCTCCTGTAAAATCTAACATTACAGGAATGGGGGCTCAGACACTGCCCCGTCTGAGGTCTAAGGTTTCTATAACTCTGTATTCTTTGACATGATTCTCTCTTCCTAGATAGGTAACATAACCTCAAAATGTGTTTAATTTTTATATCTTCCAGAGCGCTTCTGTGTATAAGGCCATCTTTGAATCCGTAATCCAGATGGAGTCAACGTGATCTTCGTTTTAGGCACATGGAAACCAGGGTCCAGAGGGTTTGAAGTATTTGCCAAGGTTCCCCTGCTGGTCAGCGACAGAGGGAGGGCTATAGCCCAAGATCCTGAGTAGACCACGTAGATTCCCCAGAAAAGCACAGGGGGCCCTGGGAGCCCCTCCCAGATTTCAGTACCTATAACCAGCCCCCTCTTTCCCTGCTTTGCCCACTCTGGTTTCCCAGGGCTTCTGGCCTCAGATCTTAAAGAGGAGGGTGTGTTTCTCAACCCAAAGACCGTTACCTCACAAACCAAAAAACAACTTCTGGCAGGACTTCCTTCCCGCCTTTCTCCTTGGGGTGAAGGGTGGGGGCGGGGGAAGAATGGGAGAGTAGACTGCTAAGAGGTCAAGACTCAGAAACGGGAGCCCGCAGCCTGGAGGAAGTCTCTGGAGTGCTCGGGGGTGGGGGAAATCCCACTCCTCCCTGGAATAACTGTGGCAAATCACCTAGGGGAAGTCTGGGATCCTCATTATGCAGAACAACAGGACACCCTGTCGAGGTCCAGATGTGCCACAGCTGCAAGTGAGGCCATGACAGGATGTGGAGACCCAACAGGGCCAGGACCTATGGGGAAGAGGAAGGTGAGGCGTGCAGTGCCATCCTCTCCCCCAACCCCATGCCTACTATGCACCAGCCTCCTGCCCCAGCGACTGCCCAAGTAAAGACTGGCTGACAGGAGGAGGGAGAACAGGGAGAGATTACAGGAATGGGGGCTCAGACATTGCCCCGCCGACCAGCCTTGAGGGGACAGCAGGTAAATGGTTTGGGCCCTCATGGCTTCAGAACATGTAAAGCCCCAGCATGGCCTAAGAAAGAATTTCCATTATGACCAATTTGTCTAGAAGTGGCCTGAATGCATTTCCAGCAGTGGTGATGCATCCCCGGCTGATGGCGGAAGGAGGGAGTCATCCCCTGCTCCTCTCCTACTACCCAGTCCTCCACCACCCTTACCCAACACCCACCTCCAATGAGCTCAGAGGTTCCTGGCAAAGGCTCCCTCCCCAGGGACCACAGCAGGTCCACGGGGGTCAGAGCTGCTGGTCCCTCCGGAGACACTGGAGCCTGGGAGTCTGCAAACACAACCCCAGTTGGCAGCTAATACTCCTGTTTCCCAAACCAAAGCCTGGCCAACCCAGACTTCCTGTTCAGGGGGGACGGAGGGACAGCATCTGCCTTTTCTCTAACAAGGGCAACTATGGGAGGGATTGGGTTTGCTCCTCCCCCATCTGAATGACTCGGGCCTCTGTGGCTGTGAGGAGAAGGCCTGATGAGCAGGGAGGTAAGGGACACCTCACCTCGGTTCCTGAGGACTAACTCCGCCCCGTCTGGGAAGATCAAAAGGGGAAAAGCAGCATGAAAGACTATTGATACTGACATCCGTGCAAACACATAGGGAGATCCTGGCCTGCCTTAATGACACAGGGGTCTGTCCACATCGGACGTGTACGATTCCCAGGAAGAATGACTGACTTCTACTCACATTCCCATTTTTTCCCAGTTGCCAACTTCCTTAGAAATCCTCTGCCTCCTGGCAAAGCTGTGCAGAGGGGTACTGAGGCCAGTCACAGGCTCAGGAAATCCCCGGACCTGGGTTTGTTCCAGAGGGAGAATCCGGTAAGGCCTCCCGGACCTTCCTCAAGCGGCCAGCCACGGGGTGGGGGACAGTCACTCATACCCATCTCCTGTCACTAACCGCATAAAAGCAATTCTAGCCGAGACTCTCCAACTTTAAAAACACCACAAACTTTACTAAATCCACTTCACAATTCTGGATTCTTCCTTACGTTTAAACCAAAATGGCTTCATCTCAGCCCCCGCCCTGCATAATGGAGAGTCGAGTGCCTTTCCACCCTGGTCCACCCTCTAGGTGCTTGTGGTTGGCAAAGGGGAGAAAATACCCTGCCCGCCTGTTTCTTCTCAGCTACCACCCCAAGTTCAACTCGATCCCCCCCTCCGGACAAGGAGAATGCAGCGATAAGGGAGCTAAGTCTCGCTCCCCTCCACTTTCAGGATTAGCGAGCAGCTGCCTCGGACTGCCAGCCCCTCCCATCCATACAGAGGGGCTCTCAGCAGCCTGGGCCTCAAGCTGGGGTGTCTGCTCACTCCTTGTTCACCCCCCGTGCTGCAAACTGCCGCTTCCCAGGCATGACAGATGTAGCTGCTATTCAGTATGTTCAAGCCAGGACAAAAGCCTTCTCCAGAAGCACAAAGCCAGCAGGGATGCAGACAGGGCCAACTTCAATAGAAGCCACCTGCCGGGCGGGGGCCCCTTCTCTGCCACACCCCCCAGCACACACGCATGCGCACCCGTGTGTACACACACACACACACACACGCACACGCACACCTTTTAAAAACCTCTCAAACCTGTGCTGACCTAGAGTCAGGGGAATTTTTCTCAAATCACTGGACAGTTCCCCCAGGGCAGGGAGACTGGACAGCCATTTCTCAGTATTCTATCAGGATGTTAATAAGTGATAAGTAAAAGAGGGATGCTATACATGTCAGAAGCACTAGGTTTTACGAAGTTGAATACATTCTTTTGCTACAGAACTTCTCAGAGCCTTTAAAATGTTAGTGTGCACTGTGGAGCGTTTCTCAGGTTTATGTGATCACAGAGCATCTCGGGATCGGCACTCCACCGGCACATTCCAAGAACATCTGGTGACTGGAGAAATGGGTGGCTCTTTCCTCCACCTTCACCCAGTCCCCTGTACACAGCTCTTCTACCGCTTGGAGTATCGAAGAAATAGTTTGCTTACATGCTCTCCCTTCAATAAACTTCCAGAGAACAGCTGGGTGAGCAGATGAAGGAGCACACACGTGCTTGCGGTACCTTCACCACTCCGTTCAACTGGTGAGGCCGTGTCTGCAAGGACCATTAGAATGCCATCGAAGAGACTGATCTCTGCACATGCCCAAGCCAACACTGGCTGTGAATCGTCTGTGTTTATGTCACCAGGGACAAGCGTTTGACCCCAGGTGAGCCAGTGGGTTTTCTTCCCTCATCAAGTCTCTTCCTCGACTACGCTGACTGTTTTGCATTCATCCATACAGGTAACTGGGTCACTGCATTCAACGTACAACCACAGGCCACGGCCATAAGGGTCACGTGTGGTGTGGGTGAGCTCAGCCATCAATACCACAGACACCAATGGATAGGTAACATGAGCGACGGACCGGACATAAATCATCAACATTTCTCAGAAAGCCCAGTATTTTTGTATTCAAACTGTGTATCTCAGATTGCCTCCTGGATCTGACAGTAGTCTCTCCCCACTCACCCCCCTAAAAATATATTTGTTGGGCAGACCCTAATTTTGGTCATGTACCTGGGGTGAACTTACGGAAGAGACCCTTCAGTGGGCCTGACATAGGCCCCCGCTTCACTCACAATCATGCACTCTGAAAGGGCACCTCCCACTGACCTCTGCGGCTGAGCACAGAGGCAGGTGCCCTGGTGACTGGTTGCAGGGCACTCTCAATCTCCGCCCCCTGCCTGTACACACACACACACACACACACACACACACACACACACACACACACAGAGGAAGCCTCTACCTCTTGAGCAGCTGCCCTTGTTCTGAAGCCACGACTGTTCCTGGTACGTGTATTTCTTAGAACAGTGGAGATGGCGACTGTGGTTAGTATCTGGGCAGCAACAGGAGGCTGGGGAATTCCTCACGCCCTGGTTCTGACCTAGGAAGGGAGGAGGCCCTAACGTCAGCTCTCTACTCTCAACCCTAGAAGCATCAGACGAAAACAAGAGGAGACACCTCGAGGCAGCAGTACTGAACAGTCTCTGTTTATCACTAAATACAAAAGTGTGCTTTTTATCACCTTAGAAAAAGCCCCCAGTTTATTCCTAATTCCTACCTATTTTTCCAAATTTCCCTTCTTGCCCACCTGGCAAACTTAGTCTTGTCGACGGAAAGTGGGAGTGGAAGGGCACACTGACAGGCCTTCCTAGTGAAGCAGCCCTGGGCCCCACACCAGAGAGCAGAGACAGAAGCCCCTTTCCAGCACCCCAGCCAGGCCGCTTCCCTCCGGGGCCCCGCAGGGTGAGAGAGAACAGCACCCCAGCCAGGCCGCTTCCCCCGGGCCCCCACAGGCCCCCCCAGGCCCCCGCAGGCCCCCGCAGGGTTACGGAGAACCCTTTGGCTCCACTCATCATTCCATTTATCCTAACTGGACAGGCTTCTGTTTGGATGTCGCTGCTTCTGAGGCTGACACTTTATTTCTTGATTTTAAAAACTTTGTTTAAATACCAGTTTTGCCTCTGAGGCAGCCAAGGCTCCAAGCCCTGCTTATTAATTATCAGCAGCTAAACAGTACTTTTCTCAAGAGAGCTGCTGGGGCCTGAGGCCACTGCGGAGAGAAAGCTGGTGCTGGGGAAGGGGCTCCATCACCCCATGCGGGCTCCTCAGAATCCAGAAAACAAACGGGCAAGAGACTGACGCGCGTCTGTGGGCACACACAACACCTCAGCTAGGTACCTGGCACTGTGCTTTGCACTGGAGGGCTCCAAATAAATGCGACACAGTCCTTGTCCTCAAGGAGCTCAGAGTCTAGCAGGGAAGGACGCAAGAGTCACTGTAATTCGAATTCGCAGCAGACCGACCAGGAGTATGAACTACCGCTAGCATAGGGTTCTTCTACCTGGAATTGGTGGGGGGAGTGGGAGATGCAGGTAAAATCTAAGCCTCAAGGCCTAACTGTAACTCTACCAGGATATAAAAGGATGAACAAAAGGAAGGCCCGACAAAAGATCTGGGAGCGTAAGGATGCCCCCAGAGTCGGAAGCAGTCATCTCTGAAAGGGTGGGTGTCTGTGTGCGAGGAGTGGGGGTGGGAGGGAAGGTCAAAGCCAGCCTGTTTGAATACCATGTTAGGAGCATGCGCATGACGCTGGGGGCCAGGGAGGGGGTGCCACTGAAGGTCTCTCAACAGAAGTGATGTTTGTGGTCCTATCTGACCAGGGATGGATGGCTGAGTCTCTTGGTGCCTCTGAAGGAAACCAGATCAGTGCCCTCAAGAAGCAGAGAATTGGGGACTCTTTCCCATGGAGCATGCGCAGAGAGGTGGAGGACACACATGGTCCACGGCAGCTGGAAAGCCCCTGGGAATCTCCACCGACAGGGTCCCCTGACACGTGGACCTTTCCTCAATCTCTCAGCAAGGCCTGATAATCGGAAGGATCCTGGAAAGATGTGTCACCTTTGCATCTCTCCAGAGCCCTTGGCAGGGCAAGTACTCGAAAATGTGCCATGACATTGGTCACAGGCTGGGTTCAAATACCTGCACTAGCCTGAGTCCAGAAGATGGAACTGACGCATTCCATAAGGCTCCAGAAGATGGAACTAGCACTAAGGAATATTGCCAGTTATTAACGACAAGAAAGTTTTGGTTTTTTTTTTAATGTTTATTTTTGAGAGAGACAGAGACAGAGCATAAGCAGGGCAGGGACAGAGAGAGAGGGAGACACAGAATCCGAAGCAGCTCCAGGCTCTGAGCTGTCAGCACAGAGCCCGACATGGGGCTTGAACTCACAAACCATGAGATCGTGACCTGAACTGAAGTCGGACGTTTAACCGACTGAGCCACCCAGGTGCCCCAGCAAAGTTTTTTTAATGGTAAGGCTTTTTTTAACCAAGAAGTTTATTTATTTTTATTATTTTTTAAAATATTTATTTTTGAGAGAAAGAGAGAGAGTGTGTGCGCAAGCATGGAGGAGGGCAGAGAGAGAAGGACAGAGCATCTAAAGCGGGCTCAGCACTGACCGCAGCGAGCCTGACGTGGGGCTCGAAGCCATGAACCGTGAGATCATGACCTGCACCTAAGTTGGACACTCAACCGACTGAGCCACCCAGGTGCCCCAGTGTGCCCCAATGGTAAGGTTTACTTGAAAAGGGGTAAGTTCCCCCATCGCCAGAGGAATTGAAGCAGAAGTTCAATCGATCAGTGGTGGCCAAATCGAGACAATTATTAGATAAAAACGCATATTCCTGAACACCTCCTCTGCAGAGTCTCAGACTCAGTCAGATACAAAGAGTGCAGCCCAGGAATCTCTATTTTTATTTCATTTTTTAATTTATTTTTTAACATTTTTTTTGACGTTTATTTTTGACAGAGAGAGTGCGCGTGCATGTGTGTAAGCAGGGGAGGGGCAGAGAGAGGGGGGACGGAGGATCCAAAGCAGGCTTCATGCTGACAGCAGAGAATGCCACGTGGGCTTCTAACCCACAAACCATGAGATCATGACCTGAGCCGAAGTCGGACACCCAACTGACTGACTGAGTCACCCAGGCGCCCCCTTTTTTAAGAAATTTTTTCATGTTTATTTATTTTTGAAGAATCTCTATTTTTAAATATTATCCACAGGTGATTCTGACAACTGACTTAGTCTGAGAGCCACTGGGCTGGATGGCTGTTTGCCGGGATATAGTCCTAAACAAGACAAACTGAATACTATGTAGGTCCCTTCTAAATGATGACCTTCATTTGACCCTCTCCCCTGGGCCTTCAAACCTCTCCTTGTGCTCTTCCACAAACCCCCTTTCCAGCTCAGATAAATCGTCACCAGGGTGTAGAATGATTACCTCAGAGTCCAGCGTTGCCTAAGAGAATGTTCTGTGACGATAGAATATTCTCTATCTGTGCTGCCCAATACAGTGGCCACTAGCTATATGAGACTACCGAGCACTTGAAAGGTGGCTACTGCTACAGAGGAACTAATTTCTAATTTTATTTATTCAATCTAAATAGCCACACATGACTAAAGGCTACTGTATTGGCCAGAGCAGCTTCCTGTGAAAGGGGGCTTACGTTTTCACTGTGGGATCCAGGGAAACAAGAAAACCCCCTCGACCACCACCCCTTAGAGCTCATTTCCAGCCTGAAGTAAACTACCTGATGACAGAGAGGTTAAATTCAAAGAAAACGGCAGGAAAGGAGGAGCTCTGTGTCCAAGACAACAGGTCCAGAGAACAAAGAGCTGATCTAAAACTCTCAGCCCTAAGGACTTTGCCCTTCCCTGCCCCAGGAAGCCATCAACAGCAGCGGCAGCCGAGGCACCCGCAGCCACCACCCCAGCCCAGGCAGTGGGGCATCGCCAGCCTCCTCAGAGCAGGCACACCTCATTCTCAGGGAGGACCTAGAACACCCCCTGGTTGACTAAAGCTGGACTCTCAAAGGTTTGCACTGGAACTTTTCGGCTGTCCTGGGGTACAGAAATCCACGAGAGAGAAAACGAATCTCACGAAACAAAAACAAACCCCAAATCCACTACTTTTCCAGACCTCGACATTTTTTATCAGGCAAAAGAGATCATTTGCACACTTTCGAACGTAACTGGACTACTGCCCAGGTACAGTACAAAGGCCAAATTCAAAGCTGACCAAGGACTCCAGATTAACACGTGTGGTCTTCTAGCCTTGATTCCTGCCTCCCACATTGCAGGCCCTTTTTGCCCAGCATCTGCCTACACGCATGCTCTGAATCTACCACAAAGTGTGGTCACCTGAGCTGAGGAGTGCTGCCTCAACCTTCTGGAATACTGAAAGAACACAGCTGATGCGGAGGCAGGAGAGGCCAGGAGGGTATCAGGAACCACCTGTCATATTTCAACGGCTCCCACTGTCAAGGAGGGCCACCAAGCAAGCCTCTGGGTAGCCAACCTGATTGCAGGGACATGGTCTCTCAGCGAAGAGGAACACCAGAGGGAAGGAACAGGAGAGAAAGACGGAAGAAAGATCAAATGCCAGAAGCACCGTAGGTGTGGGGCAATGGCCGCCATCAAAGACTGGATACTGTTTGTGAAGTTTACTGGAAGATGGTTTTCCCCCTTTCAGAAAAAGAAGAAAAAAGAAAAAAGAAAAGAAAAGAAAGAAAAAGAAGAAAAAAGAAAATGATGTTGCAACTTCCTTCATCACCGCATGAGCTCAGGAAAAACCCCAGGCCTTGCTTCACTTTACCATCTGTGCTAACGGCCGGCTCCATCCCGAGCCCTGACTTCCGGGCTCCTGAGAGGCAGGCGGCAAAGATGGCCAGAGCCTGGGGGACAGAGAGCCTCCCCATCACTGGGCACGCCACCTGCCCGCCCCTCCACTGGGAGGTGGAGGCTGAACACAGGATAGATGTGATTCTTCAAGGCGAGAGAGAAGCCCAAAGGAGGATAAAACTAAGCTCGCCACAGGTTCAGCCCGGCCCTCTCTTTTTTATTACCCCTTCCTCCCTGGCTCTGTTCGATGGTCAGCTAGCAACACCCACACCCAAGCATTTCCTATTACCAGAAAGATCCCTGGGAGGAGGTCATCTCTTTCTCCCTCAGCCAAACTGAAGACAGGAGTACCCGTGCAGTTCTTCACCACTACCCCCTTAGAATCCCTCCCACGGCCCAAACTTTTATCTGTACCCTTCTCTGGATATGTCACAGATGTGATTCCGTGATGTGTCCTCTGCCCACGCCAGGCAAAAGTGAGCCCTTCCACCCTGAGGAGCCCATCCCGTGACTCTGTATCCTCTGTGGCCACCCTACTGCCCTGACTCCACCTGCGTCCCTACTGCCATCTCCCTGAACCTCTTCCTTCGTGTGTAAACCCAGAAATCAGACCCCCCTGGCCTGCTTCTGTCAGAGAGGTACTGCCTCTGCCAGAGATTATCAAATGGGAATGTGTGTGAAAGGGCACAATCCAGACTGGTGTGTGTTTGGGGGGAGGGGGGGACGGACAATAGTCATTCCTTTTATATGCACACAGGTGGTCACTCCTGTTCTGAACTGTAAGTTCCCAAAGGCAAGGCCCGCATCTCGTCATTGTGGAGATTTGCATGAAATAAGCATTCCATAAATATTTGATGATACAACGTAAATTGCTAGGTCAACTGAGTACTAGATTATAAGGGAGTCACAGGAGAACTATTAGGCAGTATTGCAAAAGCCAAAGAGCCCAGGTTTTAGCGTAAGACACTCCCACCATTAACAGCCTCAGGGCTTTACACGTGCTAGTCCTTCGGTCCCCTGCCCGCTCCCCTCCCATCCCAGTATTCCCACTGCCACTCAACACCACCTTCCACGTAAAGCCTTTCAGGAGCCACACACATTCTCAGCATACCAGGGCCTCCTCCCTCTTTCACTTTTGCCACTGTATCTATCACCATCTGTCAAACTGTATCATTTAATTGATTACGTTTTACAAGCTCTATGCATGCAGGTAAGATTTGGTTGCGGGGTTGTTTTTTGTTTTTTGTTTTTCTGTTTTGTACACTTAATGTATCCCCAAAGCCTAGTAGGTACTCAACGAATGGTTGCCAAGGAATGCACTGTTCTGAACATGTTTGATCATATTTCCCCTTCTATAAAATATAAGTATTATGTAACTACTTTTACTCCGCAGTATTAATGTAGAGAATTAACAAGAATATAAGTAAGACACCTAACACAATGCTTGACACACAGAATCTGCTCAAGAAAGACTTGTTATTAATGTGGAAAACGTTCACAGGGTTGCTAAACCTTCAACAGTGATCTGAATGGGGCAGAAGATTGAAGATTGTTACGTGTATCAAAGTCGATCTGCTGTTCTGATCTCTCCTTTAGGGAGGCTGCAAAGTCATCCTCAGCACTGCTAATTAATTTTCTTGATTAGTAAGTTGCTTTGGATCTCAGAGGGATAGAAGGCACCCTAAGGCAAAGCCTGCTTAGAAAGGCAGAGGAGTCTAGTCAAAGCTGCTAGAAAGAATCAGCCCTCATTGTTCCAAATTCTCCTCATCTCATATAGCAGAGTTATTAAAGGGGTCTAAACCCAAGGGGATGACCCTGACTAGTCTCCCGTTCGAGGCTAATCCTGCCATCTGGGCCTCCTGATGGCCAGTCAGCAGGGAAGACAGGAGGCAGGCATGGAGGAGAATAAATGTTTATAAACATCGGTTGAATGGCTGAATGAATAAAGATACTACGGCCCAGAGAAGGGTGAAAGAACGCCGGCCTGCAGAACCTGAGGGCAGAGAGGATGGCCACTGCTGCCTGGAACGTGGGCTGCCCCGCGTCTTCCAGCACAGGGCTGTGTTCCCAGCGGTGGGGTTACAGAAGCAGTAATACAGAAAGCCCTTCATTCAATGCAGGCGTCCTCTGAGATTAGCTCTGAGCCCTCTGGTTCACAAATGAGGAAACTGAATGAGACCCAGACAGGTTCTCAGACCTGCTGAGGACCACACAGGCCAGGTCTCTCAGATACCAGTCCCCTTCTGTTTCTCCTACAACTCTGCGGCAGGGAGTCAAATGGCCCCAGGAGATTCAAACCTCTGACCTCAGACCTGGCAGCCTAGGATTCAACGCTGGTGTTCTTGCCTCACACAGGCGCAAGGCCAGCGGGAAGATCACCTTGGACTACATCTGTGTGTCTCTGCTTTGTCTGGAGCTAACTAGAAGATGCCAAGAGCCGAGGAGAGCTGGCTAGTTCCACATCTGTCCCTCCCTCAGGGAAAATTCTCCGAGAGGCAGAAGGAGGCTCATCTCCGTAGTGGAACAGGAAAAGGAGGAGCTCTGGAGCAGGGAGGAGAAAGACAAGAGGCATCAATGGGAAACTGTGGTCAGGGCCTTGACAAGAATGAGAAATCAGTTAGCAGAAACAGAAGGTGCCAGCTTGAGTCAGCAGATCTGAATGTTGAAGGAAAGAAATGCCCAGAAGACTGTTCTGCTATGAATGGCTTTTTGCAGACAGGAGGGGGAACAGGGACAGACACTCGGGAGGGCTTCACTATACCCCTGACTCAGTCTCAGAGAGCCCAGTGCCATACTGCTCCACGCCCGGGGCCGTGGCCCTCCACCCTGAGGATCGCCATGGTACCTTCCATCTATGCAAATAACATCCACTATTATTTAGTTATCACACCTTTATTAGGCACCTAGGTATAACGCGCAATGCCAAAATACTCCATGAAGTTTCTCTAAATGAGGGCACAGAGTCACATGGAAATAAGAGAATATAAAAAGAATGAAGACGTAAGTCTTCAGGAACTTACAATCCAATCTCTAGAGAAGACCCCTGAACATGGAGAAAGAGTCTTCAACTGAAATAAAGGCAGGAGTGTCATGGCAAGTTTGACAGGGAGGGTGGGGGGGGACCCACTTCTAGTGTGAAGACTTGCACGAGAGTGGCAGCATTTGTACAGGGTGGAGTAGGCAGATACAGACAGGGGTAGGGCAGGGAGGCAAAGACACAGATGAACAGATGGCATACATGCCACGGGCAAAGGTGACGGCGGAGGGGGAGGGGAGGTCCTATTAAGGAAACAGCAAATGTAAGCCCCTTAAGCTGAAACATGGCAGTCATTCAGAAAAAAAACAAAAACACAACCAAAAACCAGACTGGGGTCAGATCAAGGAAGGATCTGAAACTCTCCTGTACTCTACAGGCAAAGGGAACCCCCTGAGGGGTTTCAACTAGGAAGCTACACGACCACAGCTGGGCTTTACTTTAGGTCAAGTAATCCCCCTGTTCTCCAAGCAGCTGAGGGGT
Organism: Paguma larvata; assembly: GCA_030068075.1. Classification (NCBI taxonomy): domain Eukaryota; kingdom Metazoa; phylum Chordata; class Mammalia; order Carnivora; family Viverridae; genus Paguma; species Paguma larvata. The sequence continues at coordinate 8,802,928 of CM057840.1, read as the reverse complement.
AAGACCTTCTTCCCACCTGAGGTTCTCAGAGTCAGCTAAGTGTTTCCTCTGCCCCCCTCCCCACCCCTCTACTCTCCATCCCCTCTTTCTCTAAATATATACCTCGAACTCAATTTTATGTTCTTTTTAAAAATCTAAGGCAAGGTAACCAAAACAAGTCCATGAAATCAGAAGGGTCAAGACGCAGGCAAAGGGGACTCTCACCCCTCTTCCTCCTCCCTAGGTGCACAGCCTAGTGCCCTGCCGGGGGGTGGGGGTGGGGGGGGGTGGACACGAAGGTAGGAAACCCCTGAGAATCCCACATGGGCTCCAGTGGAAAGGAAGTGACGCTTGGGAGCCCCGCAGTCAGAGGGAATAACGAAACTTCCGGGTTTCTGTAAACATGAGCATTTACGAAGCAGGCTACCATATAGACTCACTCTGACCCCGTGGCCTTCTGCCTTTCAGAGATCGGGGTGCTTGGAAACACAGAGGCACCGCGAAGGGCACAAGATGGCCCCTGCTCCCCTCCCCAGCACAGCAGAGTAGACAGGGTCCTCCAAGTCCCAAGGTCCCTGTGGCCTCCACACCAGTCTACCTGCATTCCTAGGATGCTGTGCATTCCACACTTGTGGCCTCCAATGCCCAGGGCTCCCCCTCTACTCCCCTGCCCCCATGGTGCTCTGCGCTCTACAGAAGTCAGGCCTGTTGAGCAACCTGTAGATTCTTCACTGAGAGAGGCTCCACTTCCCCGGCTCCTGTGAAGCCTGGCCTTTAGATACAAGCCTTCTTCTAAAAATTATAGAAGCCAGGAAAAGAGGCCCGGGACAGAGAAGAGGGAGGGTATGGTTACTCCAAGGACAGGGGCTCCTTCTGTCTGTCAGAGTTAAAAATAAACTCTTAGCAATTTACACCCAACTCCTCCCTCCAGAAGCCAATGGGCCTTGGCAGATAAATCTCTCCCTGCAGAGGAAACGAGGCCCCGCAGGGACAGACGGGAGGAAGCAGTCCGTGGGGACATGGTCTGGTATGTAACTCTAGCTGAAGCCAGAGGGCTCCCCAAGACCCACCTCAGCTTCTATTACTCTTCCCCCAATACACCTTCTCCCGAACAAACCCAATCCCAGGAAAAAAACACACCGAATCCTTCTGTGCACGGTTAGTATCAACACTTGTCCAAGGATTAGACAACTCAGTAAGAAGAGAATGCCAAAGTCAAGCTAAAAGAAACGGTCTGCCTAGTATCTATCAGTTAAGCAGGTACCCCAGCTACCTGAGCCCCTTTCCTCATGTTGTCCTATAGGTGTCCAGGATCCCTAGGCAGTAGGGGAAGAGGCCACCTCGACGGAACTCATGGACACCAATCAGCACTACCCCTGCCCTCAGTCAGGAGACAGAAGAGACCCATGCTCCCTGTGACATCCTGCAGGTGGCGAAGCTGGGAGGGCCGGAGGGGCCATGGCCTGACTCAGGAAAGAGGCCCTAAGAGCCAGGGCCCAGTTATCCTCGGGAGCCAATGGGATGAGGTCACACTTCTGAATGCGGGTAACCTGAAGCCCCACACCGCAGGGGTGGAGAATATAGCTCAGCAGCAGGGCAGGAGTCCCAGGGCAGGGAGCGTGCTCAGTCACAGGGCAGTCGGGGTGAGGGCCTGGGGCAGCCTCAGGCAGAGCTCTCCTGCTCCTTCTGGCAGGGAGGCCTGCTTGCCAGTGCCGCCTGGAGGAAGCCAGAGCAGGAGGCAAGCATGGGGGAAAGTCTAATTGACTCTGGGAACTTCTGCAACCTCCCCCCACCCCTTCCCCTCGTGGGGAAGAAGCAAGGCGGCTCCACGGAGCCTTTGTACACACTGCCTCTTCTCCTGCAGCCTGAGCTTGGGACGTGGTTGGGGGCAACTCACGTTTCTGAGCGCTGGGAGTGAGCCGAGCCTGGTGCTGCTCCGGGTATCATAGCTCACTCCCAGCACTTGGAAATGTGAGTTCCCCTCAACCACCTACCAAATTCAGGCTATAAGAGAAGGGGGCAAATGGGGAGATCATGAGTGAAAAGAGAGGGTCAGCTCAGCAGTGTGCAGGACGCTCTGGGGCAGACAGCAGGGCCGGGCTGTGTGTGGGGACTGCGGCAGTGGCAGGTTTATTTTTAGCTGTTGGGACAGAGGGGCTGAGTAACAGGTCGAGGCCCTGGGTGGGAGGCCAGGTTGCATATGTCCGGTGTGTGAGCTGGGAGCCTAGGGACAATATGGATTGTCACAATGGCAGCAGAGTGATTGACTCAGGCACCTGCCACGGAAGGGTGGGGGGCAGGGTGCCCTGTAAGAGCATAAAGGTGGAGGAGCCCGCAGGGACTTGTCAGTAGGTCCCCTTCACCTTTGCTTTGGGTTCAAAAGAAGAGGAGAGATAAGCCAAGCAGAGAGAAGGCATCAGCAATGCAGCTCCCTTTGTGACCCTCAACTTGTCTGAGACAGAAAAGCCTTCAAATGGTGGCCACATAGCTTCCACTTTCGGTCACCACTCCTCCCCTTCCAGATGAGTGCTGGGTGGACACTGGCCATGGAGATGCCTGGAAACGTCCCTCAAGAGTAAGATGCCCTTTCCTATGACCTTTTTGGACAGCTCATGTTCCTAGCAGAATAAACACACAGCTTAGCCAGTCTTGGAGGAAACATGAGTTACCGACGGGGGTTGACCTTGGGGCCATGTCCCAGCCTCTCCCACCTGCCAGCTAGCACACAGAGATGTTTACTGGATCAGAGAATAAAGAACCCCCAAAAGTGCACTGCTGGAGGCTCAGCCCCCTTTCCGTCCCCTCTTCCTCTTCCAGCCACGTATGATGGCCTGGCACACACGACTCCATGGTCCAGAGCTCCAGGGCTGCAACGACTGTTTTAGCATTTAGTGAGCAGGAAGAAAAAGAAAGAGAACAGACATCACCAGGCATCCCTCTCTCCTCCTGCTTCTTTAGATTTCTGATACCCAGTCTTATCCAGCCTTAGGGGGTTGCTGGATGTAAATCCTAATTTCCTCAACAGTTTTTTTTTTTTTTTAATGTTTTTATTTTACTTTTGAGAGACAGAGACAGAGCGTGAGCAAGGGAAGGGCAGAGAAAGAGGGAGACACAGAATCTGAAGTAGGCTCCAGGCTCTGAGCCGTCAGCACAGAGCGCGATGCGGGGCTCGAACTCACAGACCGTGAGATCATGACCTGAGCTGAAGTTGGCTGCTTAACCGACTGAGCCACCCAGGCGCCCCTCCTCATCAGTTTTAAGAATCAGTCCCCAACTCTCACCCCAGGACAGTCCCCAGCCCACACCATATCTTTGGGTTACTTAGAAAAAGGCACCCATTGGGATGGACCCAGCTACAAGCCAGCATGAAGCCTGACTAGCGGACAGTAGGTTAGACTGTGGCCCTTACTCCCTCCCTCAGCTGGGTGACCCTGTGCAGGGCACAGCCTGCACACCAATCGCGGCGGCCACGTCTGGCCCTATACCTCAAATGGGAAAGAAGTTGCAGACGAGGAACATAAAGAATTCCTCATCTCCACTTTGAGACACCGCTACACTAAGTTTCTTCTGACTTCAAGGTAAGAACAGATTCATACCTCACTGAGTTATTTGGTCCATCCTCTCTGCCGACGCACAAGGTGGAACACTTTCCACATCTTCACACAAGAGACATGATGATTGGTCAGTGAGGATTGTTAATTAACCGGGCACAGGCTACCCTGGAGCGCAGCGCCAAGCCTACACAAAAGGCATCCACTCTGGCCCAGACGCTGCTGATGGTCAGACGGGGGCTGGTCAGCAAGCCATCGGCCAGCTCTTGGCCTCCTACCTCCGGCACAGCCTTCCACAACCCCCCAGTGGCAGTGCTCAGGAGTAATTAGTAGCCTGACCTCTGCCACGTGCACCAAAACCTGGAAAATTTGACCTACTCCAGGTCACATGCCCAGTTAGCAGGGCACATAGATTGAACCCCAATTTTTGCTTTCTCATCTAACACATAGCCAATAATAAGATTCATCTCTAAAAATTTGTATCTATTTACATCTTAAAACACAAAGTATCAGCATTCCTCTAAAGACCAGAAAAGGTACAAAGGTCTGATGTGGGTCACATACCTGGTGTACATCAAGTAGCCCGGTGGCAGGGCCCCTTCTCCCTACCAATGTCCCTATTTATCAGGTGACCTATGTAGGAAGAGCCTAGTGCCTAGAGCTCGGTTTTGCACTGCCAGGTCTACGCTCCCAGCACTACTACTTCTAGCAACCAAAAACCCAAAGAAGCCCTAAGAGGAGGTCCCGGAGAACTTAGTCCCTGATGCTGATGCCAAGTAAGCCTTTGGACACACTGCTGACCCCCTCCTGATGGGCCGAGCCTTCCACTCTGGTGGGATGGAAGGAGTCAAGAAAGATGACAGGGAGTGTTGTCAGCACTAAGGGGCAATGATGTGTGGGTCTCTGCCACCGGGTCTTAAATCATTACCAAGGGTGCCTGTAGCCCCTTGGAACACCAACCCTGCCCTGCCCGCCCATCTCCCTCCTGGACACCGAAGCACCTGTGCAGACAAGGAGAAGAGAGGAGAAAGGACACCCCATATGACCTTTGGAAGGGCCTGCAGCAGAAGAGAGGACCTCAAACCAGAAGGGAGAGACCTCTTGGGAATCATGGAAGGGACTCAAATGCAGACGCCAGTGCCCTATCCTTCCCCACTTGTAGCTGACATTCCTTCTGGCAAGGCCACCAAACATCCCTGGGATGTGCAGGTGACAGGAGTGTTGGCCCCTCCTCCAACCCCAGGATCTGGCCCGGGATTAAGTCTGCAGTCCTGAATCTTGGCTCCTCCAGGCCTCTCCCTGAACCCCTGCACTTGCTTCTAAAGGGGAATCATCAATGGATGATGGGCCAACTCCTCCAGGCCCAGGCAGTCAAAAAATCTTAATCATGGGTACCAATACCTTCATCCTCCTGCAAAGGAGCCCCTTCATTTCCCAGGCACCACTGATATCTGGTCTCAAGGCCTCAGGCTGCTTTTCTCCCCACTCCCGTCAACTACTGACCCCAGATCTTAGCTAGAAATTATTTTCAACTCCATCAAAACCCAGAATTCATAAGTGAAAAAAGACCATGAGCTGAGCCAACTTGGATCCTGCCTCGGTGAATGCCAAGAGCCCCGGTGCAGTAAACACGGGCCCAGGCCCCAATAGAGGGAGAGGGTCTCTGAAACCAGAAACTAGAACCTCCTAGCTCAAACCTCAGTTATTTGTCACCCTTCTTTACAACAGCCTGTTCGTTTACTTCATGCTCCTCAAATAGTTTAAAACCAGCTTTTAATACAAAACGAGGTCAGGTTCATTTCTGAACCACTCAAGCCCTACGTGTGCCTTGCCAACCTGATTTCCTGTTCTCCCCTCAGAGCCAGGGTCACCATCCCCTCCAACAGATCTACTCATACCTCAGAGGCCCAGCAATGAGCCAACCATGGCTCCTTGGGTTCTCACAGACTTCCCTTCTGAAACTCTTTTATTCCCAATCACATGATTTAATGTCTAGGCCAGCAAAGTCTAGAACCTTCTACAAGGATGAATACATTCTTCCACACTATTCAATTCAGCGCCATTAACCAGTGTAGCTACTGAATATTTAAAATGTGGCTAGCAACTGATTTTTAATTTGATTTAGCTTAATTAGTTTTAACTTAAATAGCCATGCATGAGTATTGGCTGCCATACTGGACAGTGCAAACAAAGTCTGTTAATTTTGCCTTCTCCAAATCGGCTTCTTGACGCCCTAAATTTTAAGGCACTTTATAGGTCTGTCTCCTCCACACAAGGAAGCATACAATAGGATGCTCAGCAAACTGTTAACTACCTGTAACCTCAGTGGATACAAAAGAGGATGATTTATTAGTCAAGGAAACTTTCCTCACCGTGTGATTCCATCCAGCAAACCCCATCTTGGGACACCGCCCCTCCCACAGCCCCGCCACCTATCTTGCTCCCCGGGAGGGATGCATGAGGTGTGCTGGAGAGGATGCTGCCTGTACTTTGGGGTTGTGGGGACTCCGGTGTTTCCCTCTAACAGTGTTCAGACCAACCATAGGCGGTTCCGATGAGCTCCCCTTCAGAACAACAAAGGAAACCACACCGCAGTGACACGAGGTGACCTGGGGAAGAAGGACCGCTGGAGAAAGGAAAGGAGAAGACATCACAGGACCTTGTTTTCTCTAATCCACGCAATGGAAAGATAAACAGATAAGGTATGACAACATTCTATATTTTGTAAAGCAATAATGTGCTTCACCTAATCAGAGTCACACAGCAGAGAGGGACAACAGTGCCAGCTTTAATTAAATTTGTTCAGCTAATACCCAAGAGTCACCATGACACGGTGAGGCAGGAAGCAGCTGAGGAACCCCATAGGGAATACAAGTGGATATACAAGCGGATTGAGACTAGGCGTCCTTATCAAAGAAATACTTAATAGAATTCTCATGTTCTTATATGAAAAATAGTAAGTTAGGTTTACATCAAACACTCCCTAAAAAGAGAGGGGGTGGTATAAAAAATTGTTTTTAAAAAGCCTGTTAGTGTATTTAAAACTCATGGAACTGCTGAGTTGGTATATAAATGCCCCTCCAACTTCAGGGGTTATTGCTGGGGAGGCAACATATACCCGCCCAGCACCCCCTTGCTTAACAGTCAAGGGGGTAAGACAGTAGCTCCCTAGGCTGGAGCAGCAGCCAATCCCAGGCCCGAGCCTGCTGACGTCACTCCAGTTACGAAGTGAGAAGAGCCCTGAGACAGGGAGTCAGGCATCCTGGGTTCTAATCCTGCCTCTGCCAAGCGTATGGCTACACTACCTCAAGCAAACCTTTGCTTTGGGCCTTGGTTTTCTCAAATCTGCCCAGTGAGAGGGTTAGAGGAGATGACCTCTGAAGCCCCTTCCGACTCTGACGAAGTACGGGTATGACTCAGAACTTAGCAGCAGCAGCCAGGAGAGATGGCAAGGTAAGGTCACGGCAGGCACTAAAAGCACTGAAATGTTAGCTCTCTGAGGTGGAGGGAGAGAAGCAGCAGGGCGAGTTGGAACTTTTTTTTTTTTGTAAAGCACTGATTTCACTTAAGAGGGTTAAGAGGTCACCAGACCACAGACGGAGCAGGGCATCTGGGCATCCGCCACCTCCCATCAACTCTCAGAGCTAAGAAACAGCCGAGGTCAGAACATCCATCCAAGACCCTGTTCCAGCCCCACAGCTCCTGCCCCAGGTCCCCAGGAAAGGCCTAACCCTCTGTGGAGAGTGGAAGTCTGAACCCTTTTTCCTCAGGCACCTACAGAAAGGGCGATCCATCCTAGCCCACAACGTCTACCTCCCCTTGCTTCAGAGTCACAACGCTCCTGGTTTTGAAAATCGTTTCACCACTCAGCACCAAAGATTAATCTCACCAAAGATTCAAGATCTAGAAATCTCTTTGGTGTGTGTCTCGAATAGGATTCACTGGACCAGATTCCCCCTACAAGCTGTAATTATGTCTTAGCCAATATTTGGACGTTGGAAGTGCTGTTGACACTGTCAGTCTCTGAATGTCTCATACCTTCTTTCTTCCTCTATTATTAAGTTTTTACACAAAGATGTGTGGGAATCTACAATTTAACAGTTGAGCCAACTTACAAGATCTGGGAGCAGACTGTCTGTCAAAACAGACTGACTTCAATCTGCACCCACTTCCAACCCGAGAGGGATAAATTATGAGTGTTATTTAAAATGCTGCTGGATTTTTCCTTTCAAAACTAAAGGGGGGATATATCAAATCTCTCTCCTATTAATTACAATAACAGAAATCTGAATTACAATAGAAATCTGAATTGCCACCCTAAAACATTTTCAAGTGTAGTTTTATGTGTCATTAAATAGAATAAAAAGAGGTTGAGAGCTTTTGTTCTCAGGTCTTTATACAATATTCCAACCATCCAAGGGAATGAATGAGCAGCTATGGTCCCCAAATTGCTGATGGGTGAAGGCAGATGGCCTCTCGGAGGGATAGAAAACTCTCCAAGAAAGGATGTCTGTCAGCTTCCTCCCCCATACAAGTTAACTGTGGTCAAACCTATTCACTCCATTCCCCAAGGTCAGAGACACATTTAAACCACAGCTCCTACTCCCTGTCCCCAGTTAGTTGTATGGGAAAACTGGTCTAAGAAACACTAGCCAGAAGCACGCAGCAACAGCACAGAGTAGAAACCAAAGAAATCGGACAGTGTTGGGGCTAGCTGAAAGCTCTCCCCCAAGAGGGGGATGAAAGCAGCTGGAAAATAATTTCAGAGGCCCGAAAATCTGGAGATTGGACATGCAATTGCAAAGCACCACCCTTTTATTACATCGTATTATATATTCCAACAGTTCCACCCATCACACCTACCTGAGTTTTATATTAATAGCTGGAATACAGCTGGCTGTGGAGGGGGGGGGGCCTTGAGGGGGAAGAGAAAAATATAACACAGGAAGTATTTTTCTCCTCCTCCAATCATTAAGACACCCCAGGGGAAATAGGCTTAATGTGTCACCTTTAGAGATGCGGTTTGATCTGAAACCTGTCTGAGGGGAAAACCTTTTTAAGTGACCCTGAAACACCGCTCACACTGCAGTGAGGACCCACCCACCTCATCAGACCTCCAAGTCCGTCCTGTGTAACATCTGAACTAGGTATTCTCACTAAAATCCTCGTTCCCCAACCCCCGCAACCACCACACCCCCCTTAAAAAAAAAAAGAGGTTGGGTTTCCCCAGCTCAAGGAAAACGCTCCCTCCTACTGTCCACCAATCGCCCACGTCCAGGGCTCAAGTGGCCATCTCTGATTTGCGGAATCAGCACCCGGCCAAGCCGTGGTTTAGAGACCGGTTTACAATGATCAATGGAGCTATGGAAACAGCAGACATCGCGCCGGAGCCTGCTGGCCTCCCATCTGGAGCCTCACAGACACTGAAGGTAGGAGGGGGCCTGCTCTCGGATCAAAACAGTCCCTCCCCCGCGCCCGGGGGGGGGGGGCGGTGTCCCCGCGGAATCTCCAGGCTGGCACCTCCCGGGCCGGCGCGCCCCAACGCGGCATGGCCGCACTCCGGAGGCCCAGGGAAGTGAAATCACACATTCCGGCTCCCAAATAAGGAGCGAGGCTAAATAAACCTCTGAGATCCGACTTCTCCAAACTAACCGACCAACCAGCTCAATGAGTAATGGGCCTTTTGTGCCCGCAGAAAGAAAGAGAGAGGGAGGAGAGGATGGGGAACCACAACCCTCGAAAATCACTTCCTTGAGCCAGGGTGAAATTAGCAGAAGTGGTCCCGAAGCCAACCGTTGCGACTCGGCTGGATCCCGCTCAAACCCCAAAATGGCAGAGTCCTCAAGAGTCCTCTCGGGTCCCGCCACTCACACCCGGAGGTGACCGGAAACTCGGTCTGGCGGCGTGGTCTGTGCGGACCTGACCTTCCCCGCCGCCCGCCCGCCCCCGGCCGCGCACTTGGCTCCCCTCGGGCGCCCGGGACCCACAACCCAGCCGCCGCCACTCCTCCGCGGCCGGGACTGACCGACGCCGGGTCCCGGCAGGGTCGGCGCGATCGCGCCGGGCGACCGTGCGCTTTGGCCGCTCGGGAGCGCTGGGGGTCGTCCCCCGGAGCCCCCCGCCCGGTGCCCGTCTCCCCTCCCCCGGTCCCCGAACCTACTTTTAGGGCGAATTTCTCCTGGGTCCTCTTGTTGAGGATCTGCAAAACTTTCCCGTTGATACCCAGTCCGAGGACCTGGGTGGTGACCTTGTAGTCGTCGATGATGGCGTTCTTCTTGATCTGCAGGCTCGACTTGACGTGGAACTGGGGAAACTGCTGCGGGGGCTGCGGGGGCTGCTGAGCCTGGGCCGGGGCGGGGGGCTGCGGCGGCGGCGGCGGCGGCGGGTTGGGGAACAGCACCGGTGGGGTCTGGCCTTGAGAGTTGGACAGCATGGTGCCCGGAGACGCGGGAGCAGAGGTGGGAGGGCCCGCGGCCGCCCCCTCCTCCGACTCCGGACGGGGTCCCCGCCGACCCCCGCCCGGCGGCGAAGTTTGCTCCGGGCTGGAGCCGGCTTCCCCGCCCCGGCCCGGCTCCAGGCTCGGCGGGTCGCGGGGCTCCGTGGGTCCCGCCGTGCGCCGCTGGCGCCTACCGGCCCTGCTCCCTCCCTCCCACCCTCCCCCCGGGGGCCTGGCGCTCGGGGGACCGCGGGACGGCAGGGGCCCGGCCCGGGGGGAAGCGGCCGCGCGACAACGTACCCAGCCCGGGGGCCGGCGGCCGCGTCACAGCCTCGTCTGCGTCCGGGGCCGGTCCTTAAAGGGGAGGGTCGGAGGGGCCGGGCTTGGGGAGGCGGGGCGGGGCCAAGGAGGCGTGAGCGTGGGGGCGGGGCTGGTCTTAAAGGGGAGGACGCATGCCTCTCCGAGTGTGTATGGAGTGTGGACGGCTGGGGCCGTGGCCTGGGGGCGGAGGAGGGTGGGCTAAAGGGGACTGGGGGACCGAGAAACCCTAGTTCGTAATTGATCAGGGGCAAGCAAAGAAAAGAAGGAGGCGTGTGAAAGTAGGTGCATAATTCAGATAGAAAACCCACTTTTCTCCCGTCGTCTGGCTCTTTTGGACAGCAGCAGCCAGTTGGAAGAAGGGGTGTGTTTTGAAGGAGAGAGGTGACCGACTACTAAGTGTAAACGGCGTGAGACCTCGGGAGTGAGCATGAATTCCAGAGAATTACAGAGGCCCTTCCTCCTAGAAATAGGTATGAGGCAAATATTAAACATGTTCTTAGCTGGACTGTTTTTCTCTGAGTTTTGCATTTCTTTTCTCATAAATTTTTCAGTTAAAGATTTAATCATTGTGTAACTTTGAACAAGGTACCAATGATAACTTTGAACTTTTTCTCATGTAAATTAGCTAAAAAAGGAAGCAGAGTGGGAAAAGGATACATTGACCTTCAGACTTCCTGTGTGACCCTGAGCAAGCCGTTGCACCTCTCTCTCTCAGTGGGAGGAATAGCAACACCTTTCTGCAGCGTTTGTGGAGAGAATTAGGTAAGACGGTGAAACAAAAAGGAAGGTCTGGAGGCCAGCGTCTGATTTCTAGCGTGGAAAAGATAGTTCCTGGGTTTCCCCCTTAGGAGAAGTGGGTATTTTTAAGAAGCTGAGGTCTAGTCCAGATGAGCCCCATATCTCTGAGAAAGATACCAAGGATCTCCCTGGGCCCATAGTAGCGCAGGTCAGGGGGAGGTGACTGGGGAGCCCCTAACTATAAGCTGCTAGAGGGCCTCCATACACGTTCCAGTGGGTGTGAGGGATGAGCATCTAATACATCCCTGCTGACCTCCTCCCAGCTCTAAAAACAGCTGAGAAATAAGACAAAGGAACCAGATAGGTGAACACAAAACCTCAGCTTAATTACTGATAATGCAAAAGTAAAAGTGGGGCTTGGGGTACACCTGGGTGACTCAGTCCGTTAGGCACCCAACTCATGGTTTCAGCTCAGGTCTTGATCTCACTCAGAATTGGTGGTATCAAACCTCCTGGGTTGAGAGCCCAGACTCTACTTCAGGTTCTCTCTCTCTCCCTCTCTCAAAAAATAAATTAATTAAATAAAATGTTAAAAATGGGGCTTGAGCTATGGCCACACATGGCCCCTAATATGTCCCCCCAATACTCCAGAGCCCCGTTGTCCAGGGACACCCAGGATAGGGAGAAAAGAAAGGGATATCCTGAGGACAGGAGCCCTTGGGACTGAGCCCAGGCAGGGAAGGAGTAAAAGGTAGAGAAAAAGGCAGGAGTCACCCTTGGGGTGTGGGAGACAGCGGGATTTACTCCATGGGGCCAGGAAAGAAACAGTTCCTCTAATATAAACATTGGCTCTTTTGAAGAAGAGTTAATTTAGTGTACAACTTGATTGTATACAGGATGCCGTGTTCAGCCTTGTAGTTAGTAGATGGTGTTAATTGGTGGAGAAGACAGACAGGTACAAGCAAATAGCTTGGTGAAAGTGGTACAGACACAGGTCTGGAGTTGGAGGTGGAAGGATTCACATGTGGCTGCAGTAGCTGAGGACAGTTCTCCCAACCCCCTGACTCCTCAAAGACAAAGAGACTGTCTAGGGCCACAGAGATTGGAAAACACCTTCGCCTCTCCAGTTTGGGTAGTATGGCTATCACCTCCCCAAGGCACATGCCGGAGATGCCCAAGGACTGAGACAAGGAAGGATGCAGGGAGGTGGAAAGTTCTAGCTGCTCAGTCTCATTCTCTGCTGATTGAAGGTCCCTGGTCTGGGCTGCTCTGCCCTCTGAGTTGTTTTTTTCTGTTCACAGAGGGTGTCACTAGGGGTATTCTATTGCTTGACATGGAGCTTTCACAGCTTCTCCCCACACCGCTAGAAGGAAGATAAGATCTTCTTGCCTTTGCAGAGATGGAAAGGCAGAAAGAGAAAAGAAGTTAGAGACGAGCGACCTGGGTTCAAATCTGTCCCCGGATTGAGTTACCCTGAGCAAGCCATTTATCCTCTCTTTGTGTCTAAACAAAGGAGGAAAATAATATCATGGACTTCAGGGCTGAGTGAGAATTTAATGAGATCGTGTTTATGAGAACTTTTCATAAACTAGAAATGATCGGGAAATAATAATTCTTCCCTTTTCTTCTTCTTCTTCTTCTTCTTCTTCTTCTTCTTCTTCTTCTCTTCTTCTTCTTCTTATTATTATTATTATCATCATCATCATCATCAAAGCATGGCTGCCTGGTTCCTGTGCTCTGTGCCCACTGCCTGGAAATCTGTCCCTGATATCAAAGCTGCCTTACTAACTAGCTGGGGGACTGGGGAGATGCTGGAGCCCAGGGACCTAGGAATAATAGGACAACTGAAACCCCGGCTGGGGATTCCTGCTGGGGTTCCATGGGCCGCTTAGGCCCTGCATGCAAGGACAGCAAGGGTGTGTATATATGCATGTGTAGAGAGATCACATAAACTGCACAGGGTACCTGGAAAACACACACCTACATGAACACAAACACATCAGCCTAGTGTGCCTTGCGTGTACCACAGAATAAATGCCTGGCAGATGCTTAAGAACTGGGAGTGAGCTGGGATAAAGGAAGAAGCACTAGGCAAGAGATCTAGTCTTAAGCTCCCTTGCTGACCAACTAGCCATACAACCTCACTGAAGTCCCTTGCCCCTCAGTTCCTTCTTTCTCATCTGTGAAATAGTGATAAAACGTTTGTCCTGCCTGCCTTGGAGAGCTACTGTAAGAATAAAATAAACTGTTTTCCCTTAGGATACATAATTCCAAAGTCCTGTTTGTATAAGACCAAGCTCTCAACCGTGTGTAATGAACTTCTTAAGCACTTTTTATGGATGTGTAGAAGCACCTCAGAAGTTAAAGCTCTATGCAGATAGAAAGTACTGTTTGTGTCTGTTATTGACATGCCATGTGATACACACAATTTAAAGACCTCGTATGCATAGATAGAGTCAGATTAATTATAATCCTTGATTCACAACACAGTCTCATCATTGGATCATTGGTCCGGGTATCTCTGCTATTATTTGGTTATTCATTATTTTTAATCATGCAAGAATCCCCTGTGAATGTTCTGCCCAAAATAAAAATGAAGACTTGACAGTGAAATAATTAGGTGGTTTCTCCATCTCCATCTCAACCCTCCTCTTTTTCCACAAAGAGAACCATTAGCTAAAATCTCAGGTTCACCGTTCCCTTGTTTTCCCTTGCTTTCCATAGTTTGATTTCATAAGGTATAAGTGTCTGACCTTCATAAAAGGAAAGAACTAATAGTGTCTTAAAAGGGAGATGGATAAGAGTGACACTATTAACAAGATGAAACCCATCACGTTTCAAAGTATTCCCCACATTCTCATGGGGATGATGATGATGATGGTGATGGTGATGGTAGTGGCGATGATTGGGTGCTCACTCTGTGCTCTGCCCTCTATGTGCACCATCTTATTTAAGTCTCTTAAAGATCTGTGGCTGATTGCTAGTTATTTGAGCCAATACCCATTTCCCCCTCTTTGACAGTAAAGACCTTCCCCAATATTTGGCTAAACACATGGCTGCCTGGAGTAAAAATTACATTTCCTGGCCTCCAGCACAGCTGGTTGTGTTCATGAGATTAAGTTCTAGCCAATGACTTGTAAATGGAAGGGGTGGAAACATAGAGGTAGTCCTCCTTCTCCTCTTTTCTCTTCCCTGATGGCTGGAGTGAAAATTTAATGGCTGGAGCTTGAGAAGCCATCTTGGATTATGAAGTAGAGGCCATGGGTTGAGGATGAGAGGACAAAAGGATAAAAGCAGCTTATGTCCTGGTGAGCAGGCATCCATCATAGCAGCCCTAAACCACTTACCCAGGCTTTCATATAAGAGAGTAGTACATGTCCTTCTTGTTACAGTAGCTGATATACTAGGTTTTCTATCACTCCCAACCAAATCTTAACTATTAGTCATCCTACCTATTAGATAGCCTTATGGGGTTTGTACTGTTATCCTCATTTATTTATTTTGTAAGAAAGGAAACTGAGCCCTAGAGAAATTAAATAACTGCCCTAGGGTCACAGAGTTAGCAAAGGAGAGAACCCAGGTCTTTGTGACCCAAAGTCCGTGATCATGGTCCCCAGTCTAAACCCTGAGCAGACATATACCCATAAATCCTTCCTGTATAAGACCTTCGTGATGTCAGAAATATAGTATATGCCATTTCTGGGCAGGAATGGCCCAAAGAGCTATGGGCTATACATTCCATTTTAGATAAACTTTAAATCTCCCACATCTCAATTTCCTTCAACCTTCTAGTAGAGGTTAATTGGTACAGCTGGGTTATACCATGGAATAAATCATGACTCCATGGCAATCTCCAAGCTTCCCCTACCCTGCCTTCACGCCATCAGTAAACATCTCCTAGTTTACTATGCTGTGACATTATGGATGGATGACAGAGGGTAGGAATCTACAGAGGTGGATTTCTTGGAAATTTTCAGATAGCATGTTCTTGATGAGATAGAATCATCCATTGGCTGCCGGACAGGTATAAGCATACAGACAAAGTAGACTTTGTATCTAATGCTAGCATGGCAAAAAGCAGAACATTGCGAGTGAGCGTGATTCACAAGAAAAGATCGGTCCACTGAAAACTCACCCTTGGGAAGGAAAATGATTTGGGACCAGGGAGAGAGAAGCAGTCTTCATGTCATAGGCTAGTAATTCTTTGATAAAATGAGAGTCTTCAATGTAAGGATGACAGATACATAAGAACCATTCGTTACGAACGTTTCTGAAATCTCTGAAAGTGCTAAGAGCTGGTCCACAGCAAGAAATTCTACCCAAAGCAAATGCTGCCAACGATGTCCTACTTGAGGGCTTCCCAGAGGGGAAGAAATGCTCTGCTGCCCTACCCCCCAGTGCCCTTGTCTGTACCCCAACCTTTGAGGGTTTAATGCCATAACAGGGAGCAGCTGGAGCAGAGGGGAAGAATGGGAATAGAAAGAGAAAGAAGGAAGTACCCAAAGGGGAATGGAAACTTAGCCTCTGCACATCAACAGACATAACATGGTCCAAAGGGACTAAAAATGGGGCTAAATAGGACTACAAGATACCTAATCATAAATTCTGCAGCTTAGTATGGGAAATGGAGGGAAAAGAGGGAAAATATTCTACCACATTCAAAACGGCCCGAGGGTGTGGCCCCTGTGTTCAAAGCCTTGCCCCTCCAGGCTACCCTATAGAGCATGTCAGTTGCCACTCGGGTGAGCATTCAGCCTGGAGAGTGAACTGGGGAGAAGGGAGAAATGAAAAGGGGACATCCAGGGACACAACCAGAGTGTGTCAACCCAAGAGGTCATTTCATCTTTGCCTGGTAATCTTGTGTCCCCTGGATTCTTTTTCATTTCCTCCCTCACGTAAGAAAAATTTATGGAGAGGCGCCTGGGTGGCTCAGTCGATTGGGAGGCTGACTCTTGATTTTGGCTCAGGTCGTGATCTCACCGTTTGTGGAAGTGAGCCCTGTGTCAGGCTCCACGCTGATAGTGCAGAGCCTGCTTGGGTTTCTCTCTCTCTCTCTCTCTCTCAAATAAATAAGTTAACATTAAAAAAAAAAACAAGAAAAGTAAAGTAAACGGAAGTGGGAGGGTAGGAAAGGGGGAGAACAGGTGCAGCACCGTGTGTGTGGAAGGTCTAGTGGTTTCCTAAGGGTGTGTGATATTAGCTTCACATGAGAACATAATTTTCAGGCAGTAGAGCATGGTGGAACCAAATTCTAAGTTCAAATCCCACCTCCACCACTTACCACTTACCATATTAACTACACCTCAGCCCTCAGTTTTTATAATGAAGAGGGTGATAATTCCCTAAGTTAAATACACATGAAACGTTATAAACTGTTACCGACCCATAGTAATTGGCCTCTAAAAACGTGAGCTGTGATACTGCAGTAGATATTCTCATGCCAATTATGTCCTTCCATCCTCTCAACAAGGCTGTAAGTAGTATTATTTCTGCCATTTGGATCACTGAAAACACTGATGCTCAGAAAGCCTAAATGCCCGGGCGAAGTCATCTCACTGGAGTGGGAAGAGCCAGGCTTCAGACTCATGCTGTTCCCACGTATGTCAAAGTCTGTGTTCCTAAATGCTCTTGTAAGTGATCCAGCTTACTTGTAAGTGACCTGACACCTACCAGGCTACTCTGGGGAAGCCATCCCAGCCTGCATGTGTGGCTCAGGAGAAGGAAACACACTCTGCAGTCTGCCAATTTACTCCTATTCCAAAGATTCTCCCTCTAAGAGAGGTAAAGACATTGAATAAAGTCATTGAAGCATTAATGAGTTTGGGATCCTTGCATGTATAAGCTTTTGAGGGAGGACCTAAATATATGAGGTATATGTGGTATATCTACTCTGTTTTGTTTTGTTTTTGCTCATTTCGCGACAGAGGTAGGAGCTAATTTCTCCCCCACCTATTTTCTTAGGTTATGAAAGCCGTAGTACTGTAGAGATGAAAAGGACATATGGCAATCACCTCATTTGTCTCCTTCCTCCAAAGACCACAACTATAGCATCATATAGGTAGGTGGGTGTGTGACCCTAAAAACTTCACACTCTCAGAACTTCCGGTGTCTCATTATAACACGAGGGTAAGTTTTTCCTTTTGTGTGACCCATATAGCACATGTTGCAGGCAAGTCCCCATCACTCCTGCTTGCTCACCCACTGATGCTGGCAAGGGTCTCCCCATAGTGCCGGATAGACAGCTAGAGCCCCCCGCTCCACTGGAAACTTGGATGTGCTGAAAGAGGTGAGTTGGAATGTGGGGCAGCCTGAGACCTGCCGGCAGATGCCCCCCACCATCAACTTTGTGCCCCCTCTCATGTTACTAAAGGCAGACTGGGCACTAATTAGTGCCAAGTACTATGCTAGGCATTGGGATACCCTGATGCCCTTGACAGGCCTTGGGTACCTGGAGAAGAAGTGTTGTATTCATTTTATATATATACATATACATACACACATATATACAAATATATATTATATAATATATATACAAATATATATACAAATATAATATTTGTTCTTTTGTAACTGGCTTATTTCCCTAAATATAATGTCTTTGAGGTTCATCCATGTTGTAGTATGTGTCAGGATGTCCTTCTTTGTTTAAGGCTCCATGTATGTATACACCATTGCATGTACAAACCACCTTCCATTTATCTGTCCCTCCCTCAGTGGGCACCTATTTGCTTCCACACTTCGGCTGCTGTGAATAACGCTGCTGTGAGCACGCACGTACAAATACCCGCTGGAGCCTCTGCTTTCCATTCTTCGGGGTCTATCCCCAGAAGTAGAACTGCTAAATCATGTGAAGATTCTGTTTCATTCTTTTTAAGAACGGTCTCCTGTGCTGTTTCCATGGCAGCTGCATCTTTCTACATCCCTACCAGCTGTGCCCAGAGTTCTTATTTCTCTCCGTTTAACTAACACTCATTATTTTCTAGAGTTGGTTTAGTTGGTTTTGGTTTTGGTAATAGCCACCCTACCAGGTGTGCCCTTGAGAGGGTTTAAGCATGGTGCTCCTGAGCTCATAAACAGGACAGATTCATCCAGAAAGTCCTCATCGAGGAGGTGACATTTGACTTAGGTATCTAAAGATGGGCAGGAGTTCTCCGTGAAGAGGAGGAGAAAGAGGTAGCATTGAGGGATGGAATGGAGAGAAAGGTGACATTGTGTGGCTCATAGAAGCAGCAAGTGGTCAGCATGAGCTGGAATATAGGACATGCATGGGAAAGTGTCAAGATGTGAGGCCACAGACAGATGTAAAGACTAGAAATTCTACTAAGGCTTTGGACTTGGGGTAATAGGGAGCCATCGGTAATATGTGAACGTGCTATGCAAATTTCAACACATTATATGAATGTAAGGATTGAGAATAAAAAGGAGAGAAATGTTTTTTTTTTTTAATTTTTAAACAAGTATTTATTTTTGAGAGGCAGAGAGAGAGACAGCATGAGTGGGAGAGGGGCAGAGAGAGAGGGAGATACAGAATCTGAAGCAGGCTCCAGGCTCTGAGCTGTCAGCACAGAGCCTGACATGGGGCTGGAACTCACAATCCGTGAGACCATGACCTGAGCTGAAGTTAGACACTTAACCGACTGAGCCACCCAGGCATCCCAAGGAGAGAAATGTTTTTAAAGAAACAAATGTACTAAGACTAGTACGCAACACCTGGAAAAGTGAGGTGGCTTCTGGCACGTACCAGAGAAGACACTGGGTTCCCAGGGTGCTGACGCTGGCCCACCCCCTTCCTGTGGGCCCCCAGGGACCAAGGTAACAGGGCAGCACAAACGGCCTGCCTGGCTGACCTCCCTGGGTGGAGTGGGGCTCCTGCAGTCCTTTAGATGGGAGAGTCCTGGCCTTCCAGGCCCGGAGGGGTCGTGGGAGCGCAGCAGGTACATCCTTCCTCTTACTGAACCAGTGCGCTCAGAACGCCTCTCCTTCCTCTGCAACACTGCAAGTCATTCAGACACTAGGAAAATCTCAGACCTGAGCAGCCACCCACCTCCGACAGCCCCTTGTAAGCCTGAAGTCGGACCCAATTCAGGTCTTCCCAGTGTAGCTGGCTGTCTCACCGTCCCTTCTGCCATGAGGAGAGGGTCAAGGGACGCCTCCCTACAATGTAACATACAGAAGATTTACCAGTTCACAATTCTTTTTTTTTTTTTTTAATTTTGGAACCTTTAATACATTCACACAGAACAAAATGCAAAAGCCCAAAAAGACATATAATAAACTGCCCTCTCCCATCCTAAGCCCTCAACTACCCAGTTGTCTGCCCCAGTTTCTTGTGGAGTCCTTTCTAGAGTTATTTAAGCCAGTCCAACCTTCCACCTAGGAACTAGAACTAGCAGGGGCCATGTCTAGCTTCCATTCCTGAGACATCAGATTCTAAACTCCCAAGTCATACTGTTAAGAGGAAAGCTCCTGACCAGCCACCCAAAGTAAGAAGACCCAGGCAGCTCACGGGCCAGCGCAGCCTCCATTGCAACCTTCATTCTTGGGTTCCTGGGATCAAGCCATCCTCCTGGGAGTGTGAGCCTTCCAGCATCAGTGAGGGAGGAGTACAATTCCTCATACGGGGTGCAGGGGGAGGGAGTGGCAGCCAAGGGTGGGAGCTACCTACAAGAGTAGGGAAGAGAGTGAGACAAATTCGGACAAAGGAGACATGGGGCAGATGCTCCCTGATTGTGAGTGTGAGCCAGGATGCCAGAGCCAAGCCTGCAGAGCCATTTGGTGTGAAGTCCCCCATAACTCAGAGCACAGCTGCAAAGGGTAGCAAAGAGGGGCCTGTGGGCAGCCTTCCCCTGGATCTTCCCCAGACAGGTCAGGGCCAAGCAGAGGTGTTCCTTCAAGTCACGCAGCTGTCTTGATCGGCCGCAGAGCTCCCGCCCGCGTCACTCCCCAGGAATCTGGTTCTTGTTTACCATGAAGAAGTGTGGTTATTACAGAGCCTGGTGGCCCTCCTCCAGCTTCTCCAGAGGGTGTGTGGAGGAGCCTAGGGCCTGGGAAGGGGGAGCCGCTGAGTAGAAAGACCAGCACAGTCCCTGGGGCCCTGCCCCTCCCAGGGCTCCCTCACCAGGACAAGTCAGGAAGAACCTGTCGGGACTCTGGGGCCTTCCTTGGCTAAGACATCTGGGACCTATCTTCTACAGAGTTGGAAAGAGAAAGAGCAGGGGAGTAGAGGCAGCAAATGAAGGCAAATGGGCAAGGAACAGGGTCAAGGAACCAGGAAGAATTGGAGTCAGCGTGACACCACCTATTCTGTGTTAAGAAGAGGGAGCGAGCCCCAGAGATTTATGTTCTGCAAACTTTCCATCCCTAGCGACTCACCTAATGCTTGTCACTTTCATTTCTACTGGATGGATGGACTGGAGGATGGCACCCAGACACAAAACATGATAATGGCTCCCATTTATTGAATGTTTAGTATCTTCCTGATGGAGTTTCTAAGTGCTGTCCATGTGTTAATTCAATCAGTTCAATCCACAACAACTTTATGAGGTAGGTGTTCCTGATATTCTTCCAGGGGTGCAGACCAGGAAACTGAGACTCAGTGAACCTTAGAGACTTCCAGGAACAACTGGAATGGGGGTTTGAACACAGAAAGCCAGGACCTAACACTGTTTTCCTAGGTACCACAGTCTCCTGGACAGGGAGTGGGACCAGCTGGAAAGGGACCGTCCAGAAGCAGACAACTGCCACAGCTTGGGGTATAGAGCTCTATTCTGGAGTTTTCTTCTTCTGTCAGTTACCCTGCTGCGACCTCACTGCCATTCCAACCCCTGGGTAGGCTTCACTGGGTGCTTACTAAATCGTAAGGAGACTAAGATGGGTACGTTTTCCCCAAACCAAAATTCCAATACTCTACTAATCTGGCTCAAGATCTTGGTACATAAGCCATAAAGAGACATGGGCCCCGGGACTAGCACAAGAGCACTGCCCGCTCTTTCTCTCTCTTTGCTACCTCTCCTGAATGCATTTCCCTCATCTGTTTCCTCAGCAGTTTTCAGAACATTGTCCAAATGAGAAGGTATTTCTGAAAGACCAGCTTGGTTCATTTCCTCCCCACATAGCTGTCTGCTCCTTTCTCCCTGGGAAGTTGAGCTAACAAGGTAGTATGAAAATCAGGTCATTTTCACTATTTTTCAGTTTCCAGAGGCCACAGTGCTGCAAATGAAAATGTCAGTGTGGGATAATTACCTTGGCCCTGATGCCCTGTTTTCTGACTACCATTTGTCCGCAATCGATTACTGAAAAAGACAAACGATGTGAATAATCGGCCAAGCAGAGGGAGTGTCAGGTGGCCAGGCCAGAAGAGAAAACAGGGCTCCCCTGAGGGATGAGAGAAGCAAGGCCTCTGGCCCAGGAAATGTATCTGCTGTGGGAACAAATCAGGCTACAGAGAAAGGTGTGGGGCTCAGACCCAACCTCGGCAGGCAAGGTGTGTACAGATGCACCAGTTACTCACGGGGCTTGTCCTTTTAACATCTTCTGACAGACATGGGAAGCTCTCTCTAGGAAATGGGGAAGGAAGTAGTAAGAAAGGCCCCTGAGGATATCACATGAAGGAGGAAGCATGGGCATTAGAATAAGGGTAAAAGATCACAAGTCCTGGAAACTAGTTATTTAAAGACAGTCCTTGTAACACACACACACACACACACACACACACACACACACACACACACTGGGGGTTGACAGAGTCTGTGGCGGGGCCCACAGTTTTCTTTGGCTGGCTTCTTCTTTGCCTTTAGGTCTGGCGGAGGAGATGGAGCTAGGCATTTATCATTGGATATTTTAGTCAGTTTCACTTCCTGTTTCTCATGCTGAAAGCATAATAATCAGCGTAATGATAATAATAATTCTGCAGACTTGCCTCTGCCTCCTATTTATCTAGGGCCTGTCAGAAGTGTGTGCATAGGTGGGAGAGGGAGACTACAGCTTATCTACTCCATCGACCAACAGCTGGGAGTGGAGGCGGGCATGGAGGTGAGGACGAGGGATAGTAATTATTAGCAGGGGAAATTATTAAACTCATTTTTTTTCAAGAGGAGGAATCTAAATGGGTTGTTAGCTCCCCAAATGGTTATTCTTATAAATCTCTTCTTCCAAGGTCCTCCAAAAATAAATCCTCCCAAAACCTTTCCATTCTCCAATCTGCCTCAGTTAAGGAAATCCTTGTGAATTGAGGCCCAGAGAGTTTAGGCTGACCTCCTAGCATCACACAGCAAGCAAATCAGTAGGAAAGACAGGACCAGGCCAGGCTGCTCCTGCGTCCCTTAAGAGCCGTAATCAAGAAGGGAATTTCCAAGTCTACAGGGAACTTGCAAAGTTTTTAGGAAAAACCACAACTATTTCAGCTAAGGAAAAAATGTGCAGTCCCTGCCGACTTGAAACCCTAGGACAATAAGAGAGAGTTCCCTCTTACTGAGAATGCGTTGGGAACATCTAAGATTAGGAGGGGTAGAAGGAACAGCTTTCAGACTTTGGTTGGGAAAAGCGTTCATAGAATAGAGGTGTCAGGCCAGTGTTTTAATTTTTAACCACCAGTCAAGAGCCGCACTCTAAAGGACAAAGGTTGTACACTTTACAGGCTCTCGGGACTCAGATGGGAGTGGAGGGAAGTGAGGGAAGGAGCCATTATTTTGATGACAACAGTGACATAATCTTCCTTTAGATCCAGGGAGGGAGGAAGCAAGGGGCTCAGGAGTCATTTCTAGGGGCACCTGGGTGGCTCAGTCGGTTAAACAGTTAAGTGTGTAAGTCAGGTCATGATCTCACAGTTTGGTTAGTGAGTTAAAGTCCTGTGTTGAGCCCTGCATTGGGCTTCATGCTGACAGCATAGAGCCTGCTTGGGATTTTTCTCTCTCTGCTCCTCCCCTGTTTATGCTGTCTGTCTCCCTCTCTCTCGAAATAAATAAACATTAAAAAAGTGTTGCCTTAATGTGAATAAAAGGGCAGGTAAAGGGGAAAAAAACTGAAAGAACTCCTAATTAATTGAATTTTAAAAATCACCCCTTTCTCAGACACCAACAAAGACACACACACCACACAGAAACACAGGAAGGAGACAAGACGTGATGTCATACATTTACCTATTATGATATTTATTGTTGTTGGTTTCCATCCCCCCAAAGGACAAGCATCAGCCTGGGACTAGATGGTGAGTGACGGGTTAAAACTGAAAATGAAATTAAAAAAAAAATTTTAATGTTTATTTTTGAAAGAGAGAGGGAGAGTGCACGTGTGAGCACGCAAGCGCGAGTGGGAAAGGGAAAGAGAGAGGGGGAGAGAGAGAGAATCCGAAGATGGCTCCAAGCGGTCTTCGCAAAGCCAACGATGTGGGGCTCTAACCCACGAAATGCGAGATCATGACCTGAGCTGAAGTCAGGCACTCAACCGACTGAGCTACCCAGGTGTCCCTAAAACTGAAAATGAAATTTAACTGTGAATGAATAACCTCAAGCTGTCAGCTGTTAAGTCAGTGCAGAGAGGGACTAATAATACTATGAAACACTCACATAGCAATCGCTATGTGCCAGATGCTGTTCCAAACATTTCACACGTATTTGCTCATTTTAATACTCACAGCAATACTGTGAGATAGGCTACGGCTGCTAGGACGTTATTCTTCATACTCATACTCGTGGCCACCCCGGCTGTCTCCGCATCTCAGAGCGTGTAGAAGGACTGTGTTGTTTGGCCTCTAACCTCTGCTTCTCTTCCCAGCACCAACTACAGTAGGCTCAGGCTCATAATTTGCAGGACCCAGTGCAAAATGAAAATGCAGGACTCCTTGTTCAGAGCGTACTAAGAATTTCAAAGAGCGGCAGCAGAACGTTAAACCAAACACGGGGTCCTCTAAACACGGGCTCCTGTGTGACTGCATGGGTCACGCGCCCATAGAGTTGGCCCTGCAAACAACTCTATGAATCCTTGCGTGCAACACCAGGGCCGTCTTCTGTTATCCTGCCCTGGTATGTGCCCAACTCCTGAACAAGCAAAGGGAGGAGGGAAAAACATGTCATACCCCCAAGTGCATTGAATGGCTATGTCTGGCTTTGTTGAAAAAGATATTCCACAGCGAAGTGAAAGTTTGGTTTTCACACTTGACCTAGAGGATTTTTAAGATCTCTCTCAATGCTGTACGGGATTTGTCTTTCTATCCATTCCTCTCCTCACGTCCCACTTCTAACAGGTTGGCAGTTTTCTCTGATTGTATCTCAGCGAGGCCTCCTCTATTCTGCCCTCTTTTCCGTCTCCCTGGCTACTGGCCTAGTTTTTGCTCACCTAGAATATTCCAGTAACTGGAATATTCCAGTAACTGGATCCCTTTCCTTCAACCCCCATTTTTTCCAACCCTGTGCTTGTTACACTTAGGTCTTTATTAGTTACACTTCAGGACTTTCTCTCCCCCAGGCTGT
This sequence comes from Paguma larvata, assembly GCA_030068075.1. NCBI lineage: Eukaryota > Metazoa > Chordata > Mammalia > Carnivora > Viverridae > Paguma > Paguma larvata. The sequence goes on along the minus strand of CM057840.1, from coordinate 8,778,437 downwards.
ACCTTTCTCCAGGGTGGGCTCTCCATTCCCAGATGCCCATATCTTCCTCAGGAGCTCTGAGAAGTGTGTTCTGCCTTCTGGGTGTTTCTCTCCTGCCTCCTTTGTTTGCATATCTCTGAATTTCCATCACACCCATGGTTTGGAATACAGTTCTGCCTCTCGAATCCTCGGTCAAGAGAGCACTGCTCTTTTGCCTCAATTCCAGAGGAAAGCAGGACATCCAAAGCCCTATCTTCTATTCCAATCAAAATGTGGCCAATTAGAACTATTAGAAAGATCTGCATCCCGGGACACCTGGGTGGCTCAGTTGGTTAAGTGCCTGACTCTTGATTTCTGCTCAGGTCATGATCTCACATTTCATGGATCCAGCCCTACATTGGGCTCTGCATTGACAGTGTAGCGCCTGCTTGGGATTCTCTCTCTCTCTCTCTCTCTGCCCCTCCCCCTGCTTGCACTCTCTCTCTCAAGAAAAATAAACATTTAAAAAAAAAAAAGATCTGCCTCCCAGTTGGATGGGTAAGGAGCAGTAACAATGATGAGAAGCCTTGGAGAGAGCTAATCTGCGTTCTTTTGTTTGAAACTGTACATAGAGGCTTATTTGGTCTGGCTTCGACCAGAAAGATAGAGCTGACTTCCTTAATTTCTTACCCATCACTAAGTAACTGCAGCTCAGCATTGTTTGAAGAGTGGCTGGGGCGCCTGGGCGGCTCAGTTGGTTAAGCATCTGACTTTGGCTGAGGTTATGATCTCACAATTCATAGGTTTGAGCCCCGTGTCAGGTTTTGTGCTGACAGCTCAGAGCCTGAAACCTGCTTTGGATTCTGTGTTTCCCTCTCTCTCTGCTCCTACCCTGCTCGTGCTCTTTCTCTCAAAAATAAAATAAACATGAAAAAAAAAATTTTTTAAGAGTGGTGGCTTTGACTGCTATTTTAGGGAAGAAGCTCTAATCAAAGATGTTTTGCCTCCACTTTTAAAAAATGTTTACTTATTTTGAGAGAGAGAGAGACAGAGCATGCACACAAGAAGGGGAGAGGGGCAGAGAGAGGGAAGGAGAGAGAATCCCAAGCAGGCTCTGCGCTGTCAGTGCAAAGCCTGACTTGAGGCTTGATCTCACCAATGGTGAGAAGATGACTTGAGCCCAAATGAATTACCCAGGTGCCCCCTGCCTCATTATTTTAAAAAGTCTTGGGGCGCCTGGGTGGCTCAGTCGGTTAAGCACCGACTTCGGCTCAGGTCATGATCTCACAGTTTGTGAGTTCGAGCCCCACATGAGGTTCTGTGCTCACAGCTCAGGGCCTGGAGCCTGCTTCAGATTCTGTGTCTCCCTCTTTCTCTGCCCCTCCTCTGCTCACCCTCTGTCTCTCTGTCAAAAGTAAATAAACATTAAAAAAAAAAACTTTTAAAAAGTCTTACCAGTACCCTGATCTCATTTTAAGACCTATGTAAATTACCTTGGGTCCAGAATATGCAACATCGCTGGGTCAATGGGGATGTATTCAGCTGGGAAGATAACCCGCAATGGCTTAATCTGTAATGAAGCTAATAGTTTCATCTTTATATTTTTAATAATTTTTTAAAGTTTTAAAATTTATTTTGAGAGAGATAGAGAGGGAGCACAAGCAGGGGAGAGGCAGAGACAGAGAGAGAAAGAAAGAATCCCAAGCAGGCTCTGCGCAGAGTCGACATGAGAGTGGAACTCAAGAAACTGAGATCATGACCTGGGCCAAAATCAAGAGTTGGATGCTCAACCGACTGAGCCACCCAGGCACCCCTGATAGTTTCTTAATAAGACTGAAGGGGCGTGATTTCAAGTTGTTCAGCAACTCAGCAGGTACCACCAAGGATCCGGGTGTTACCATCCTCCTGCTTTGCTGTCCTCAGCTGACTGTACCCCACCTGCCAGCTCAGCTCACCCCTTCACTCTTGCAAGGATGCTGCAGCAGGTATAAGCTTCACGTCCCCAAGTGACAGGCTCAGCAGAGCAAGGAAAGAGGCAGCGGTAAAACAAAGCATACAAATAAATTTGAAAGGTGCTTTTCCCCCTCTGGTGACTATGTTATTTATCAAAGGAAAACATATTTCCCAGAGAACCTCGGCAGATTTCCCATTATATCTTATTGGCCAGAAATAGGTCACATGTCCATCTTCAACCAATCACGGGACAAAAGGAACTGGCATTCCCAGGGTAGGAAAGGAGCCTACAACCCAGGAAGAGAGGGATGGTTTCTGAGTGGGTAACTGACAGCAATTGCCCCACCCCCACACTGCGGACTCCTTCTCCAATCCTGTACCTTGTGGAAGTGCCCCCAGCTCAGTCCTGCCTCTCCCTACACTTGCCCCGTTTCTCCCCTTTCCTTTCCCAGCGGACTCCCTGCAGGAGCCATGCAGCTCTGTTGCCCGCGTCCACTTCGCCTCATGTCTCCTCAACTCTACTGAAGTCAGACCGTTGTCTCCGCCACCTTCCATCTCCTTCGCACCCTAGTTCACTTCCTCGGTTTGATCTCGTTGCTGGCTTTGAACGCGTTGAGCCATCCCTCCTTCCTCAGCCTTCCTCTACCTTGATTCTCGGGACATCACACTGAATTCTACTTCTACCTCCCTGCCCACTTCCCAGTTGCCTCAATGGCTCTTCTCTCCTACCTGTCCCCAAAGTGTCTGCTCTCGGGCTCTTTCTTTGACTGTTTTCCAATCATTCCCTACTACTTCTCAGGTTTCAACTACTAGCTAACTCTGTACCCAGGACCCCCAAATATACAAATCCAGCCCAAATATTTCTTTGAATCCATACCCACAATGGACTTCCATCACTAGGCATTCCCAGACACCTTAAATCATGATCTACGAAATCGATTTCATTACCTACACACACGTGCACACATACCTGCACACATGCTGCTTCATTCTGCTGCTCAGAGAAGGGACCACGATCTGTTGGGCTGCCGAAGGCTGAATCCAATGGTCCTCACTCCTCTCATCCCTGACACTCAATGACCATTTCCTGCTCATCCCCCCTCCTCTCTACCAGTTTTCTTCCTCTCTGCTACCATGCCCCTTCCCCGCGTCAGGCATTCACCACCTTTCATCTGGATGATGGCACCAGCTTCCTAACTGGTTTCTGGTTTTCTCTTTCCAGTCCATTCTCTCAACATTTCCCCAATAATTTTTTTAAAATATAAATCTGGGGGTGCCTGGCTGGCTCAGTCAATTGAGCATCTGAGTTCAGTTGAGGTCATGATGTCACGATTGGTGATTCATGAATTCAAGCTCCACATGGGGCTCTCTGTCAGTGCGGAGCTGGCCTTGGATCCTCTGTCTCCCTCTCTCTCTCTGCACTTCCCCTGCTTATGCTCTCTCTCTCTCTCTCTCTTTGTCTCAAAAATAAATACACATTACAAAAAATATGTATAAAAATATAAATATGATTACATTATTCTAGAGCTTCAAAAGTCTTTCAATAGATCCCCAGAGCCTAGAGAAATGGACTAAACTCCCTAGTACAGCCTTGGTTGGGCCCAAAGTCACGAGCACTGTTTTAAGAAGTTTAATCTGCAAGTTTTGTCTAAATTCAGCTGAAGAGAAGACACACGGTGACAGAAATCAGTGAAGAGACTATTCTGAAATACTATTTTGAAATCTCTATTATCAGATTTGCAGATTTTGTAAGTCCACGTTGCTGCCAGAATGCTTGAATAAACACAATTTCCAATGAGTATTGATTTAAAATTGAAGTGTATTACTTTCCTTTGGGGTTTAAGTTTTCCAACTACTTAACAGAATAGACAGAGTCATACAGCCCACAGATTTTAGCCAGATCACTTGATTTCCACAAATTAATTACTCTGTGGCCTCATGTTAGTATCTGGAGGTGACAATAATGGTACCAAGTAATTGGGATGAAGGGGTGGATGAAAGAAGCATTTTTGAGAATGAATGATAGGACCCGGTTACTATTGCAACCTGGGTGCCGGAGCTCCTGGGTGGCTCAGTCAGTTAAGTGTCTGACTCTTGATATTGGCTCAGGTCATGATCTCAAGGTCGTGAGATTGAGCCCCGCACTGGGCTCTGCGCTGGGTGTGGAGACTGCATGAGATTCTTTCTCTCTCCCTCTCCCTCTACCCCCTCCCCCCATTCTCTCTCTCTCTCAAAAAAAATCAATAAATAAAAACAAACAAGGGGCTCCTGGACGGTTAAGCGTCTGACTCTTGATGTTGGCTCAGGTTCATGAGTTCGAGCCCTGCGTCAGCAGGCTGACAGCATGGACCCTGCTTGGGATTCTCTCTCTCTCCTTTTCTCTCTGCCCCTCCCCCATTCTGTCTCTCTGTCTCTCTCTCTCTCAAAATAAATAAATAAACTTAAAAAAATAAAATAAATAAAACCTGGGTGTCCATAGTAAGTTCTGTCCTCTGTCTCAGGGGAATGCAGCCAAGTTCTTGGATTCAGAAACAGTTAAAAGCATGATAATTTAGTATGAGAGGAGTTGCCTATGTGGGTAATTGTTTATGGGGGGGGTGGAGAAAGAGAGAAAGAGAACACATAATATTATTAATAAATCGCAACCACATCCAACAAAATAGAAATTGGGAGACTCGATTTCAGATAAAGGCAAACAGTACTCCCCTTTCACATTTTCTTAGTATTAGAACCCTGACTTTAAAAGGCAAAGATAATGGGGAAGCTTCTCTTTCTTAGGATCTGACAAAAAAGGAGCCAGTAAGAAGTGGAAATGGAGTCGAAGAAGAGGAAGTCATTTCCAGAGACGCATCTGTGAGAGTCTCTAGTAGGTGGAAGGGAGGGAACGAGTATCATTGAACTTCTACTTCTCTGTGGTATTGCACCTCAATATGCATTGCCTCATTCGAGCCTCATTCTATAAGGTAAGAATGACTATTTCCATTTGTGGCTTAATGGAGAAAAACCTAGCCACATCCTTAGTAAGGGACAAAGGGACAAAGATCTTTCTGACCTCAAAGAACATGCATTGTCATCTCCCCATGACCACGAGTAGCCAGCCAGAAAGTCTCCTGTCTCAGGATAGTGTCTATCTTTCCAGATTCATTCATTCATTGAACAAGTCCTAACTAAGGCACAGCGGTAGGCTATGGCATAGTTGTGGTTCTGCTTTGTGGAAGGGCTATTCAGAGGAGCTACAAAATTCAGCAACCGTAGGACAGCCCCCTTCTCTGCTGTTACCAGTATCTGAATAATTCCCACCAGGGATAGGGCCAGAACACGGTGACTACTACTGACTGGTCTGACCAGGTTAGGGACGGCAGAAGAAGAGAAAGCCACTAGGAGTTCTGAGGGTCAAATTGACCCTAGCAGGCTCTCATAGGTACCTGTGTTAAAGACAGGCCTAATACAGAGTTTCAGTTTGAGACGATGAAGAAGTTCCGGAGACGGATAGTGGTGCTGGTTGCATAACAGTGTGAAAGTAGCTTAATGTTCAGTGAGCCATACACTTAAAGATGGCTAAAATGGTATATTTCATATTGTATACATCTTACCACAATAAAAAAAAAAAACTTTAAAGGTACACTTAGCAAAACAAGTTCTTAAAAACAATTTTTTTAAGATTTTATTTTTAAGTAATATCTACACCCAATGCGGGGCTCGAACTTACAACCCCGAGATCAAGAGTTGCACGTTCCACTGAATGAGCCAGCCAGAAGCCGCTTGAAAACAGTTTTGAAACACATTGTGCGACATTGGTTCTAAATGTACACCCATCCAAAGCATTGGCCCTTCAGAGGACCATTCACACTACTCTGTTTATTTTAGTTTTTAAGCTATCAGTAGAAGGAAGGAAGGAAGGAAGGAAGTAAAGAAGGAAGGAAGGAAAGGAACTGTAGCAAAGGTGCCATCAGTTTACCTGTGGAAACAGTCACAACCATAGTCAAATTGTTTCCCTAAAGGAAACAACTGCTCTGATTTGTTTTCCACCAATAGCATCCGGCATCTGATACATAAAGCATCACAGTGCACATAAAAGGAATGTTCAGTAAGGTATCTAAAAATAAATAGAAATCATAAAGACTGTTAAGTGATGATAACAGCAGCAGAATAGGCTCAGGACCAAGTCTTTCCATCCTGAGTGCCACAATCATCGGGTCACTCTGACCTTCCCTGGCAGGCGGCCCTGGACGGCTGGAAAAGGTGACTTCCTGACTAGGACCAAGGAGACTGCCAGCCACGAGGAGCTGAACCCATGGCGGGGGGTGGGGGTGGGGGCTCGGGTCTAGGCATGAGTGTCAGTGACCGCAGCTCCTGACAAGGGAAGACCACCTTGTCGGCAATGGGACTCCCTGGGTTCCAGGACCAGGAAGTACCCCCTCTCCCATTCCTTGTCAGGGATTGCACAGCCACACAGCGCCGTGGCAGGCAGTGGCCTTTCCAGGAGGCAGGCGGTACCTCTATCATCTCCACATTACAGATGGAAAGAGCTAGACTTGAATAAAGATATGCAGACAGGTAGTTTCTTTTCCTCCATGGAGCAAAAAGGAAAAGTGACTCACTCAATGTTCTCATTGGAACCAGCTCCAATGCTATTTTCCACTGTAAAGTGTCAATCCAGAAAATGGAAAGAAACTCCTGGCTAGGGGCTATAACTGCAGTCAGGAGAAAGAGAGAGAAGCTAGAGGGACTCAAGCCTAGACTCACAGTCTTTTTTAATTAATTAATTAATTATTTTTTAGTTTTAGGGAAGAAATTGCTATGGACAAAAGTAAATGAAGCTATCCCTGTGTGACTTTATACCTATATTCACCACCAGAGGGGGCAGTTGCTCCACATCGGTGGTCCTTCTGCTTGGCTGAGAAGGTACTTACTAAGATGAGTGACCCCTAAGGTCCTAAAGGTCATTTTAGCTCTTCCCCTGCCCAAGTGTGGCCTGCGTTTAGTTGGCAAACATCACCCAGTTTTAGATGAGGGAGGCATGCAGGGATCATCTTGTCCCAGGCAGCTGGCTGTTTCTCCTGACTCTTAAAGAACTCCAGAAATAGACTCCAGCATCTCTCTTGGCGGCTGTTACAAGGCTGTCAGTGTTGGCTTCTGGCCACCCACAGGCCCTGAGACAGGAGCCAGGTAAGGCCAGAGAGCCCCCCCACCCTCCCGCCCCACTCTGGGTGATGGTACTTTAGCCTCTGCCAAGGGAATGGTGGTTCCTTCCTCCTGCCCAGGAGACCCAGGCACCGGCTCCCATCCTTCTGGCCACCTCACAGACCACGCCTGAGAGCAACACTTAGACCCTTGGCTTGCGAGCCCAAATCTCGGAACCCCTTCCTCTGCCTCTTGAGCTCCTTGTTCTAAGAGGCGCCCTTTGTGGGGGTGAATTTGGGCTCATGAGAACCCCCATTTAGAATCTACTCCCACCCCTCTTTGCCCCCGATGCATCTGTCTTTGCTTCATTCCATCTGGTGTCCTCAGAGGAATGGCTAATTAAATTGAAAAGAGCTGGCCTATTTTTGGTGTTTTTTTTTGCTAAGACCTAGAGAAATAGCCACAAAGTTTGGAAAGAACCCCAGGGAGACTGAAAAGCCCTGGAGTTGGCTGGTTATTCCAAGATTGGCAGGTCCTAAATCCCCTAGGCTGTCTGCTCTAGTTAAAGTTCCATCCCAGTCTCTGGGTCATCCGATTTGGGGATGGGGTAAAAACTGGAGGAAGGGGGAATATTCTCCTGGGGGTTCTTGGCCCACTCATCCTATAAGAAGAGACAAGCTTGTTTATTGGGCTTTTTTTTTTTTTTCTGCCAAGTCAGAATAGCACCTGCACCAGTTTTGGAGAACAACACTTGTTCTCTGGAGAAAGACAGCAGGAGTTGGGGTGAGGGGGTGGGATGCGGAGGGGAGGCAGGCATGGAGCAGAGGTAAAGATCCCTATCTTAGGTTCCTTTACTTGCATTTGAACAAATATCGTTTCCTCCCAGAAAATGAGTTTCTACCCAAAAAGAAAACTCATCATGTTACTTCCCTATGTGAAAACACCCTTTGTTTTTTTTTTATCTGCTTAACTAATAAACTCCATAACTGCATCTATAGTGTTCCCTTTAAGTCAACCCAAACCTTTCTCAGCAGATTCTGTTCCTGCCATCCTGTGTTCTAGACACCGTGACTGTCTCACAATTCTTTTTCACCTCTTGCTGTTCCCACACATTTCAAGTCCTCTGCCAGCAATTCCCTTCTCCGCCTAGCAGATTTTTCTCATTGACGGACTTGCAGTCCAGTACTACCTCTCTGAAGCCTTTTTTTAACACTTCTAGGAATTAGTCACTGTCTTGCTGTGAGTCTCTAGAACTTGGATAATAGCTCCATCATACCTCTGACCAAACACATTATAGTGATTTTTTTTTTGTGTGTCTCTGTTCTCTGTAAAATATTTGTTCCTTGAGCAAGGAGGGTGTTTTATCCATCTGTATAGCCTGAGTCTCCAGCTCGGAGCCAAGTGAATTTTTATGGATGAATTGCTTGATCAATCAGGACATCACTCTTGGAGGTGGAAGAAATCTGTTCTCTAGAGAACCTAGTGGGGACAATCAGAAAGTTCAGGCAAGAGGTTCAGAAACTGATCCTTCCCAGGAGAGGTGAGAAGTCAGGTGTGGAGTCAGACAGCCGCAGTTAGGTGGGCATCTTTGTCCATGGCTGTTATGTAAAATCTCAGAGCTAGAAGGTCTGAAATTTGACCTGGGGTGGATCCAGTTGCTGAGCGGCATTCTGCTACAGTGGAAGACAGTACTCCTAGCCCTTCGCTCACCTGTCCCTCAGGCCCCGTCTCACATTCCCACTTCCTCCAAGAAGGCTTCCCTGCTCCCAGCTCCCCAGCTGGTCACTAGGTTCTTGACGTCTTATCCTCATCAGGCAGCACAGTCCTGGTGCACATTTTGTGTCCGCAGATTGTTCATCGGTGCTGATGAAACTGCCTGCTCAGAATCATGGAGACTGTGTGGTACATACTCTGCCCACCCCCCCACCCCCGCCCTGCTCTGCTCCCACCATTCCCCACTGCGCTTTGGGCCCCAGAAGTCTGGCCTTTCAGTATTGCGCCAGCCAGATTCTCTCCTCTGGCTTTTGGTTAGGTTTGGCCAATGGGAGGCGTGGAGTAAGAGAGGGCAGCCCGTTCAGCCTCTTGCTTCCTCCCCGCTGGCCGGAGGTTGGCAGTGTTTGTCTTCCTCAAAGGCTGTCTGTGGAGTGGCCGCCTGCTCCTTCTCTTTGACAGTCATGCTCTCTGAGATTGCACCACCTGGTCCCTTCCTTCCCTTGGCCAGTGTGGCTACCTTCTGGGTACTTCACTCTCCCCTAATAGTTTCCTGCCACCCTTCCCAGTTTTGTAAGTGGCCTCCTCATCAGACTCTTCCATTATTCCACTTGGAGCGGGGATTAGACGTGGTGACCTTTTTACCCTCTGGTCTAGCTCCGCGCCTGTAGGGTTCCCCAGACAGCTGCTCGACCGGACGTCGGTGCTTGGGCCCTAAATTATTGATAACTGTCCAGGAACTTACATGCTTCTGCATATGCCCCACTCCCCTCTGACTTCTTAAATTTTCCAGCCAGAGGAAATGAAGCTTTGTCCCCAACCTTAGGGGTAAACTTCAGGGAGTTTGGGGTGCCATAATAGTCCCTGAAATCACAAATAATCCTGCTCCTTCTCAATGCTTCTCCTTCAGTGTTCTTCTGAACTAGTTAGAGCTACAAACATGGAATGTTTTTTTTTTGTTTTGTTTTGTTTTTGGGGGGGGGGCTCCCAATTTCTCCCATGAACAATCAACCATCGAGTCAATAACCTTCAGTGCTGCTGACTGTGCCCCTGCCTTCCCTCCACCTCCGCCACCGTTCCGCAAGTTCAGGCTCCTTGAGTCCAGGCTTCTCAGGGCCTGCAGCCCGTGGGGGCTGGGTGTCCCCATGCAACGGCACCAAGTCATCCTGCAGGGAGCAAGTTTTCTGGACTCTCGTGATCCCCAGACACCCACCGCAAAGAACAGGTGCACTTGGGGTTGCACGCTTTCAACCATAATACCAAGGCGTCTGTCTTACCAGGAGGGTTGGAGCAAACAGGCCTCCTGGCTCAAGGTTCCCCAACTTCTCAGGAGCTCGGAGCTGAACACCGAGGGCTTTAGCTTGCCGAATCGCTTCACCTCGTTCTGAGCTCTTCTCCTGGGAGCCTCTCTGTGTGCTTTCCTAGCTTGCCTAGGGGGCCCTCGGAGCCAGATCCAAAACCAGCTGCCTAAAGGGAAACTGAGGCCTAGAGAGGAGAAGCAGCCAGAGTGGCAGAAGAGGGTGGGTGGGGGAAGGGAGAGGGGACAGGTGTGCTGTTGAAGGTCATCGAATGCTGACATTCTGAACCGAGGGGGTTGGAGATGGGGATAGGAGTGCATGCGGGGGGACGAGCAATGGGAAGGAAAAAATATCAGGGGTCCGTGTGTGCGTGCGCCCGCGCGCATTAGAAAAGGCTTTGGCCAAATTAAGACTTGTGGAACTTTTGCCAACCTCTCCCCCTTCGACTCCTCTGCCTGCACTGCGCTCCTGAGGGTTATCACCCTCTCCCAGTGCCAGGATTGGACTGAGAGTTTTGCTTGGGGAGAAGTCCCACTGACTGGCTCCCACCCCTGGCCTGAATTGCCCCTTCCCACTCTCCTCCCGTTCCACCCAGGCCCCATAAAGAAGAGTTGGCACCCTCGCCCACATAGCTCCTCCTGCCAGAGTGAGACACTTGAGCTGGGAGATTACCGGAGCTCTCTTTTTAACCAGCCTCGGCTCATGTGACTGGCTCTGGTCCAGGCAGACAGACGCGGGCCAGCCCTCCAGGCAGGGCACACAGCACGATTTATTTCCTACCGGCTTCTCTTCAGGCAGAGCTGGCAGGGTGGGGCTTTCTCATTGTAGTTAAGCCTCCGCCGGCGCCACGGAATTGCCCCAGCCTCAGCCTTTGCCCCTTTCCCAACCCTGTAGGTAAAAATAAACCCCCCATTTTGGCACCTTTGGGGAGTTGGGTGGGGGCAGGGGAAGAGAGTTGCTGAGAATGCACTGTCAACACCGCATGGGGTGGGGGTGGGGTTGAACGGGCACTTTTTTTTTTTTTTTTTTTGATAGCGGCAGGGGAGAGGCTGGCTTCAACCCGAGACTCTGCTATCTGCTACCAACCAAGGGACAAGGAAGGGTGTTTGGTGTCTCCGGTTTGAGCCTCCGTCTCTCGCTTTTTCTGTTAGGTAGGGCCTGGGCACCGTTCATTCATGATCTCAGGCAGGAGGCATTGTAGCTAACGGGTGTCAGTGGGGGACATGGTCACGGCTAGCGATGGACGGGGCCGCCAGGGCGAACATCTGTGCTGATCTCTGCCCCCACGCTTTATCTTTTGCACTCTCAGGGCACCTAGCGCCCCGTCGTGTGTATCTCCTTCAATGTCGAGTCTTTACCCGAGCTTTACCTCTCACCAAACTTTGAGAGCAAGGACTTGCGTCTACTTCATGTTCGAATTGCCCAGCACAGTGCCTGGCGCACAGAAGACGTGAGAGAAGAATGGAGAAGGCAGGCGGAGAAGAGGGGCAGGGGGGCTTGGCGTCCCTGGGGGAGCCCCTGGGGAGCACGTAGCTGAGTAGGGAAGGGAAGACACTCCCAGGGTTGGGGTGGGGGCACTGCCATCGCTCTCTCCCTGGTTTCTAACTTTACCAACCTTGGCTCCACGGTCTGAGAAATCCCAGCCTTGCCCCCTTCCCCAGCCCCAGCTCCACCCAGGCTTCCCCTGCTAATGCTGCACCTTTCTCCTCGGGAGGTAGTAGAATTTAGGGCCCGGGATAAGGAAAGAATGGGGGATTACTCTCTCTTTGAAATGCAGCTGCCTGGGGCCAGGTTCGGCTTGGAATGGGTAGGAGGGGTGGCGTGTGTGATCCTGCAGTTGGGAAACAGTTGTTCCTGCAGGAAGACCCGCCACGGAAGCGCCTGACCCCTGTTATTTCGGCAGGACTGAGGGGAAGCACCTGTGGTCCTTCCCTCTGCTTGGCCCCCACAGGAGTCAGAAGCCTCCTCCATCTCACTCCTGCTGCTGTGCCTGGATGGTCTCTCTAGCACTTTGAAGCAGAAAGTGATTTGGAGTTCCAAGGAAAAGAAAGGGGCTCTTTTTTTTTTTTTAATGTTTATTCATTTTTGAGAGAGAGAGAGAGAGAGAGAGAGAGAGAGAGAGAAAAGAACAGGGGAGAGGCAGAGAGAGGGAGACTCTGAATCCGAAGCAGGCTCCAGGCTCTGAGCTGTCAGCGTAGATACAGCCCAATGCGGGGCTCGAACCTGCGAGCCATGAGATCATGACCTGACCTAAAAGTGGACACTTAACTGACTGACCCACCCAGGCGCCTCTAGAAAGGGGCTCTTCAATGAAGGTTTACTGGGAGGGACTGGAACCAGGACAACATGGGACAGCTGCTCAAAAATCGCAGAACAGGATCTCAGGGAGGAAGTTTCTGAATCTTACACTCGCCTGGGTCTCAGGCACTGGGTTTGATGATGGGACAGAAATCAACAATGTCGATTTAGCAACCGGAGAAAACAGCAACGCTAGCCAGCAAGTGGTTGAAGGAGGTAGGCAGGGAGGGGAGGGTGGTGGGGAAGTCTGGTGTCTGCTCCTTCCTCCTCCACTGTGCTTTCTGGATAGTTAATTTTCAAGAGAACTGATGTTTGAGGAGGGAGTACCAGGAGTCAAACCCCGGACCTGAAATCATGCCGGAGAAACCCCAAGGGTGACCCCAATCTCCTCTTCAAGGTCAGAAATGGAAGTGAGAGCCAAGTAGCATTTGGGAGACCACATCTTTCTCCTCCTTCAGCTCAGAACACAAGCCTTACACAAGAACATTCTCTTCTGAATCTCTCTCCCCTTCCTGCCCCTTTCACTTACACATTTCCGCAAATTTAAAACCCGAGCAGAGCCTAGGTAACTTGGGAGTTTCCTCTAAACCCACTGCCTGGCGTTTGTTAAACAACAAAACATATGACCATGTGGTCTGCAGTGCTGTGGAGGCCCCCTCCCCCGCCAGCCGTTGCTCAATAAGTCACTGTTGAAAGAATAAATGCACTAACAAAGGCCTGTATGGACGTGCATTGGAAAGGCAGAGATGTGTGGGCTAGGGCTCCACCCTGGGAATGATTGAGGATTCTCTGCAGTGGTTCGGATTGGGTATCCTGGGTCTGCTCCTGCATCAGGAGCCTGTCAGCAGCCAGATGCAAAGGCAGGGCTGGGCAGCGTTGCAAGAACAAGGTCGAACTGTACCCAGGCTCATGCTATAGAAAAAACAAGACCAGACCTTAGCATTGTCACGGCCTAGCTGCGGTCACTTCAGGTCTCGGTCTCTGGACTGAAATTACCTCCTGGGTAATAAGAAGCAATGGACGACACGCCTGTTGTTCTCATTGCCACTTCATTGCCTTCTCTGAGCTCTAAGTTCTGGTAGCTTCGGCCTTAACGATGATCCGAGAAGCCACGGGACTGTGCTGGCGTGGGCTCTACTAGAGCATGAGGCCCAGCCGCTTTCACGGGAAGAACAGGAAGGTTCCTTTCTAGCTTTAGGCTAGGCTTTCATAAGGCAAAAAGCGTGTTCGAGAATCCAGGGGATGATTCAAGGGCGGCAGAAGGCAGTCCTTGAGTCCAGCGTCCACTTCGCTCCTGTCGCCAGGGCCAGCTCAGCAGAAGGCAGGGGTGAGTTGCCCAAGGCAAGACCTTTGATTTCCCTTTCCTTCCATTTGCGCAGTTCCCTTAGGTTTTAAGTTATTCGTGGTGTGAGACCTCAGCCTAAAGAACACGCTAAAACTTCCCAAATAAACTGTACTCCTTGAAGCTGCTTGTTAGGGTTCATCGTTAAGTTAAGCTTGGGCCCCTGGAGGCTAAATGTAACAAATCCTGACGGGTGAGCTGATGGTTAGCCCCCCCCGCCCCCCACCCCCCGGGAAAATGGCCGTCCCTACATGACGTCCCATTTCCCTTTTCCACAAAGCCAGGGTGCCTTCCGGGCTGAGGAACCATGGGAATAAGCAGAATCTCTGTAAGGCCGTTTCTCATTCTACCCCTTGTCCATTTATTTCCTCTTTCAAGCATTTGCTTTCTCTCTCATTGTCGGTGCTGATAACCCACGGTGACTGCTACTCACTCGCCATGCCGGTGGTGAGTACAGCACGCAGGACCAGCCGCGGACCTTCTCAGACTTGGTTTTGGAACAATCGTGAGATGCTGAAAAATTCTCAACGCATTTCGTCTTTATTTTTTAATAAACACCCCCCACCCCAAAACAAAATAAAACAAAACAAAAAAACCCACTGAGTCATCCATGCCAAACTATACTTTCCAGAGGAAGCGTGTCAGCAGATTCAAATGAACAATGATAGAATCCCATGATACCAAGATGATTCAAGCCTGATGCTTTAGAGGCTGACATCCTGAGCTGAAATAGTCAGAGGTCACCATCTGGCCTGATTTGGGGCCAGTCCTTTCTTTTTAGTTTATCTGTGTGGTAGCAGAAGAGGCGAGACTCGATTTCAACAGGCAGGCAGGCTTCTCCTGTTATAGAAAAATTGTGAGAGTCTAGGCACGACTTAGTGGTTGGTGAGCTATATAAAGAATCGTATTCTCTCCTTCAAAGTCTAGACGATGTATTTGTAGTTCTGGCTTATCTCAGGGGTTATAGATCTCACGGACCAGAGCTTTGAGTCCCTACATGGATGGGTTCACTGGGACTCTTAAAGACTTGCCTCACTGAAATTAGCGGGCGTAATTTGACAGACACTTGGAAAGCATTGCCCCCTAATCACATTATGGTTGAAGGCCAGGTTTGGAAGCAAATTCTTTTAAATTCCTGGGCTGTGGGAAGTAGAGGTTGAGATGAAAGTGGGACATGTTGGACTGAGGATATTAAAAATATTTTTTAAAACTGGGAGACTGATCCCTGGCAGAGGACGACTCTTCCCTGACGTGCCATTCCCTCATCTGCTCTCTCTCCTTGTTTGGAAGACTCCGGGTTGTTTGTATCGTGGTGGCTGCGGCTGCTCTCTGTGCAGCGAGTTATGGTGCTCTGCAGACCAGTAGTCTCCGGCACGACCGAGGAAAAGATCTGGAGGAACACACGCTCTGGCAGCTCCCACCTGCTTCAAAGGAGACATGCCTATCCTTGATTCTCAGAGGAGAAAAAGCGTACGCAGGTGGTCCGGGACAACCGCTGCCGCTTTTCCACTTCCATGTCGATGACATCAAATAACAGACACATGACACGTAATTAAAAATAAACGAGAAAAAGTTGTCCGTGGTTCACGAAAGCAGTAGGAGTATTGTGAGGAAAGCTTAGCAGCATTTATCGGCTGCTACCCAAAATTTAGCATTTGACTTTAATTATGCCTGCTTCGGAATTAAGCAAAGCAGAAAATGTTTCAACACGACCAGCTGCTGCAGATCCAAACTGTTTCACGGTTGAAATTTTTATTTAATCTTTTCTGTTGCTTTTTGATCATGCAATAAACCCCACTCTTAACAGATTAAAATCTAATGACATTAGTCAGCTAACCCATTTTTCCTAAACCCTCTTAAAACACCTGGGACCAAAGCATGCTACTATGGTCACACACCAGTGTCGTCTGGGGAAGAGCCAGACTCCCCCCTCTCCCCTTGCAGAGTCCCTTTGAGGCAGAAGCAGAATCTTTATGCCATAGTTAAAGTTATGGCTGTGTTTTTCATTATTACCAACGTGTCAAATACTGGACCAGAAGGAGGTGCCTCCCATAACCCTTCTCTGGTTACCCTTTCTCAAAGAGGAGAGATTGGAGAATGGAGATTGTGCGGGTCAATTGAAAAGATAAGAGGTGAGCACATTCCTGGTACAGGGAGGGAAACGGACCTCCGGACCTCCGTCACCTGCACATGATGGAGACCATTACAACTGGTTAATTTAGAGCATTAGGAAGACATGGGCCTGCCCATTTGAAACTTACATTCCAATAAAGGAGAACTCATGATAGCATATGATGAATGAACAGATCAATCACCGTGAGGGTAGAAGGTAGGACAGAGTCTAATACAGTGAGCAGCCATTAGCTGGATTAGCCAATTTCCCATGTTGAGAGAAAAAAAAATCACTTCAGGAAATGAAATAAAACAGAAATTCCTACCCTACTCTTTTCACAGTGTCAACAGCAATTTGGAAACTCAGTTGATTTTGTCTATTTAAAAATCAGTAGAAGTCAACCAACCTGACCTATTTAATGGAAACCACCGGAAGGACAAAAATGGCTGAAGAGCCATCCAGCAATTGTCAGCAAGACGGCCTGAATCTCTGCACTAACTCTGATCCAATTCAGTCGCTCACTGCTATGGGCAGGGGTCCAAGAAAAAAATTTAACAGGGGCTGAGAGAAGGGGGCACAGGGTAACAGCCTCTAAAAATGACAACCTGCCTCTAAGCTTGAAACCGACTCAAACCTCCCCGGATCCATCTGGCACAGCCACCGCATTTGACAGCAGCCCACGGTCTCCAAACGTGAATCGGCTGCAGAGGACTGGCGTGCCAGCCTGAATGACTCTGCTCCGCGTCACTCGCTAGGTTGCCAAACTTAGGCACAAACACATCCATCCGCCTTCCCAGGGCCTTCTAGAATCTGTCTGCGGTGTCATGGGTTGCCTATAGCCTGTCACTTGGCCTGGTTTCAGGAACCTAAACATCTACCCAATGCACAGAAACGGACCACACGTCCACCTCAGCCACAGGCTCCCTTGTCTCCTGTCACAGACGGCGTGAGCTAAGGAGACCTGGCACGAAAAACCCAAACACCGAAATCCAGGGCCCGACATGGGTGTTGGGAGCAGCAGTCCTTGCGACACTGTTTGCTTAGGAGAGCAGGTCTTCCACGCTGATAGCAACGGCAAAAAAACCACCTCAACCCGTGCTCGGCCGAGATAAGGCAGAGGATCCTGACGGAGGAGTTGCAGTAGCGAGTTCAGCAGGAGCTGGAGAGGCCTAACGGAGGTGCGTGTTCCACTGCCTTCTGTAAACCAGGAGGGAAGGAAGCCACTCAAGTTTTAAACAGTGCGGTTGCTCGGTGACCAGGAGCACCAGCACGTCCCCTTTTCAAGAGGCGGAGGCGTCAGTCTGAACACAGCCTGGGGGCTAAGGCCACGCTCTGGACATTGCTTCATGCTGTCTGCACAGCCTGTGCTGTGGCAATCAGAGTGCTTTTGGATAAGGCAAAAGTTCCTTAAATGATGTGCCCTGGGCGTTTTTCTTCTCCGGGTTATTGCGTTGCTCAGCGAGCTTATGATCTCTTTCTGATCTCATGGACCTTGCAGAGACGAAATTCTACAGTAAAAATGGACCTGGGTCACCCTGAGAACGGTGTTGAAGAAAGCAACGGTCTAACTTTACAGAGGACACTTGGAGGGCAGAGTTCGGGCACACTCTTGGGAGTGTGGGGGGAGAGGGCAACAAAACAGTAGCATTGAGGTACTTAGGCACTGCGCCTTCCCCGCCCTTCCGAGGGAGACGTTTGGCTCGCAGTTAGCCTTACTGCCAGCCCTCAGTGTTTAAATCTTAGCAAAGGAAAGGATGTTGAAGTGAAGGAAAAGGAAATGGGTTACCCCCAAGTTTCTGGATTTTCTTGTAAGCGAAGTGCACTTAGAATCTAGGAAGCAGTCTTCGGTTTAAACAACTGAAAGTAGGGTAAATTGTGGCACACTGAGGTGGCAGAGAGTGGGGAGAGAGGAGGGGAAGCAGCGAAGTGTAGTTAGGTTTATCAGATAGTGGTTTTATAAGGAAGAAACTCCAGGGAAATGCAGCAAGTAGGCTGGTCTCCAGGGTTCTGAGAAATTAGGGAACTGTAGTCTGCATACTGCTTCTACCTTTTGTTTTTTGTTTATTTTGAGAGAGAGAGAGAGAGAGAAGTGAGTGTGGGGGACAGGCAGAGAGAGGGGAAGAGGGAGAATCCCCAGCAGGCTCTGCACTATTACTGCAGAGCCCCATGCAGGGCTCGAACTACAAACTATGAGACCATGACCTGAGCTGAAGTCAGATGCAGGCGCTCCTGCTTCTACCCTTTGAATGTTCATCTGGGGCAAAGAAGCTGCTTTATGTTGCTTGGAGACAGAGGTGGGGTGGGGTGGTAAAGTGATACATAGGATTTAGTTTTCAAACCAGCACTTGGTAAAGTGGTAAGACTTCTGTAAAATGCTTTGCCCAGGAAACAAATCAGAAGCAAAATCATCATAAAAATAATAACAACATAAAATAAAATCGCCACAAATCACAGGATTGAGAGAGAGACATGACTCATTTGAGAAGCAGTGACACCACTTCTTCAAGTGACTAACCTTCCCTCTGGAACCTTCCCTCACCCCATACTCTGCTGAGCCCTTTCACCTGGAATGGGCCCGCAGAATGGACTGCTGGGACAAGAGGGCTGGCTTCGGTTCATCCAGGACCACAACCGTGTCCCAAGCCATCCTTCTGGAACAGATGCCGAGGGAGACTAGACACGGCGAGGAGTGGTCAGGATATACTTCCTGCGATACCTTCCGTCTTGAGAGAAAGGGATTTAAGCCAGTAGAATACGCAAGGCGATATACATCTGATGACAATAACGAAGATACACTGACCTATAAAAAGTCATTTAATGTACATTCCAGGATGGCCAATGCAGGCTGGTTAGGTAATTAGCCCTTGAAGATTTCTGTTACAGACATATAAAAATGTTTTGCCGTGTTAAAAAAAGGAATCTAGTCTAACAAAAACATATCCACCAATGGGCTTGTGTTTTTTTTCCCCATGTCCAGGTTTGCAAGATAATTAAAAATACATACAATATGCATCTCTGAGCACAGCACTGTCCATTAGCTAATGAGTTTTGGCAGTACACTGCACAGAGGTATACCACCGTTGGATTCCGACATTAAGTTAGCTTTAAGCTTACTGGCTATTCCGACAACTGGAGGCAGCTTGGAACCCAGTCCCTGGAAAGCATTTGCAGGATTTACCACCCGTTTACCTGACATCTTTTCAATGGTCAGAGGTCTGGGCACAGACTTACTAATCCAAGGATGTCTTAGTGCTTGAGCCGGGGTCAAACGGGCAGAGGGGTCCCAGTGAAGACACCTTTTCAAAAACTCTATAAACAAGTAGTCGTCACACCCCTTCAGTGCTGTCACCCAGTCTTTGCTGCCTGGCGGCCCCCGCTTTTTACCCCTGCGTGAGCGACCCCCCACAAGCACCACCCTCCCGTCTGCCTGAGTAGTCACAGAACAGTAGCGAGGTAGGCCCTTGGAATTAATAAAGTACTTGGCACGTTTGGACTGCTCCAGAAGTTTTGGTGGTGGCATCCCCAGCAGCTCCATCATACAGGCCAGCTGGTCTCCCTCATCCTCTCCCGGGAAGAGAGGCTGTCCTGTTAAAAGTTCTGCAAGGATGCAGCCAAAACTCCATATGTCTATAGGCGTGCTGTAGCGGCTTCCTAAGATGATCTCCGGAGCTCTGTAGAACCGAGACTGGATATAAGTGTAAAGCTTCTGGTATTCGAAACAGCTGGACCCAAAGTCGATGACCTTGGTTGCGCTGCGCCCATGGTGTTTCAGGAGAATGTTTTCTGGCTTCAGGTCACAGTGAATGATCTTATTTTTGTGGAGAGCATCCAAGGATTGCAAGATGGACTGAGCAAACTTGCGAACTAACTGGACACTAAAACCCTGGAACTTGTTTTTTTTAATTAGCTCGTAAAGGTCTATGCTCAGCAATTCGAAGGCCATGCAGACGTGGTTCCGGAACGTGAAACTCTCCAGCATGTGGATGACGTTCATGCTCCCGGTTTTGTCCTGCTTTTTGAGGTGCTCCAGAATCCGGATCTCCTCAGCTGCTTGCCGATGGAAGCGCTTCTCGTTGCGCACCATCTTTAGGGCCACATACTGTCGAAGTTTGTGATCGTACACCCGGGCTACCTGCCCAAAACTCCCCTTGCCAATAATTTTCAGCACCTCATATCGATAAGCTAGGTGGTCACGAGGTACGTGAATATAGGCCCCATCTGCATCATCATAGCCCCCGTTATTGGGACCGCCGATCACTCCATGTCTCTTTTTGGCATTTGGACCCACGAAGTAGATTTCTGGGTAGTTGATGATTTCCAGCTTCTCATAGCAGTGAGGTGGTGTTTATACTGCTTCAGTGCTTGCTCCGGAGTCAGCGGCACCACTTTGGATGCTTTGGCTGAACTGCTGGGTTTTACCGCGTTCAAGCTATCTGAACTTTTACCCTGAGAAACGGTAGGAGAGCATTTTTCAGAGTCGCTGATGCCATCGGACTGGAGAGTATCGGATCTTCTGTTGCCAAATTCTTGAAACAGCTGTTCCACCTTCACCTCACCTCCATTCAGAAGGCGCTGAGTGTGGTCCCTTGTTAACTGCTCAGCAGTGGTCTATGGAAAAGAAAACTGAATGTCATAGAAAAGCCACTGAAAACGGTGGAAGGATGAAAGAACCCTCCCCCTGACCGAATGACAACGAAACTGCCCAGTCACATAGGTTACCATGACCCAAAAGTGAGGCAAGACAAGCAGGAGTCTCTAGAGATTTGCATTGTATCGATCTCTGAGTACAATGACCACCTCGACCCCCTACACGTGCCTTGTTTTGTTAGAGAGAGGCGGTCTTCCCAAACCGTACACACGCTAGGTTCCTTCTAGTAGGTATGTCTTTCTACTGAGAATCTTTTCACCCCATCCACTCAAATCCTACACTCTTTCAAGGCCCAGTTCAAGTCCTCTCTCTTCTATCTAGAACTACTCCAAGCCCATACTAACTCATCTTAACTTTAGCTTTTCAAACCTGCACCACAGAATCTGGCACTTGATTATATACATTCTGTCTCATATTGTTTACTAATAGTTTCAAGTATCTTCCCAAATCTTAAGGGCATACACAGGATCAAAATATGCACACTATAGTGTTCTGTGTGTCTATGTGTATATATATATATACATGGTGTTCTATACATGATAAAACACCACTAAGGGACAGAGGCAGGATTTGAACCCAGGTCTTCTGTCAGTCCAGCACCCTTCCCATGAACACAACTTGGCACCAGGTTCTCCCAGTGTCTGTACTCCTCTCCAACTAGGGCTGAATGATGACTGTGGCCTGGAGTCAAGCAAGGCCTCAATATTTACTCCCAGGTTCCCCCCAAAATGACTGAATCCTTCTAGCTCAGCTCACTGGGTCACAAGAGTTCTAAGCCATTAGGCCAGTTCTTTAAGTATCTGGTGAATAACAGTGAGAATCCAAGGTCCTGGGGGAGAAGGAGGGGGAGGTGCTTGTAAAGCTCTCCCGAAGAGATTAACAGTCTCTCTCTCTCTCTCCTACAGCTACACCCACTCTTCCTCAGCAAGAGCCTAAGTGATAATGGCATACTACTTTTTTTACTTGCATTTGCTTAACATTCTCCTTCAAGGAACAGTAACTCATCGAAGAAAGCTCTACTTACTCCTTTGAGATGAAACACAATTCTTTGAAATTAGATGGAGAAAAAGAAAAGCAAAAAAGATAAATACTTTAAAAAATTACACACACACACACACAAAGAAAAATCAAGAGGGTGCTAGAAGGAAAGAAAATGATCCAAAGTGGCCAAATTTTTAACAACAAGAATTTTAATCTAACTCAAGAAAACGGCACATAGCCTGTTACCTAAACAATATAGAAAATGAAATACAAATAGCAGCAAAAAAAAAAAAAGGATGAAAAAATTTAAGTGTTGGCAAATTTTACATACAGCTATAGTTATGCAAGGAAGATGACAGTTCCTGGCTGCTCCTTTCAGGTCATTTAATCAATTTAAACATTTGTGGAGTCCCGTAGTTACAAAAACAGGGTATTACATGATTGCACACAAAGTGAAGTTGGCAGTACAACGGTAGCCGCACTTCGGCATGTGGAGTTTAAGTAAAGAGACGACCCAGAAAAATCTCTCTGATACCAAAATGGAGAACTATCACTGGTCAAGAAAATAAACTAGGCCTGCCGACAGAACCCAAATACTCTGCTAAGATGTAAATATACTGCAATGTTTTTCTTAGCAGTAATTAAGTCAAATAACTATTCCCAATTTTAGGTGTTTTTTTTAATGTTTATTTATTTTTGAGAGAGAGAGAGAGAGAGAGAGAGTGTGAGGAAGTGTGAGTGGGGAGGAGCAGAGAAAGAGAGAGAGAGAGAGGAAGACAGAATCTGAAGCAGGCTCCAGGCTCTGAGCTGTCAGCACAGAGTCTGATGCGAGGCTCGAACTCTCGGAACTGCGAGATCATCACCTGAGCTGAAGTCGGATGCTTACCCAACTGAGCCACCTAGGTGCCCCACTATTGCTGATTTTAGGGATAAAGAAAACAGAAAAGGGTCCCATCCATCCATCCATCCATCCATCCATCCATGTGACATTCACAGGAACCCTTACTGTTCACTATTACAAGTGCTGAAAAAAACAGGTGTTCTCAAGGAACTCCAGTCTGTGAGGAGATAGACTGACTGGATTAGGGAGGTACAATTGCTTGGTTTTAGGTAGATTTACATAACAAAAATGAAACTTTGCATGCATTTCAGCTAGTTTTCCTTAAAATTTTACTACCTAACTTCACTGCATCTAGATTTACCACTAGTGTTTTTGGGACATGCTGAGGAGAAGAGACGTCTCAAGGCTTGGGATGGAGTCCTGGCTCTACTGCTTAAAAGCTGTAGGTCCCTGGGCAAGTTGTTAAACGTTAGCTCAGTTTCTTAGCCTCGGATTCTTTATTTATAGAATGTGGATAATAATACCTACTTTCAGGATGCTGTGTAAATCAAATTATAATTAATATGTCAAAGACCCTTACAAGCTATAAAACATTTTACAAACACTGGTAACAAGCAGGCAAAATTCTCAGCGTATTAAGGTTTAAATTCATAGATGCCCTCTCTTTCCCCTTTGAGTTCCTCTCTTCTCTCTGTGGTACCTCCTTCTGTATCCCCAGTCTCCCTCCAAAGGCATCTGGCACTAAAGTACCTCTCCTGCAGCATGGTGGCACCCACAATGGGCCTTCTTTTAGGAGGCGTGGAAACAACTCTTCCACTTTCTCCCTGACATAAAATGTGCTTTCGACTTGTGGTGTTACCTCTCCAAGATGTTTGAACTTTAACAGCAAATCAGTGCCTTAACCTGAAAGGTATGACTCTCTAGAAATGTAGTCATCAATGACAAGCTGGGAGGAAAGGTATCTGGGGTCCAGGGACCATCCCTGGGTATTTTGCCCACCCTGCCTACATGTAAGGCTGTGCGGGCTCTGGAAGTTTTCATTTCCTCTGTGATGAGGGTCTTGGGCACAGAACACGAATACGAACAGGTATGTCACAGAAATTTCATTTCCACAGAACTATTACAGTAACCAAGGATGCCATTTGGATTTCCTGACTCACGGTTTTTCCTGAAAGTGAGCCTACATCTCTCTCCCTGCAAACTGCGTCTTATTCTGCCCTGTGAAAAGACACAGAAGTGTCCAGATTTCATGTAAAAGTCCTTCAGATACCACAAAGGAGCCGTCTGGTCCCCCCCACTTTTCCCTGGGCTCATCATCCCCATTACACCCTCTGCCTCACATGGCTTGCGTCCGACTGCTTCTATCCCATTCACATTCTCAACACGGGCTGCGCTTTAGGTCTCTCTTGGAGTGCAGCTCCCAGAACAGAACACAGTACCTCAGGTACAGTCGGCTATGGGTTATCAAGGTTTGAATCTCCAGTGAATCTGAAGAATTCCAGGAAGGAATTTTTCCACACAGAGACAGGGTCTCTTCCCAGGTCTCTTTCCTTCCTGTAAATAACTCAAATACTGGCCTGAATCAATTATGTATCAAGACTGTTGTGCTATAAATAAAATCTTCCTTCCATTGTTCTGGCAGAACCTACCATTTGCACCCATGTTAAAGTAGAATAGTTATAAAATACTATGCATTTCTAGTCTGTAGTTGTAATCACAGTAACTGACAATATATATGATCGATCTACGCATTATTCTCTTAATTATGTAATTATATCTAGAGAGACAGATAATATCAGACTAATCATGTTTTATTGAAGAATGCTTCATATACACTGCTAACTGGGAGGACTCTTGACATTTCAAATAGAATCTGAAATTCGAAATTGTGTTAATCAGGTCCTGAAGGTCTTGTACAGAAATTCCAAAAGGAATATCCTTCTCATCCAGCTATGAAACACTACCCTTCCCCTAGCTCTTGGCCCTAAATCTGCAACACAAAGCCTAACCCAACAAACTCCTCCGAGCAGATGATTTATAGTTTACAGTGAGAACGTAAGAACATCTTGGATAAACAACGCTTAAAGGCTTTGTGAAAAGAGCAACCGGGTCTGGGGATGGAATCATGTCTCAATGAACTATAAATGTCAATGAGAGGTCAGAGAGCATTGCTTTCAGCAAAGTCTACAAAGACACCATTAGGTTAGAATCTAAAATCCCATGTTTCCCCAAAACTGTTACTCTGTATGCTATATAGTAAGAAAATCATTTTGATCCTGAAACATACAGTTTCACTGACCTACTGGGAGGTGATTAGCACTGGCTAACTGGAAATTGAAGTTAAAATGAACTTTAAATCACGTGTTAATGCACCAGCCCAAATGCAAAAAGTTTCCTACAGAGACATGCATTATAGTTGGCAGCCGGTAACCAAAAAGCCCATAGTCACCAGAGGAGTATGTGGTTCTGGAGCTCTGAGAGGTTTTCACATATTAAAGAAATAAGCTTGTTGAGAATGGAAAGGAAATTTACTGTACTCCAGGGAACAGGTTAAAAATAGGGTGACCAGCCTTCCAAATATTTTTAGCCAATACTTTGTAATATTATTAGCCTTGGAACTAGTGAAAAGATTGATTTTAATAGCAAAAGCTAACAGAAAAGTTGGAAAGGGCTATGAGAAATGCCAAGTAATTTTTTTTAGAATATAGAAACTGGGGCGCCTGGGTGGCTCAGTCAGTTAATTCGGACCTTGATTTGGGCTCAGCTCATGATCTCACAGTTTGTGGTATTGAGCCCTGCCACGGGCTCTGGGCTGACAGAATGGAGCTTGCTTGGGATTCTCTCTCTCTCTCTCTCTGACCCTCCCCAGCTAGAACGCATGTGCATGCATGCTCTCTCTCTAAATAAATACACACTAAGAAATATATTAGAATATAGAAACAATTTTAGGTCTTAAATACAGAAGCGTGAAGGAGAAATATTACAAATACGTCTATTCAATTATTCAGTTTGGTCATGAGGTGATATAGGCAGCGAATTTTAAAGTCACAGAATAGCTTCTCCCTGTCAGGGAATTCCTCCAAACCCTGTTCTTCCTACTGCTCTGTGTATGCTGAAGGAATTTGAATTAATTTTTTTTATTACCTTAAGTAAAACAGTGTCAAAAGCTAAATGTCTGCAAGCTCCAGAATGATTAAATGCACCAAAAACCAAACTGTACTGTTCAAGTTTTATTTATGCTTTATAAAGTGATTTTCTTTAGCATACTAATAACCTAGGACTGCATTTCTCTCTTGCAGGAAAAAAAACTTGCAGATCTATGAATTCAGCGGCATTATCTGTTCCGCGTTTGTGCTAAAATGACCCTTTGTAATACACTGTCTTTGTCATTCCACAAAAAAAAATAAACATTCCCTAGATAAAGGTAGCATATTATTTTTTTCCTAATGCCATATAATTTATCCCAGTGACTGAAAGGAGTAAGTGGGGCTCCAAATCAAAATCATTCTGGAAAGCTAAAGTTGGACTACGGAAATTGTTATTCCAAAGTTAAGAGGAACCAAAAGGAAACAAAAGAGTCTGAGTTGCCGGTGAGATGAAACTGTACCTTGGGCATTAAGTAGCACTTCCTTCTTTCCAAGACAACCGGGGAGCAAAGAACAACTTCATTTACTTACATTTAGTCTTCTGGGTGGAGGTGGTTCCGAAGGATTGCAGAGTACATTTGAACAGGGTGGGCATTTGGTTTCATCGATCATCATGAAGGTATCATAGACACCATCCCCCAATCTAGTTGAAAGAATCACAGATAAACTCTGTCAGTAACTGAAGTATATACACTTGTATTTCCAAAACATTCTGTGTCTTTACTGCTTCACATCTGCCACAAATAACTAACACAAATAAATGTCTACGCTGCATTTTGGCACTGAATACAAACGACTGGGGTATTTGGCAGAAGAACAGAGACGACCCAGCTTTTCTTTTTTTTTCTTTTTTAAAAAAGGATAGCATTTCTAGGTTTGTATTTTGAAATAGTTAAAACAAGTCTTACTGTGTAAATGTTAACACTAGGGACTATCGGGGTGCCTGGCCGGCTCAGTCGGGAGAACATGCAACTCTTGATCTTGGGGTTGTGAGTTCGAGCCCCATGTTGGATGTAGAGATTACATAAAAATAAAATCTTAAAAAAGGCTAACCTGAGCAGGAAAAGAAAGAGAATAAAAAAAAAAAAAAAAGGCAGAGGTAACTGTATTCGAAAAAGTCAGAGTCTTGGATTCTAATCTCTGCTCTACCACTGGCTGGGTACTACTTTCTTTTCTGAGCTTGTTTTCCACATGTTATAATGGGAAGAACACTTCCAGTCTGCACGCTTCTACATCTTACAGGCAAGAAATAAAAAGCCTTCTTAGGGCTGTCTTCTTTTTATCATTTATTTACTTACCTACTTAACATCTACCTAACTTGTAGAAATGGACAGTAAATACTACAACAAATACTACAGAGATTCTCTAAATTACACAAGGTACTGAATTTCACTTCTTTCCCCACTCCTTTTTCTAGTGGATGGTGGAAGGTAAATGCTAAAGGATTAAGGACTATGTCTCTGTTCCTTCACACTGTGCCCCTGCCACAAAAGAGGGAGAGGACTTATTTAATCCACAAGATGGTCCTAGATAATGTATTTCATCTGCCACCAAGAACATGAATTTCCCAGTCATACACATCAGCCTTTCATCGTATCATTTTTACATAATAGACTACAAATACAATGATGATCACGAGGCTGCAGGGGGAGAATTTTTAAAAATCTTTTAAAACATGCTGAAATATTTCAGTTTTTCTTATTTCAGTATTTAAAGTTGCCTTTAAAAACTTTTGTAATTAGTTCTAGTTTTCTTAATTGATGTTATAGAAAGACAAGGATAATTAAAAAAAACAAATATTTTTGAAATGTTCTCTATAAAAACAGACACATTTTGACAGAATTTTATATATCTTTAATGGACACTGCTTCTCTGACAACCAAAAATTCTGGATGTGACTGACTCTTTGCCAACAGCATGAACATAATGAATAAAATGGGAAAGGCGTCCACAATCACAGAGAAAGAGAGAGACTGAAGACCTGGAAGAATTCTTATAAATAGGCAGAGGGAAATTACCGAAAGGAAGTCTGCACGCAAATGAGTGGGGGGGGGCGGTGTCTCTAGTCTCCTTTTAGGTGTAAAATACAATGCAAGGTGGAGAATCTCTCAAAATAGGATCCCCTGAAAGCCCTACTCAGCGCAACCCTTCACCTGCATATGCCAAGTCAGACCGCACCCCTCACGGCAAACCCCAAGAGTTCAGACCTTGGTTATTTGCTCTGAGCAACAGGGCTTCTTTGAAAGGTATTTGCTCCCTGCCTCTCCCGGTTTGTTAAAAAGCCCCACAAAAAGTCCCGGCTTCTTAGAGTTCCCTACCATATCTCTGATCTAGGGCTTCTTCTCCGAGCTCTGCTCCAGCCCCCTCCTCCGCTCACGATGAGCTGGGGGGAGGGGAGCTGATGAGACTAGAAGGGTGGGCCGGTCCCCGGGAGGAGATCAGACCCCTTCCCTCGTCTCTGCTACCGGGGGTTCACTCCATCTGAGCCCAGACCTTCCCCGTTCCCCAGCCTCTCCAGCCTGAGCCAGCCACCCACTCGGGGGACCCCCAGCCCGTTACCCTGCGCCGCCGTTACCTCCGCTGCTGGGGCGGGAGTCCGGCTCCGGGCGGCCCGGCATCCTTACGCCCGGGCCCGCGAGCTGTGCCTCCCATCCGCTAGCTCGGGACCCCCGGGGGGAGGGGCGGCGGTTGGGGGTCCGACGGGCAGGGTCCACCTGCGCTGGGGCGGCTGCCTCCGGGACCGCGACGCTTCCCGGGGGACTCTCGTCCAGACGCTGCAGCTCCGCGCGCCTTTGCTCGCGACTAGCCGCGCCGGGAGTGGGGAGAGGAGCGCCAGGGGCGGGAGGAGCGCCAGGGACGGGAGGGGGAGCGGCGCGGTCGCCTAGCAACAGCGGCACGCCCCGGGAACGCCTCTGCGCAGTTACGCGATGACGCCAGAGGGTGGGGCCCGAGGCCTCTCCCCATGGTGCGGCACTCGCCTCCACCCCCGGCGCTGGCTACGGTAGGTTCCAGGCTCGGCGTCTGTCGCTTACGCGGCCGGCGCTCTCTGGCAGCTAAGGAGGGTTGTTGGGGTCGCTGCGGCAGGAGGGAGAAAGGCCCCAGGGTAGGATTTGTGGAAGTAGCAGTTAGTCCCCGATTTCTGCCTCAGAAATGCGGGCGCGCCCTCAGCGGTCTACTGTCCTTCAGCACGTTGTAGCCCGAACTTCTAAAACCTCCCGTGAATATGAATTAAAAAAAAATGAATGAAAAGTGTAATTTCTTAGGCTTTCCCAAGGAGGGGCTTCTCCCCCCACCGTGGGGTAATGAAAGCAATAATAAAAACATAAGAAGCAATAATAAACCCATTTAGTGATACCGTACCAGCGTTTACGAACCTGGTTTTATTTAATCTCAGTGACTATAGTAGGTGACATCCCTCTTTTATAGATAGAAGTAGGATCCAGAACTTAAGCTGACACTTTCCAGACTGCCCTGCCATGGGATGCTACGGATGGTAGGGCGCAAAGAGCCATTTTACTGATGAAGAAACTGAGGCCAGAGGAGCCGTTCTTTCCCGAGATCTTGTAGTTGGAATTCCCAGCTTTCCTTCGGCTGCACCAGGTCCCGTGGAAGACGCTTCCTGTTTTTTTCCTCCAGGGAATATTTGGAGGATTTTTAATTCTTTTTCTGAAAAATGAAGAAACCTCAGGAACCCTAATATTAAGCAGATTTCGATCATTGGAACGAAAAGTGAGAGGGAAGGAGGTTAAAACAGAAGAATGCCAAGCGTTGTTTCCTTGAGCGTGGTATCTAATCGGATTTCCTAAACCCACAAAGCTCGAGGCCGACAGACCCTCCGGGAGAGAAACAAACGTTCCCAAAATGTCGAACAGGCGCGCCACCTGGTGGGGCTTGGGGACTGTTTGTCCCGTTCCAGCGTAGCGTAGTCCGTAAATCTGAAAATTTCCGTCCAAGGCTCATTTCCGTGTGATCTAAAGTCATATTCCCTGTTCTCATGCCTCCAAGTAAAAATGTCCTTAAGGATCCAAAGGTTTTCCACATTAAGAATGTGTTAGTTTGGGGAACTTCATTCTTTGTGACCAAAGTTGCTTTAGCTTCTCTATGATATAAATTTAAATAAAACTTCTTCCACCATGGTTCTTAAAGTTATTCTAATTTTATAAGCAAGCTTTTGTGGGTTTTGCCCCTCCAAGCCACACCCGCAGCCATCCTGCTTTCCTCTGAGTTTGTGTTAGGACTTTTGTTTGAAGAGCGGGTTCCATGGCAACAAAAAGTTGGACTAGGTTGTTGCTGAGGTCCTTCCAGCTCTAAGATTGCAAAATTCTATTAAATAATCCCTGTTCTTAGTACTTAGGTGGACACCCCTAGCCCACTTTAGGGCTCTGAACATTCGAATGGGACTTGCTCCTACAAGTTTTCTTGCCTCATTCTGAATCACCGCTTTGAGAGGACCGCATCTCCGGTTTCAGACGTACCTCTGTGAGCCACCCTGAAGCGTTCCTGCGCCTGAGGTGGGAAACGGAGCGTCCTTTATCTTTAGCCTGTTGTTCTCGTGGTCAGGGAAAGGAAGATTCCTTGCAGGTGCTGGAGCTTCACGGATCTCTGACCTTAGCAGTTTAAATACTTTCCAGTATTTCTTCAGAGTCCCTGTGTCATAACAATCCGGCTGGGGTAAAGTCCAGTGAGGATTCTAACAGGAGCTTCCACACCCCCTCTGAGCTGGTATCTTGTACCCTCTAGCTCGCGGGCAGCTTTCACACAGTTCATGTCCTTCCTTCCCCTTCCAGAGCCCCACTCAAAAGTAGTTCAACATTGCCATTATCTTTCTCCACATAGTTAAAGCCAGATTTAAAATGCTAACATGGATTAGCCAAATATATAAGATGCCTGCCTGACCTTTGAAACCAGTTCTCATACATCTGCAAAACCAGGAAACTGTAACAAAGGGACCAAAAAAATGGAGCTATTCCGGGGACTTCAAAAATCAATGGAACATTCGGAATGTGATCACAGCAGTTTCAAATGCATAAAGTAAGAAAATGTCCCTGTGGCCACATTCACCTTCAACTTTGTGATGAGATAGCTGTCAGTGGGTTAAATTTAAGATCGTTTCATTGCTATGAAGTATTCTTTACAGCATGCTATGCCAATACATAATATGACGGATGAATCACAAAATTGGAATGCATTTAAAAAATCTTTTGGAGAGAAATTCTCCCTTTCCCCCTAACTGTATTGACCTCAAATTTACCTAAGCCCCAGAAACATGTACCTGCTATTTTTTTCAGAAATACAGAAATCTAGCTCTTTGAAACACTAAAACCATGTCTTATTTTTCTGGAACCCTATAAATAGTCTGCCTGACCAGACCCCGAAAAGTCAGTTCAGTTTTTTCCAACTCTGCATTCAGTGCATTTGTGGAGATTAGGGTTCGGAATTAGGCAAATGCCATGTATCCTTAACTACCTGCTACCATTACAGCCTCTCCCTATACCTGCCCTTTAACAGCTCTCTGGCCACCCTGACCTTCAAGGCCCGTACAAGCACAGTACACTTCTTAAGCCACCCTTGGGCAGTAGAGGCCCCATGGGCCTATAGAGCAATGACCCATCCCCAATCCAGTGGCATTGCCTCAAGAGTAAGAGAAAGCCCACTCCCAAGGCCTCCCGTGGACCTGTTTCCTGTTGGGGTCCCCAGCTTCTGCTGCAATCAAGCCTCCCAAGTGTGTGTTATTGGAAGATACCCTGGCCAAGCGGCCCAGCCCTGCCTTAGCAAGGCAGTCCATATTCCTCCAGCTTTGCTTTGAGCAGGAGTATGGACATTGTGTAGGTTAAGGTTTGAAATTAGGTAAAGCTTATTAGGTAAAGCTAGGTAGGTATCCCCAATAACCTGCTCTTGTGACCCAGCCTTGCCCACCATGGTCCTTTTCCCCATTCCTCACTACCCTGACCTGTGCCGCCAGGACATATGTGTGCCACACCCATTAGCAGGCCTTTAGCTATGGAGGCCTATGGAGCTCAGAACAGATGCAAACCATCTGATTAGCCTCTGGGATGGAGGGAGCCACCACTTGAAAATGGTTCTGAGGTGGTAGCTTTAAACTGGCAACTATCAGTCCCTTGTGGACCCACTCTGCGGGAGTCCTGGGCATCTGCAGCGATCAAGGATCCCTTGCGTCCCCATTTGGACTAGCTGCCTGATGCGGTGCCTGCTGACAGGGTGTAAAGTAAGCATGTGCAGGCATACAGGGACCTGGAACAGGGCAAGTGTCCCGAGAGGCCTGATCACAACAGTGGAGTCTTGTGATTTCAAGGCAGCTGCCAAAGTCCAAGCCCTAACCTATACATAGGCGCTTATTCTCCCAGAAAGCAGAGCTGGAGGAATCGGACTGTCTTGCATACGATGGATATGGTGAGCTGGCTGGAATATCCTCAAAAAAGAGATATTTGGAAGCCTTAATTGCCACAGGAGGCCAGAACACTAGCAGAAAGCAAGTCCACATGAAGCCCATTCCAGGGGCCACCTCCACACGTGAGCCTTTGAAGGTGTTTGGGGATGAGCGATAAACGCTAGCTATACAGGACTGGAGAGCTCCGCCTGCTCTATGATGGCTGATGGAATGCATATGGTGCATGCACAGGACGTGTGGCCCAGGGCAAGTGTGGGGAAAGGCTGGATGACAGGAGCAAGCTCTAGGGAGTACAAAACATCAACACAATTCAAGGCATACTGTCCACCCCAAGGCAGTGAATATTCACCCAAGGCAGAGCCGGAGGTTTTTCGACTCCCTTGACAGGGTAGGGACAGGTGGCAGGCAGGACAGGGTATTCTTTATTAGGGGACACCTGGGAGTCATTGTTTCTGGTGAAGCCCAGGACCCCATTAGGCGCCAGGTCTACATGGGGACTGACTGTTGCTCATTAGCAGTTGCCACTACAGAGCAATTATAGGAAGGCTTCCCCAACATCGCTGGGGGTTTTACTACTGGTGGCTATGCTGGTAACTCTGCTGGTAGCCGGGGCCTGGCCAGAGTTCCATAGCGTTGAGGGCCAGGCCTGCTCAACTCTGACTTAGGGGTGTACTGCGCATGTGCAGGCAGAGCAGGTCAGGGCACCTGACCAGGGTAAGTGGAGAGGACTGGTTACTGGAGCAGGCTGTTGGGATTACAAGGCAACTGCCTAATTCCAGGCCCTGACCTACACAGTCACACATATCCCCACTGAAGGCAGAGCTGGAGTATCTGGATGGCCTTT
The DNA here is from genome assembly GCA_030068075.1 of Paguma larvata. NCBI lineage: Eukaryota > Metazoa > Chordata > Mammalia > Carnivora > Viverridae > Paguma > Paguma larvata. Next base: position 8,745,772 of record CM057840.1, on the reverse strand, counting down.
CCAGGGCATGATCATGCAGGCCGGTCAGGGACTTTTCCGAGAAAAGACACGTGGGAACCCAGCAGATACTAAGTCTATGTGGGGACTGATGGTTACTCTTTTTAGGGGTTGACACAGATGCAATTTTCGGGGGGTGGGCTCCCTCTATCTTTGAGGCTATTCGGGTAAAGAAGGGCCCTAGCTCCACAGGCTCTGTAAGCCCTGGCTGCCCAAAGTGGTACGGACTGTGGATGCACAGGTGCGCAGATAAGGTAGCCAGGGGCCTGAACAGGGCAAGTGTGGGAGGGGCTGGGTCACAAAAACAGGTTATTGGAAGTACCTGGCTGACATCTGCCTAGTTCCAAGCCTTAACGTGCACAAAGGCACCTATTCTTGCTGAAAGCAGAGCTGGAGGAATCTGGACTGCTTTGCCAGATCCGGCCAATAGCAGACACCTGGGAGCCTTGAATTGCTGGAGAAGCCCAGGACTTTGTTAGGCAGCCAGTCCATGGGGACTGTGGCCAGTTTAAAGGTGCCAGCTCAGAAAGATTTTTCAGGTAGTGGGCTTCCTCTAGCCTGGAGGATATTCACGTGGTTGGCTTCCCATCCAATCTCCAGAGGCCTGGAGGGCCCTGGCAGCCAAAGGCCTGCTGCTAGGGTGAGGCTAGGCATGAGCTGGCAGCACGGGTCAGGGTAGTCCGACACCTGGAGCAGGGCAATGTGGGGTCAGGCGGGTCACAGGAGGTGGTGATGTGGGGGTGCCTGGCATCTGCCTAATTCCAAGCCTTGATATACACAAATGATCAAATTCCGACTAAAGGCAGAGTTGGAGTAGACGGATGGGGCAGGCTGGCTGGCTGGGGTACCCTCCAATAAGAGGCACCTGTGGGCCTTAATTATTGGGAAAGCCTGACCCTATCAGGCAGCCAGTCCAAAAGTGGCAGACTGTTGCCAGTATCAAAGCTGCCACCTCAAAAGGATTTTCAAGGCTCCCATTACCCCGAAGCCATTCAGCTTGCTGGGTTCATGCTGGAGTTTCAAAGGCCTGGAATGCCCCCTGAAGCCCCCGGGGAAGCTGCCAGGGCGAAGACCTGGGCGTGTGTGGCTTTGTGCAGGTCAAAATAACTAGATACCTGTACCAGGGCAATGTTGGGGGATGCTGGGTCACAGGGAGGACACACTGGGGGTATGAGGTGTCACCCTAAAGTACAAAGCCCCCCTACCCATTGTGAACCTTTCCCCCAAAGGCAGAGCCAGAGGCTTTTCAACTGCCTTGCCACAAGGGGCCCGCAGTACAGCCTTTCCTCCGTTCAGAGACACGTGGGGGTCCTGGTTTCTAGAGAAGGCAGCATGTTCCCAGGGGGACTGGCTCTTGCCCACTCGTGGCTTTCAGCTCAGAGTGATTTTTCAGAAGGTGGGCTCCCTCCACAATGTTGGCTATGCAAGTGGTTGGGGCCTGGCTGGAGTTTCACAAGCTTGGAAGGCTGGGTCTGTCCAAGGTCGACATGTGGGATGAGTATTGGTCATGTGTGGAGTGCACAGGTCAGGGTGGCCTGGGACCTGGAACTATTGGGTGTACCTGCCATCCGCTTAATTCCAAGGCTTAAACTGTGGGCCCAGCCAGAGTTCTGCGGGCTTGGAGGGCCAGCTGGGTCTTCAGATACGAACTGTGCATGCACAGGCAAGGCAGGTTGGAAGAACCAACCATCTGTTCAGGGCAAGTGTTGGGAGAGGCCGGGTCACTGGAGAGGGCCCTGGGGGTTACAAGACATTTGCAGAATTCCAAGACCTAACCTACACGAATGCACATGTTCCTATAGAAGGCCTGACTGGAGTCATCCGGGCTGCCTTGCTGGGACTGGATTGTGTGGGCTGACTAGGGTACCCTCCGATATGAGACATGGTGAGCCTTGATGGTTGCAGAAGCCTGGAACCCCAGGAATGGGTGAGTAGCTAGGGGAACTGGCTGTGGTCGGTTAAAAGCTTCCACCTTAAAAAGATTTTCATGGGGGAGGCGCCTGGGTGGTTCAGTTGGTTAAAGTTCCTACTTCAGCTCAGGTTATGATCTCATGGTTCGTGAGTTGGAGCCGGATCTGCGCTGACAGCACAGAGTCTGCTTCAGATTCTCTGTCTCCCTTTCTCTGCCCTCCTTCCCCCTCTCCCCCATGCTCACTCTCTCTCAAAAATAAACATAAAAAAAAAATTTTTCACCGGAAGGAGCTCTACAGGCCTAGAGTGCCCCCTGCAGGCCAAGGCCGGCCGATACAAGGCAGGCTGCGCATGTGCGAACTACGCAGGTCAGACTAGCCAGGCACCTGGAGCAGGGCGGTATCAGGAGAGGCCTGGTGACTGGAGGAGGCTGTTGGGAGTACCTGGCGTTTGCCTAATTCCAAGCCTTAACCTACACAAGTGTGCACGTTCCCCCTGAAGGCGGAGCTGGAAGAATCTGGACTGACCTGCCAGGGTCGGATCGTGCAGGCTGGCCGGAGTAGCCTGCGATAAGAAACACCTGAGAGTTTGAGGGTTGCTGAAGCCTTGGACCCCAGCAGACAGTAAGTGCACGTGGCCATTCGGCGTCCCCCTCAGACCCATATCCGGATGGTGGACACCCTCTGTTTCGAGGCTATGCAGGTGGTTCAAGATGGGCACTAGCTATGTAGGTCTGAGGGCCCCACTGCCCAGGTGTGACTGATGAGGTTCGAATTGTGCATGCATGGGATGCCCATGACAGGGTTGCCAAGGACCTGAAATAGGGCAAGTGTCGGGAGAGGCTGGGTCACAAGAGCAGTTTTTGGAAGTACCTGGCATCTGCCAAATTCCAAGCCTTAACCTGCACAAAGGTGCCAATTCATGCTGAAGACAGAGCTGGAGGAATCCGGACTGACTTGCCAGAGTGGGGCAGGCTCAATGCTGGAGTACCTTCCCATAAGAGATGCCAGGAGGCCCTGATTGCTGGAGAAGCCCGGGACCCCACCGGACAGCCAGTCCAAATGGTCTGTCGTCAGATTAATGCTGCTGCCTCAGGTTGATTATCTGGGGGTGAGTTCTCTCCACCCTGGAGGCTAGCAGGTGGGTGGGGAACAGCCCGGGCTGCACAGGCCTGGAGGGCACCATCTGCCAAGGGTCAGCTGAAGGGTGCGTGGACTGCCTGTGCTCGGGCCATGTTGGTCAGCACAGCCAGGGATCTGAACCAGGTCCAGCTTCCGAAGAGTCTGAGTCAAGCAGCAGGCTGTTGGGGATATGTGGCATCTGCCTAATTTCAAGGTTTAACCCACACAAATGTGCACATTCCTGCTGAAAGCAAAGTTGGAGTTAGATGGAAGGGGCTGGCGAGCGGGGGTACCCTCCATTAAGAGACACCTGGGAGCACTCAAGTCTGAAATACCAGCACGCAGTCAGTCTGCAGGGCCACTGACTGCTGCCCGTTTTAGCAGCTGCCTCCAATCAATTTTTGGGAAATGGGCCCCTTCTGCACTCTTGAAGGTATGCAGGGTTTGAGATTGGGCACCAGCTCTATAGGGGTGGATGGCCCTCTTTACCCACAGGTGGCTTTCGGCATATGCATTGTGCATACAGGTCAGGGTAGCCAGAAGCTTGTACTCTGAGTGACAGGGCGAGTATATGGAGAAGCCAAATCACAGGTTAGGGCTATTAAGGGTATCTGGCATCTGCCTAATTCCAAGGCTTAACCTACACAAAGATGTATATTCCTGCAGAGGCTGTTTGGAAAACTCTGGACTGCCCTGCCAGCATGAGGCCAGGTGGGATGACCCGAGTACTCTCAATAAGAAACACCTGCGGGCTTTGATGGTTGGAGAAGACCAGGATCTCATTAGTAAGCCAGTCTAAATGGGGACTAGCAGTTACCAGTTTAAGCAGGAACCTCAGGAAGATTTTCAGGGGGTGGGCTCTCTCCACATTGGAAGCTAGCCAGGTAGTTCAGGACTGGTGTGAGTTCCAAGGGCTGGTCGGCGGGGTCTGCCTTGGGTTGGCCTACAGGGTGTGTATTACACATGCGTGGGACTCCCAGATCAGAGTAGCTGAGGACCCAGAACTGAGCAAGCATCTGGAGAAGCTGGGTCACTGGAGCAGGCTCTTGGGGTTACAAGGTATCTGCCTTATTCCAAGCTCTAACTTATACAAATGAGTATGTTCCCACAGAAGGCAAAGTTGGAGCAAGATGGAAGGGATGGTCTGACTAACTGGGGTACCCTCCAGTAAGAGACATCTGGGAGGCTTGATTGCTGCTAAAGTCCAAAAGAGTAGCGTACATGGGGACTGACCACTGCCAGTTTAAAGCTGCTGCCTCAAAGATATTTGAGGTGAGGCGGATGGGCTCCCTCCACCCTGAAGTCATTCAGGTGGTTGGGTTCAGGTTGGAGTTCCACAAGCCTGGAGTGCCCCTTGCAGCCCAGGACCGGCTGACAGGATGCAGTCTGCGCATGCACAGGCTCTGCAGCTCAGTGAATCCGGGGACCTGTTAAGGAGTAATGTCAGGCAAGGCTGAGCCTCAGGAGGGGGCTATTAATAATAAAAAGTGATGGCCAGGGCCCCTGGGGTGGCTCAGTCGGTTAAGTGTCTAACTCTTGGTTTCGGCTCAGCTCATGATCTCACGGTTCATGAGCCGGAGCCCGGTATCTGGCTCTACACTGACAGTTTTCTCTCAGAAGGCAGAGCTGGAGGTTTTCCAACTGCTTTGCCGGGAGGGACTGAGCCAGCAGGACTCAGGATATCCTCCATTAGATACCTGGAGGTCCTGGTTAAGTTCACACGGTGACTGGTTATTGCCCATTTGCAGCTTTCAGCTCAGAGCAATTTTCAGAAGGTGGGCTCCCTTCATGCTGGCAGTTATGCAGGTGGTTGGCACCCAGCCATAATTTCACAAGCTTGGCGGACTCTCAGGGTTGCGAACTGCGCAGGGTGCACAGTTCAGGGTAGCTAGGATCCTGGAACAGGACAAGTGACCTGTGAGACTGGGTCATAAAAAGGGGGCTATTGAAAGTACCTGGTGTGTGCCTAATTCCATACCTTAGGTTATACAAATGTACATATTCCCCATGAAGGTAGCGCTGGAAAAATCTGGACTGCCTTGCCAGGCAGAGAAGGGTGAAATGGCGAAGGTACTCTTCAGGAAGTGACAGCTCAAAGCTGTGGTTGCTAGAGAAGCCAAGGCCCCTATTGGGCAACCAGTCCAAATGGGGACAGTGTTTTACCAGTTTAAAGCTGACAGGGTGGGTACTGTACGTGTATGGGCTGTGCAGGTCAGGGTAGACATAGACAAAGTGGGCTAAGTCTGGGTCACAGAAGGAGGCTTTTGGGCATAACTGGCATATTCCTAATTCCAAACCCTAACCTACACATAATCCCCATTTCCCTTGAAGGCAGAGCTGGAGGAATCTGGAATGCCTGATCAGGGTTGGATCGGGCAGGCTGGCTGAGGTTGCTTCCAAAAAGAGATACCTGGGAGCCTTCATTGCTGCAGAAAGCTAGGATCCCAGCCGACAGTAAGTACACCTGAGGACTGTCACCCATTTCTACGGCTGCCTCAGAACAATTTTGGGGGGTTTCCTTCCACCCTTGAGGCCATGCAGGAAGTTGGGGATGAGCCCTCACTCCACAGGCCTGGAGGGGACCTGGCTAGCCAAGGGTGGCTGACAGGGAGCAGACTGCTCATACCAGGAGGCGTAGGGCAAAATCACCAGGGACCTAGAACAGGGCATGGATGGGTCATAGGAACAGCTATTGGGGGTGCCTAGCATCTGTCTAATTCCCAACGTGAATCTACACAAATGCACGTATTCCCCATGAAGGCTGTTTTGTTTGGGGAGGCAAATAACACTCAGAGACTGATTTTGTCTTTGCCAACAATGTATTTAACAATGGTTCACTGTGAGAATTTCACAAACCAATAGCATACAAGAGAATGTCTTTTCATTAGATAATGCAGAAATAACATACTCCAAACCGATGTTAGATTAATCACACTATTGTTCCAGGAAAGGAGAGATGAAAGGAATAAAGTCCAAATACAACTCAGGTATATCTTTACAGGAATTGGTACCCAGGAGAGACAGCTTAGCCAACTAGAGCTGACATCAGCTGCCAGTGCTAAAGTAAAATTCCCATGTTGCTTGGGTTCCTTGCCAATACGATTTTCGTAGGGACACTATATGGCTTTTACCATTGCCTGTAAAAGTCATGTTTATGGAGGCAGGAGCTAATTGCCCCATGGTCTCTGAGAGTCCATTTAGTTATTTATTTAGAGAGCATGAGAGCGAGAGAGTGTGCGCGTGTAGGAGAGGGGCGGAGAGAGAGAATCCCAAGCAGCCTCCAAGCCCAGTGCAGAGCCTGATATGGGGCTCAGCCTCACAACCATGAGATTATGACCTGAGCTGAAATCAAGAGTTGGACGCTTAATCGACTGAGCCACCCAGGCACCTCTTGAGAGTCTTTTTAGATCAGTGAAGTATTACTGCCTCGCCCAGACCAAACCCTCTCAGATAGTCCTCACGATCCTTCAGCAAATTTAGTTTAATGTCCCCTTGTCTTAGTTGCTTATTCATATGTTTTCCATGGTAAGGCCCCAGGGGCCCCCTCAGCAGCTGAGTTACTAAGTTCTCATGAGTGAGAACAGGTAAGATGGTGACATCTTGACACAACTTCATTGTTCTATCAAAACAACTTCACTTCTAAGAACAACCTTATTTTTGTCTTTGTTGTAAACAAGTGGATTTGAAATCCTGCCAAACCAATAGACAATGGTCTACCCTGTGATTCAAATCACTCACACACTAATTAATACTAAGAGTCTAAGGTCCTGTACAAATCTAAACTAACAAAACTATCAATCCACCCCATGATTCTACATGACTTACAATATTAATCACAAATAGTCATAATTGGAGAGTAGTTTTCCTTTGACAAACATTCTTTTTTTAAAATTTTTTTTAATGTTTATTATTTTTGAGAGAGAGAGCAAGCAGGGGGAGGGCAGAGAGAGAAAGGGAGACACAGAATCTGAAGCAGGCTCCAGGCTCTGAGCTGTCAGCACAGAGCCCAACGTGGGGCTCGAACTCATGAACTTTGAGATCATGATTTGAGCTGAAGTCGGATGCTTAACCGACTGAGCCACCCAGGCGCCCCTGACAAACATTCTTTAACATCATAGCTTAATGACCAGTTTAAAACAACTATATTCTTAATATTTTTGAGATAAGCATAACAAAGAACTCTTTAATGTGGTACCATGTTTAATCTCCAAACAACCAAAAGGTAAGCTCTTGAACCACTCAGTTTAATGTCCTTGACAAATATGTTTCCTAGTGAAGATCATCTTTATAAAGCTCCAGAGGGCACAAGCTTGCATAGCTCTACCAAGCATGTGTTCTATTGCTACAACCCTAGCATTTAAAAAAAATTGTAACCCTAGGATAATTTTATTTTTCTATTTTAACCCTAGCATAATTTTATTTTAACCCCGGCTGTCATTATTTTAGGGAATGCACTTCAATTCCTGAAGTGATTTTGATTTTATTAATCTTCCAAATGGGCCTTTCCTTAGGTTTTTTAATGTATGATTTACATTTATTAGATTAATTTGAGGAAATTCAGTGTGAAACATTTTTCTGGTTACTTTAATAGCTCTTTATCTTTTATTGACCTCAAATAATATCTTTTTTGTTCTATTGACACATTCATTACCTGTTGTATTTTTACCTATCACATCATGTTGTAGTTTCCCCTTGACCTCATTAGGTTTGGGTGAGCTTTGGCTTAGAGCGTGCTATCCTGGTCCAATTTCCTATGTTAAATATAACTGGTGGGGGAGGCATCAAAGCCATAGTCATAGGTAGTTGTACTTATGCCAGAGGTATATCCAGAAGTCCAGCAATAATAAAGGCATTTTGGTTCTATTCCAGCAGTGTATCCTTAGGAACACATTTTATTTCTATTATAGGGGGTCTGCCCATGACCTTCACTCTCTCTTTTGATATTGGGAAACAACAAATGTAGGTGACCCAATGTCATGTTTTCTTCTTCTTTTTTTTTTTTAATTTTATTCTTGAGAGAGAGAGACAGAGCATGAGTGGGAGAGGGGCAGAGAGAGAGAGAGAGACTGAATCTGAAGCAGGCTCCAGGCTCTGAGCTGTCAGCACATAGCCCGACGTGGGGCTTGAACTCATGAACCGCGAGATCATGACCTGAGCCAGAAGTCAGAGGCTTAACTGACTGAGCCACCCAGGCACCCCATGTTTCTTCTTTAAATTCCACCATTTTAATTTCACAGTTGCCCAGAGAATTAGAGCCATTAGGATGTGTGATATCTACTTCACTTCTGGTTGGGCTCTTATCTTAGGCAGCCAGTATTGCCTTGAGATTACAGCTGTCCTAAGACTACTCCACATATCAACCATTCCTAACTGTAACATTGACGATTAACAGTTAGAGTAACATGTTTTGTGTTTTTTTTTTAGTATTATTGTTAGTGTTTTTCCAGCTGCTTTATGTCAAATTTCCATTGCTTTATTTACTTTTGTGTGAAATTTGTTTTGTCGTATACTGCAAATGTTTCCATCTATGTACCCAATAACGACAAAGATACCATTACATGTGTGTTAAATTGAGATTGGTTTCAGAAATTGAAAACTTAATGTGGTTTGATGGATTTGGAATTGAGAAAAAGCGGCTGCCATTGTTGCTCCAGTTAAACCTACTGGTCCAACAAGGAGCTATAAGGGTTTCCTTCCTTTCAGTGAATCTGTTTTTGGCATCCATTGTAAACTGAGCATAAATGAAGATGGATAAAACTCAACACAATTAAGGTATCTGTACCTAGCTAGAAAGTCCTATATGTTAAATTTCAAGGTATAGGTTACTATCGTAGGATAGACTGGAAGAGGTTTTATTAACATAGATTCCCATATTCTTGGGGCAGAAATCCGTAATGTGAGAAAGAAGCCTGATATATGCCACAAAGGATGATGATATATGTTACATGCTAAGTTTTCTATGTTTCTTATGTGTCCCTGTTTTTTTAATGTTTATTTTTGAGAGAGAGAGAGACAGAAAAAGTGTGAGTGGGGGAAGGGCAGAGAGCGAGGGAGACTTGGAATTTGAAGCAGGCTCCAGGCTCTGAGCTGTCAGCATAGAGCCAGATGCATGGCTTGAACCTGTGAACTGTGAGATCATGACCAGAGTCAAAGTTGGATGCTTGACTGGCTGAGCCGCCCAGGTGCCCCTCTCTTAGAGTCTGTACATAATATCCACAGATCTATCGTTCACATAGTTCATTCCTATCTATTGTTTTCTAACAGGTGAATATGGGTTAAACAGTGTAAATTCGGAGTGTAATAAATGATCAATTTTTGGCCTATTTATATTTAAAAATATAATTACCCATTCTGTGTATTCAGCATCTGCTCTTTTACAATAAAATGCTAGCACACAAATCAGGAACTAAATCCAGGTAATTTTCAGAATCTCTGTAATATGTCCAATGCTGCCTCAATTCACTATGATAAAAGTACAAAATTCAGTACCTGGTTGCCTTAGTATGTATGCTGGATTATAATACCAAAAGCCAGTTAGTAGTTCAGGCCAATCTTCATCCTCCACGTCAATGTCTAATAGAGTTGTTGTTCAGAATCCTTGTTGATTCTTATGGAGATTAAAATGGAGGTTGCCACTGTTTCATCAGCTTCCCCAAGTATTTAGTGTCTCTACAATTAAAGCTTTCCCAATGAGTAGATAGTGTGGACAGTGAAGGACGGGGTGGAGAGGTTGGGTTTGGTGATGCTGGTGGTGTTGATGAGTCCTCCGTTGCAATAAGGTGACTAGACTAGTGGTCCCTGGAGAATGCAGAGGATGTCATAGACAGTGGAGTTGTGCTGGACCAGAAAGTGGCATTCCAATTCAGAACACTGGCACGGCTGCCATTGCTGGAGCTGCTAGAGGAGTATCCCTAGCTGTAATGAGCATAGTATCCAACAGCGAGCAATGGGCTAGAGTATTGCCAGCAGGCAGCATGCTGCACTGACCCGCTTAGTCATCTTAATAGGGTTAAAGATGCATAGTGGATTTATGCCAGCCAAAATAGTGTCCTAGACATTTTTAATTCCTTCTTGTTCTTGCCACACAAGGCTATCTATCATTATTATGTACCTTATTGCCAATATTCTTTCTAGCATAGTCACCCTGCATCACGCTAGGCTAAATATTAGGCATCTAGTATCAGTACAATAAAGATGGTGTTCTTCATGCCTGACATTTTTATAGAGTCATCATATTATTTTCTTTAATGCGATGTAATATAGTTTTTTCTTCAGTCATCCAGTAGGTTTTATTGATGGCAGGTGCCATAATTTCCCCATTACTATATACATCATTATGTTTTTTGTTGTTTTTTTTTTAAATGAATAGTTTTCTGTCTCATTTAGATTCTGGAGTTTGTTAGTGTTTTTATCTGTGTAGGTGTTTGCAATATTAATTTGATAGTTTTTCCATTCTTTCTGTATTTATGGTTTAGAGATCTTGCCACCTCTCAGATTGGTTTAGTCCAAGCTTTTATATGAGGCTTTTTAGTCAGCTTCTGCTTGAGTCAGTCATTACTCAAGTCATTGCATTTGACCCAGACGTGGTAGGGCTTGTAGGTTAAGTGCTTTGTATCTTATTATGCTTTGTTCTTAGCCCATTCTTGTTCTTGCTTTCCTTTGAAGTGGGGGCCCTGATCTGATCGGGATACCACAGCAAGCAATCCAGATTTCTTATGCTCTGGTGGTGTATTTTTGATCATTTTTCCTGCAAGGATAGAGTAATCCTCTTCCTGACCATGTGTCTACAAAGTGCATGCATATATTTTATCCTCTGGTACAGACAAGGGTCCTATACAGTCATTTGTATAATCTGGAAGGGTCTGTCTGCTTCTTTGACCTTACATGCAGTATTCATTAGTGACCTCCAAACTTTAAACTTTCAGCCATTCCCACATTTCTTAATTTGCAATTGGAGGTATTTGGTAGGCATATACATGTTTCTTTTCCTAATCGTGTCCTAGTGCTTTGTGTCCCCGCATGATTTGTTTGGTGATATGTGCCCATGCAATGATCCAATCAATTGGCATATTTGTGTGCTCAGGTTTTATGTTCCATTGTTCTGCTTGTTAATATATGGTTGCGTTTTGAATTGGTTTCTTCCTTAGTTATGAATCATTGTGATTTTGTTAAATTTTTGGAATTTTGGCCTCTTAGTTTTCCTAGTGAGTTTGTCTCTCTGGTCATTAAGTTTCATTCCTTCAGCCTTGTCTTTCTGATGTGCAGAGACACGTGCGATGAACATGGAGATGTTAGCCAGTGCTACTTTCTGCCATTTCCTTACTCCATATGTTCATATTTCTGATTTTCCGGTCATTTCCCCACTATGTTCCCATCCAAAGAACTATTCCAATAGCTATTTCCTGGGGGTCTGAGAAAGATATAGGTCATTCTGATTTTCTTTAACAGATTGTTCAATAGCCAATTTTATGGCTATTAATTCAGCATATTGTACTGATTTTCTCAAGCCTGAATCTGACCGGGTTAGACCATTGTTAGTCCTCAAGGCCACTGGCTGCCAGTATTCTCCAGATGGTGTCATGGAGGCTGATCCATCTATACACCAGGCATTATGGAGTGCCAGGGACCAGGGCAGTCCCCATTGCCCAACTGCTGGAGCTTGGCTTACCCTCAGGAATTCTGGTAAGTCTACTATTGAAACAGTGGAGATTTTCTCAATTCACACAAAATTGACCCTCAATCCATTTGTCCTGCTTGGACATATCCATTTCCATGTTAGGACTTTTTATGGTCAGGAGTAGCTTTCTCTCTATTTGCCAGGGGTCTGCTTTACCCACTCCAGAATAGACTGTTGTAGCTTAGGTGTGATTAATTTGTTTTCTGTTAGTGGCTCTGTATTTTGTAGGGCTCACAGAGTTCCTGGGTGAGCCTTTAATTGGTCAATCTCTGTTCTTGGACCATAGGAACTTCTTAGTCCAAAATACAGTTGGGTAATATTTGTGGGTCCTCTGGTGCTTTAGTCCACAGAAATTATGTTGCAAACCCTTGTGAGGGTAAGCAGTCTGGTTTATATCTAGAGTCCTCATGAGCTTGTCCAGTGTATTACAGGTTTTGACAGCATTTTTCAAATAAGTAAAGGCTGCCTTAGATGGGTCTCCCTCTCAGTTCCCTATTCTTCCTAGTTATTTCATAAATGTGCTTTAATATCCTCAGATGTGGTATGTGCTGTTTCCAATATCCAAACAGTTGTTCTCAGTGTCTGAGCTGCTGCTTTTGTGGCACAAATGGAATGCAATCTAGCGTGTCTGTGACTGAGGCTGGTATTTTCTGGGGCTTAATGTCACGACCATGAGATCATGAGTTAAGAGTTGGGTGTTAACCAACTGAGCTACTCAGGCATCCCTATTTTTATCTTATTTTTTAATTGAAGTACAGTTGAAACACAATGTTACATTAAGTTTAGGTGTACAACACAATTATTTGACAACTCTATAGGTCATGTCCTGCTCACCACAACTGGAGCTACCATCTGTCACCATACAATGCTATCACCATACCACAGACTATATTCTCTATGCTGTACCCTTTATCCCCTTTAATCCCCATGACTGATTCATTTCATAACTAGTAGCCTGTACCTCCTGCTTCCTTTCACCTGCTTTGTGCATCCCTCCACCTCCTCCCCTCTGGAACCATAAGTTTGTTCTCTGTATTTATGAGTCTATTTCTGATTTTGTTTTTTAGATTCCACATATCAGTGAAATCATACAGTATTTGTCTTTTTCTGACTTATTTCACTTAGCATAATATTCTCTAGGTCCATTCATGTTGTCAAAAATGGCAAGATCTTATTCTTTTTTATGGCTAAGTAGTATTCGTTATCTACCTATCAAATCTGTATCCACCTATCTATATCTGTATATATCTTTGCTTAATATGCTCGATACCTACATTAATTCTCTTGGCAAGAATCTTGCTGTTACTTAGTTTACAACAATGCTAACAGCATGCTGGGTAACATTGTAGACTCTTCCAGTTTTGCCATTGTCACATTTCTGTGACATGTCACGTTGTGGCATTCGTTTTGAACAGTGCCCATTCCCTTGATATCTACAATATCACATTAAAAAAAAGTTTTTTTAATGTTTATTTATTTTTGAGACATAGAGACAGAGCATGAGCAGGAGAAGGGCAGAGAGAGAGGGAGACAAAGAATCCGAAGCAGGCTCCAGACTCCGAGCTGTCAGCACAGAGCCCAACGCGGGGCTTGAACTCACAGACCGCGAGATCATGACCTGAGCCGAAGTTGGCCGCTTAACCAACTGAGCCACTCAGGCGCCCCTGCAATATCACATTTCTTATAGACTTGCAAGTATGTGGCCAAAGGAACAACTCTATGTTTTCTAAAAGTCCTAAAGAACATATAGCAGGTGCCTCTCCTTTTTCCTTTTGTGTTGGTCATTTTGGCAAATTACTGGAAGATGGCCAAAAGGAAGCCAAATTAGTGTTTTTGTTTGTTTTTGGTAAATACCCAATATCAGAACTATTGGATCATATGGTATTTCTATTTTTAATACTATTTTCTCCAGTGGTCGAATCAATTTATATTCCCACCAACAGTGCTCAAGGGTTCCTTTTTCTCCACATCCTCTCAAACACATTTTGTTTCTTGTCTTTTTGATTTTAGCCATTCTAACAGGTGTAAAGTGATATCTCATTGTGGTTTTTGTTTGCATTTCCCTGATGATGAGTTGTGTTGAGCATCTTCACTGTCCATTGGACACCTACATGTCTTCTTTGGAGAAATAGCTATTCATATCTTCTGCCTACTTTTAATTGGATTATTTGACCTCTGGTGTTGAGTTGTATAAGTACTTTATATATTTTGGATATAAATCCCTTATCAAATCTATTATTTGCAATTATCTTTTCCCATTCAAAGGTTGCCTTTTTGTTTTCTCAGTGGTTTCTTGGCTGTGCAAACCATTTTATTTGTTTTTTTGTGTTGTTTTTTTTTTATGTACTCCCAATAGTTTATTTTTGCTTTTGTTTCCCTTGCCTCAGGAGACATATCTAGAACAATGTTGCTATGGCTGATGTCAGAGAAATTACTGCCTGTGTTCTTTTCTAGGATTTTTATGGTTTCAGTTTTTACATTTAGGTGTTTAATCAATTTCAATTGTATTTTGGTGTATGGTATAGGAATGTGGTCCAGTTCATTCTTCTGCATGAAGCTCTCCCGTTTTCCCAGCACCACTTATTGAAGAGACTGTCTTTTCCCCTTTGTACATTCTTGCCTCCTTTGTTGTAATTAATTGACCATATACCTGTGGGTTTATATGTTCTCTTGATCTATGTTCAATTTTAGTGCCAGTACCATAATGTTTTGATTACTACAGCTGTGTCTTAAAATTGTGACACCTCCACCTTTGTTTTTCTTTCTCAGGATTGCTCTGGCTATTCAGGGTCTTTTGTAGTTCCTTACATCTTTTAGAATTATTCTATTTTGTGAAAAATTCTGTGGGTATTTTAATAGGAATTGCATTGAATCTGTATCTTGCTTTGGGTAATATGGACATATTAACAATATTCTTCCAATCTATGAGCATGGAATGTCTTTTGATTTCTTTGTGCCATCTTCAGTTTCTTTCATCAGTGTTTTATAGTTTGTGAAGTACAAATCTTTTACCTCTTTGGTTAAGTTATTCCTAGGTATTTTATTATTCTTGGTGCAATTGTAAATGTAACTTTGTTGTTACTGTATAGAAAACCTACCAATTTCTGGGTATTTAATTTTGTATCCTGCTACTTTACTAAATTCATTAATTATTTCTAATAGTTTTTTTGTATAGTCTTTAAGATTTTCTATTTATAGATCATGTCATCTGTGAATAATGACAGTTTAACTTCTTCCTGACCAATATGGATGCCTTTTTGTTTTTTGTCTGATCGCTATGGCTAGGACTTATAGTAATATGTTGAACAAAAATGGCAAGAGTAGACATCCTTGTCTTGTTCTTGACCTTAGAGCAAAAGCTCTGAGTCTTTCACTATTGAAGATGTTCTTAGCTCTGGATTTTTCATATAAGGCCTTTATTATGTTGAGGTATGTTCCCTCTAACCCCATTTTGTTGACAGTTTTTAATCATAAATGGCTGTCGAATCTTGTCAAAAGTTTTTTCTGCATCTATTAAGATGATCATATGATTTTTATCCTTCATTTTTTGATGTGGTGTATCACACTGATTGATTTACAAACATTGAACCATCCTTGCATCCCCAGAACAAATCCCACCTGATCATGCTAAATGATCTTTACAGTGTGTTGTTGTATGCAGTTTGCTAATATTTTGTTGAGGATTTTTGCATCTGTGTTTATGACGGATATTGGCCTTTAGTTCTCTTTTTTGGTGGTGTCTTTGGTTTTGGTATCAGGGTAATGCTGGCCTGATAGCATGTATTTGGAAACTTTCCTTCCTCTTCTATTTTTTTGGAATGTTTTCTTTTTTTTAATATTTATTTATTTTTGAGACAGAGAGAGACAGAGCATGAGTGGGGGAGGGGCAGAGAGAGAGGGGAGACACAGAATCGAAGCAGGCTCCAGGCTCTGAGCTGTCAGCATAGAGCCCGACGCGGGGCTCAAACCCACAGACCGCAAGATCATGACCTGAGCCGAA
This sequence comes from Paguma larvata, assembly GCA_030068075.1. NCBI lineage: Eukaryota > Metazoa > Chordata > Mammalia > Carnivora > Viverridae > Paguma > Paguma larvata. Next base: position 8,730,066 of record CM057840.1, on the reverse strand, counting down.
GTCGGACGCTCAACCGACTGAGCCACCCAGGCACCCCTATTAACTGTTTTTAAAATGTCTGGTGGAACTCCCCTGTGAATCCATCTGGTCCTGGACTTTTTGAGTAGTTCTGTTTCGTTACTTGTAATTGGTCTGTTCATATTTCATGTTTCTCCCTGGTTCAGTTTTGGAAGATTGTGTTTCTAGGAATTTATTTCTTCAAGCTTGTAGTTTGTTGAGATACATATTTTTTGTAGTATTCTCTTATAATCCTATGTATTTCTTGGTGTCAACTGTTAAACCTCCTCTCTCATTTCTTTTTTTTTTTTTTCATTTATAATAGTTTATTTTCAAATTGGTTTACATAAAACACCCAGCGTTCATCCCAACATGTGCCCTTTTTTAATGCCCATCACCCCCTCACCCCCCCATCCCCCTCACCCTCAGTTAGTTCTTAGTCTTTGAGAGTCTCTTATGTTTTATCTCCCTCCCTCTCTGTGTCTTGTTTTTCTTTCCCCTCTTCCCCTCCCCCTGGTTTTTGCTTAGTCTCACAAAGTCCACCTATTCGTGGAAACATATGGTATCTGTCTTTTTCTGACTGACTTATTTCACTTAACATAATACCCTCCAGTTCCATCCATCTGGCTACACATGGCCAGATTTCATTTTTTCTCATTGCCACATAGTAGTCCATTGTATATATGTACCACATCTTCTTTATCCACTCGTCAGTTGATGGGCACTTGGTCTCTTTCCATGATTTGGCTATTGTCGAAAGTGCTGCTATGAACATTGGGGTACACGTGCTCTTTGCATCAGCATTCCTGTGCCTCTTGGGTAGATTCCTAGCAGGGCTATTGCTGGATCATAGGGTAGCTCTATTTTCATTTTTTTGAGGAACCTCCACACCGTTTTCCAGAGTGGCTGCACCAGTTTGCATTCCCACCAACAGTGTAGGAGGGTGCCTGCTTCTCCACATCCTCGTCAGCATCTATAGTTTCCTGATTTGTTTATTTTAGCCACTCTGACTGGTGTGAGGTGGTATTGCAGTGTGGTTTTGATTTGTATTTCCCTGATGATGAGTGACATTGAACATCGTTTCAAGTGTCTATTGGCCATCTGAATGTCCTCTTTGGAGAAGTGTCTATTCATACCTTCCGCCCATTTCTTTACTGGGTTGTTTGTTTTTCGGGTTTGGAGTTTGGTAAGTTCTTTATAGATTTTAGATATTAGTCCTTTATCCGATATGTCATTTGCGATGATCTTTTCCCATTCTGTTGGTTGCCTATTCGTTTTGTTGGTTGTTTCTTTTGCTGTGCAGAAGCTTTTTATCTTGATGAAGTCCCAATAGTTCATCTTTGCTTTTAATTCCCTTGCCTTTGGAGACGTGTCAAGTAAGAAATTGGTGCGTCTTAGGTCAAAGAGGCTTTTTCCTGCTTTTTCCTCTAGGATTTTGACGGTTTCCTGTCTCACATTCAGATCTTTTATCCATTTAGAATTTATTTTTGTGAGTGGTGTAAGAAAGTGGTCTAGTTTCATTCTTTTGCATGTTGCTGTCCAATTCTCCCAGCACCATTTGTTAAAGAGGCTGTCTTTTTTCCATTGGATACATTTTCCCGCTTTGTCAAAGATTAGTTGGCCATATACTTGCGGGTCCATTTCTGAGTTTTCTATTCTATTCCATTGGTCTATGTGTCTGTTTTTGTGCCAATACCATACAGTCTTGATGACTACCGCTTTGTAGTAGAGGTTAAAGTCTGGGATTGTGATGCCTCCCGCCTTGGTTTTATTCTTCAGTATTATTTTGGCTATTCGAGGTCTTTTGTGGTTCCATACAAATTTTAGGATTGTTTGCTCTAGCTTTGAGAAGAATGCTGGTGCAATTTTGATTGGGATTGCATTGAATGTGTAGATTGCTTTGGGTAGTATTGCCATTTTAACGATATTTATTCTTCCAATCCATGAGCATGGGATGTTTTTCCATTTCCTTGTGTCTTCCTCAATTTCCTTCATAAGTTTTTTATAGTTTTCAGTGTAGAGGTCTTTCACATCTTTGGTTAGGTTTATTCCTAAGTATTTTATGGTTTTTGGTGCAATTGTGAAAGGGATTAGCTTCTTTATTTCTCTTTCTGCTGCTTCATTGTTGGTGTATAGAAATGCCACCGATTTCTGTACATTGATTTTGTATCCTGCAACTTTGCTGAAATCATGGATCAGTTCTAGTAGGCTTTTGGTGGATTCCGTCGGGTTTTCCATGTAAAGTATCATGTCATCTGCAAAAAGTGAAAGTTTGACTTCCTCCTTGCCAATCTTGATGCCTTTTATTTTGTTTTGTTGTCTGATTGCTGATGCTAAGACTTCCAACACTATGTTGAATAGCAGTGGCGAGAGTGGACACCCCTGTCGTGTTCCTGATCTCAGGGGGAAGGCTTTCAATTTTTCCCCATTGAGGATGATATTAGCTGTGGGCTTTTCATATATGGCTTTTATGATGTTTAAGTATGTTCCTTCTATCCCGACTTTCTCGAGCGTTTTTATTAAGAAAGGATGCTGTATTTTGTCAAATGCTTTTTCTGCATCTATTGACAGGATCACATGGTTCTTATCTTTTCTTTTGTTGAAGTGATGTATCATGTTGATTGATTTGCGAATATTGAACCAGCCCTGCAACCCAGGGATGAATCCTACTTGATCATGGTGGATAATTCTCTTTATATGTTGTTGGATTCGATTTGGTAGTATCTTATTGAAAATTTTTGCATCCCTATTCATCAGGGATATTGGCCTGTAATTCTCCTTCTTTGCTGGATCTCTATCTGGTTTGGGAATCAAAGTGATGCTGGCTTCATAGAATGAGTCCGGGAGTTTTCCTTCCGTTTCAATTTTTTGGAACACCTTGAGGAGGATAGGAATTAACTCTGTTTTAAATGTCTGGTAAAATTCCGCAGGAAAGCCGTCTGGTCCAGGGCTTTTATTTGCTGGGAGATTTTTGATAACTGATTCTATTTCTTCACTAGTTATGGGTCTGTTCAATTTTTCTATTTCTTCCCGTTTGAGTTTTGGTAGCGTGTGGCTATTTAGGAAGCTGTCCATTTCTTCCAGATTGCCAAGTTTGGTGGCATATAATTTTTCATAGTATTCTCTGATGATTGCTTGCATCTCTGAGGGATTGGTTGTAATTTCTCCCTTTTCATTCACGATTTTATCTATTTGAGTTCTCTCTCTTTTCTTTTTGAGAAGCCTGGCTAGAGGTTTGTCTATTTTGTTTATTTTTTCAAAGAACCAGCTTTTGGTTTCATTGATCTGTTCCACTACCTTTTCTGTCTCCATATGGTTAATTTGTGCTCTGATCTTAGTTATTTCTCTCTTTCTGCTGGGCTTGGGTTGTTTTAGTTGATCTGCTTCTAGTTCCTTTAGGCGTGCTGTTAGAATTTGTGTTATTGATTTTTCTTGTTTCTTGAGATGGGCCTGGATTGCAATATATTTCCCTCTCAGGACTGCCTTTCCTGCGTCCCAGAGCGTTTGGATTGTTGTATTTTCATTTTCATTTGTTTCCATGTATTTTTTAATTTCTTCTCTGATGGCTTGGTTGACCCAGTCATCTTTTAGTAGGTTATTTCTTAGCTGCCATGTTCTTGGATATTTTCCAGGCTTTCTCCTGTGGTTGATTTCAAGTTTCAAAGCATTGTGGTCTGACAGTGTACACGGTATGATCTCAATTCTTTTATATTTATTCAGAGCTTCCCTGTGCCCCAGAATGTGGTCTATCTTGGAAAATCCTCCTCTCTCATTTCTGATTTTATTTAAGTTTGTCCTTCCTCTTTTTTTCTTGTTGAGTCTGGCTAAGAGTTTGTCAATTGTATTTATCTTTTCAGAGAGCCAGCGCTTGGTTTCATTGATTTCTCTCTCTCTCTCTCTAAGTCTCTATGTCATTTATTTCTTCTCTGATATTTATTCCTTTCTTCTACTCACCTTGGGGTTTGTTCTTCTTTTTCTATTTTCCTTAGGTATAAAGTTAGATTGTTTGTGTTTTTCCTTGTTTCTTGATGTAGACCCATTTTGCTATATACTTCCCTCTAAGAACTACTTTTGCTGTGTCCCAGAGATGTTGGACCATTGTGTTTTCATTTTTATTTTTATCACTGTATTTTTAAATTTCTTCTTTGATTGTTTCATTGACCCATTAGTTGTTTAGTATCATATTGTTCACATGTTTGTGTTTTTCTGTTTTTTTTTCCTTGTGATTTATTTCTATTTTCATACTCTTGTGGTTGTAAAAGCTGCATTATATGTGTGATTCCAATATTTTTTTTAACTTATTGGGGCTTGTTTTATGGCCTAATATGTGATCTATTCTGGAGAATTATTTGCATGCACTCCAAAAGAATGTTGTCGTTTTTGGATAGAATGTTGTGTATATATCTGTTATGTCCATCTGGTCTAATGTGTCATTCAAAGACCTTGTTTCCTCATTGATTATCTGGATGATCTATCCATTAATCTAAGTGGGGTGTTAAAGTCCCCTACTTTTATTGTATTAACATTGATTTCTCTCACTATATCTATTAACATTTGCTTTATATATTTAGGTGCTTTAGTGTCGTGCACATAGATATTTATAATTCTTATATCCTCTTGTTTATCCTTTTATCATTATGGAGTACTCTTTCATCATTATGGAGTACTCTTTCGTATATGTCATTACAGTCTTTGTTTTCAAGTCTATTTTTTCTGGTATAAGTATTGCTACCTGACTTCTTTTTCACTTCCATTTGCATGGCTAATGTTTTTCCATCCCTTCATTTTCAGTATATGTCTGAAATGTATGAGGTGAATATCTTTTTTTTTTAAATTTTTTTTAATGTTTATTATTTTTGAGACAGAGACAGAGCATGCGTGGGGGAGGGGCAGAGAGAGAGGGAGACACAGAATCCAAAGCAGGTTCCAGGCTCTGAGCGGTCAGCACAGAGCCCGACGCGGGGCTCGAACTCACGGACTGCGAGATCATGACCTGAGCCGAAGTCCGACGCTCAACCAACTGAGCCACCCAGGCGCCCCTGAGGTGAATATCTTATAGGCAGCATATAGTTATTGTTTTCCACTATCCTGTGTCTTTTAATTGGGGCATTTAGGCCATTTATATTTAAGGTAATTATTGTAGATAGGTACTTATTACCACATAAAATTTTTGTTTTTAGGTTGTTTTTGCATCTCTTTGTTTCTTCTTCTCTTCCTCTCCTTGTGATCCATGAGTATCTGTAATGTTTTGTTTGGCATTCTTTCACTTTATTTTTCATATATCTGTCGTAGGTTTTGGATTGTGGTTACTATGAGGTTCATACATAACATCCTAAGTAAATAACTGTCCATATTAATTTGATGGTCGTTTAATTTCAAACAGGTTCTAAAAAAATAAAAACAGAAAAAAATCTTTTTTCTCTCTTTTACCCTTCCCTTTTTAATTTCTTCTCCATGTTTTATGTTTATGTTGTCATATTTTTATTCATATTTTTCTGATGTCTGTGTGGCCATTTCTTTTCCACTTAATGAAGTCCCTTTAATATTTCTTATAAGGCTCGTTTAGTGGCGATGAACTCCTTTATCATTTCTTTGGGAAACTCTTAATCTATCCTTCAAATCTTGAGGATAACCACGCTGGATAGAGTATTCTTGGTTGTAGGTTTTTTTTTTCTTACAGCATTTTGAATATATTATGTCATTTCCTTCTGGCTTGCAAAGTTTGTGCTGAAAAATCAGCTGCTGGTCTTAGAGACTGTTCCCTGTAGGTAACTTCTACTTTTCTCTCTCTTACTGTATTTAGGATTCTCTCTTCATCTTTAACTTTGACCTTTTAATTATGTGCTGTGTGTGGTGTGAACATCTTTTTTGAGACTGAGATTCTTGAACTTCGATGTCAAGATTTCAGTTATTATTTCTTCAAAAAATTTTTAAAGTTTATTTTCAGAGAGGGAGCACATGCATAAGCAGGGAAGGGGCAAAGAGAGAGAGAGGGAGAGAGGGAGAGGGAGGGAGAGAGAGAGAGAGAGAGAGAGAGAGAGAGGGAGGGAGAATCCCTAGTGGGCTCCTCACTGTCCGTGCAGAGCCCAAAGTGGGGCTTAAACTCGTAAACCATGAGATTGTGACCTGAGCCAAAATCAAGAGTCAGATGCTTAACCAATTGAGTTACCCAGGCGCCCCTCTTCAAATTTTCTGCACCTTTCTCTCTCTTCTTCTTTCCTAGGACACCATAATGTGCATGTTTGTTCACTTGCTGTTGTCCAAGAGATTTCTTAATCTATTCTTATAGTTTAAAACTCTTTTCCCTTTTTGTTGTTCAGCTTATGTACTTTCCATTACCCTATCTTTCAGATCACTGATACATTCTTTTAAATCCTCTAATCTACTGTCAATTCCCTGAAGTGTGTTTTTTATTTCAGTTATTCTATTCTTTAGCTCTGATTGGTTCTTTTAAATATTTTCTAGCTCTTTACTGAAGGTCTCACTGAGTTCTTCCATTCTTTCTTTTTGCCCAGTGCAAATCTTTATAATCATTAATGTCTTTATCAGCCATATTGCTTATCTTGTTTTTACTTATTTTTCTTAAAAAAAAAACTTTTTACAGTTTAATTAATTAATTAGTTAATTAATTAATTAAGAGAGTGAGAGAGAGAGCACAAGCGAGGAGGAGCAGAGAGAGGAGAAATAGAATCCCAAGAGGGCTCCATGCTATCAGAGCAGAGCCTGATGTGGGGCTTGAACTCACAAACTGTGAGATCATGACCTGAGTGGAGATCAAGAGTTGGATGCTTACCCAACTGCATCATCCGGGTGCCCTTGTTTTACTTATTTTTCTTAGTTTTTTCTTTCGGAGCATATTCTTCTTCTCCCTACTTTGCTTGATTTTTCTGTAGTTTTTTTTCTCCATTTTAGGCAAACAGATACTTCTAAAGTTGATGGAATTGTCTAGTGTATGGTGACCCCTATGCAGACTGTGTGTGCTCAGTGACTTTTGGTGGCTGGTTGGAGCTGTGGCTGTAGTGCTAGTTACTCTTTTAAACCGTGGCTTTTTACAGAGATAATAAAGAGGAAAAAATAATTACATAAAAAGTAAAAAAAAAAAATGAAAAATAGAGAAGAAACAAAAGAAAAGAAAGCACAAGAAAGAACAAAACCAAAAAGAAAAAAAAAACAGAAGACAAATTTTAAAGAGTAAAAAAATAAAATAGTAAAAGTTAAACCACAACTTGTTTTTTTGCCCCAACACCGCAGGGCAACTGGCACAGGTTTGTGAACCCTGGGCTCACTGAGATTGGAAACTCACTGTGAGCTGGACCTTGCTCAGGTATGGATTTTTAAGATGAAGGGAGAGAGAACGTTCCTATAATTTCTTGGCCCTTTTAAATATGGCTTTTTTTTTCTGTGTCCCAACATGACCAGGGCTGGTGTGGGCTTCAGGTCTCTGGCCTTGTTGAGGTTGCGTGCTTCCTGTGATCATCTGACCTGCCAGTTATGGCCTCAGGACCTTCCAATTATGGTGTCTGAACCAGCCCCTTATGGTAGCCAGACCCTACTCTGGTCTGGGCTTTTGAGGTTGAGGTAGAGAAAGCATTACCACAATTCCTCAGCCTTTTAAAACCATAGTTCTTTTTCCAGTGTCCCAGTGCATCCAGGGCTGGTGTGGGCTTGTGGACCCTGGGCTTGCTGAAGCTGCAAGTTCACTGACATGATCGGACCTACTGTTATGGTGTACAGAACCCTCCTCTGGTCTAGGCTCTTAAGGTGGAGTGGGAACATAAACCATGTGGTTCTCTAGTCCCTCTGATCTGGAGAGCATCCTGCAGGTCCTCTGCCACTTGGTAGACTTCTAGTGTTGTCTCCTTTATATATAGTTGCTCTTTTAAATGGCGTGAGTGTGTGTGTGTGTGTGTGTGTGTGTGTGTGTGTGTGTGTTCTGTGCCCAAGGATAGAGGAATCTGTTCCTGGTCCCTCAGTACTATCCCTTCCCACTGCAGTTTGCAGCATTGGGGGTGCGTGTTCTCTTTGTTACCATGTCTCCATCTCTCTTGCTGTTCTGTCTTCGGCTGTTCATTAGCTGTACATTCAGCTCTCAAGATTACAGTAGAAATTGTATTAATAGGTGTAATTTGGTGTGTTCCATAGAGGAGATGAGTTCAGAGTCTTCCTACATCCCCATCTTTTTCTTTTTTAATTTTTTAAATGTTTATTTACTTTTGAGAGACATAGAGGCACAGCATGAACAGGGGAAGGGCGGAGAGAGAGGGAAACACAGAATCGGAAGCAGGCTCCAGGCTCTAAGCCGTCAGCACAGAGCCCGACGCGGGGCTCGAACTCACAGACTTCGAGATCATGACCTGAGCTGAAGTCGGCTGCCCAACCGACTGAGCCACCCAGGCGCCCCCTACATCCCCATCTTGAACCCCAGAAGTCCCAGATTGAACACTAATATCCTCTTGAGGCTAAGAAGCCAAGCCAAATACTGGTCATCAGATTATACCTGCAATACCTATAGATTTGGGTTACTTTATCTCTTCTTGAGGTCTTTAAAATATCCTGAGTTTCTTATACCTGCCAGGAAGTAACCTTCTTTGTTTGCCTGGTAAGGCTACTAGGAACTTTGTAAGCAAGTATCAGGCTGATTTTCCAAGAGGCTTTTTATTGGCTCAGTAGAGTCAATCTTAGTTCCTGAAAGGTTCTGGTCATATCTGAGTCTATGTGTTTTTCTTTCAAATATGACATTCTAGTCAAAGCCTTGGTAATATAACCAATGTTTGCAGTGGTGTCCTGTTACAAGAACAGAGTCTTATGAACTTATGCAAATAAGTATATTGACATGAAAACATAAGAATACTCATTGAGAGTTTCTTCATTCTGGAGGGGTCAGGCAGGGAGAAAAAGATACATATTTCAATTCTGTTTATATAGGTATCACTTACCAAATTGCTATAAGTGTAACAATACACTACACTTCAAGATAATAACTAAAATTATAACTGATAACATACCAAGACATAGCACATTTAGCTTAAAAGGAAAGGTCTTTTTAATATTTAGAAAATAAAATTTAAGGAACCAGCAATATTTCAAACAAAAAGTCACGATAATTATAATTTTCATTAGTTTTCAGCCCCATGTAATTAATATTTGTTGATCTTAGCCTCATAAAACTACTTTAAGAAGATATCAGTTTCTCCATTAGAATTCTGTAAATTCTTACTCAGTTCAGTAGTATGATGTTAAAGTTATTAGAGAACTTTATTCTAGAGTACTTGTCTTAGACTTTTCCCTGAATCTCCTTGAAAATGAAACACTATTGCAAAAGCATCAGAGTAAAACAATAACTGTCAATGACAGAGATAAAAATGGCAGTGGCTAAAGATTTTATTAGTTATTACCATGAAGTTGGCAAGGAAATTTGATTATTCTATATTACACTACACTTCAATATAATAACTAAAATTATAACTAATAACATACTAGGACATAACAGATTTCTAGGAGTTTCATATAATTTCTAGAACACTTACCTTTATATATATTTACACAAATATAATCTAGAAGGTGTAGCATCACTTGTTTGACAATCTTTCTCATGTAATTTAACATATCAAATATGTCTAACATATTTAACATCCCTCTTTTATGAGAAGAAAGTCTGAAATTTTCCAGAGACCCTCTAGAAATTTCAAATTTTATTTTGGGGTCAAAAGATATCATCTTAAAATTTGTTTTGGGAAAGTTCATAAAAGAAACCCAAAGTGTTTGGACATTTGATTAAGTATCATTTCAGATCATTATAAAACAATATTTAGTTATCCATTTAACCAAAGCAGCAATTAAAGACTTTGCAGGCAGATGTAGAAAGTTACATTGTTGTAAAAAGGCTTAACTCTTTTTTTTAATTGAAGTATGGTTGACTCACAATGTTACATTACTTTCAGATGTACAACATAATGATTGGACAACTCTGTGCATTACACCATGCTCACAAGTGTAGCTACCCTCTGTCAGGATACAACAATATTACCATATCTACCGAATTTGCTTCGTCTCCTCATAACTTATTTATTTTAATACTGGAAACTGTACAACCCATTCAGCTTCACTCATTTTGCCCACCCCAGGGCTCCTCTGGCAACCATCAGTTTGTTCTTTGTATCTATGGGTCTGTTTCTGCTTTCGTTTATTCATTTCCTTTATTTTTTAGATTTCACAGATAAGTGAAATCAGATGGTATTTGTCTTTCTTTATTTCACTTAGCATAATACTGTCTAGGTTCAGCCATGTTTCTGCAATGGCAAGATCTCATTGTTTCATATGGCTGAGTAATATTCCATGATGTACGTATATATATAAGCCACTCCTCCTTTATCCATTCATCTATCCATAGACCATAGAGCTGCTTCCAATCTTGGCTATTGTAAATAATGCTGCAGTAAACATAGGGGTGCATATATATATATTTCGAATTAGTGTTTTTGTATTTCTTGGGTAAATACCCAGTAATTACCAGATCATGATTTTTAATTTTTTGAGGAAACTGCATACTGTTTATCTTATTGACTGTACCAATTTGCATTCCCATCAACAGTACATTTTTCCTCCACATCCTCAATACCACTTGTTTCTTGTGCTTTTGATTCTAGCTATTTCAACAGGTGGAAGGTGATAGTTCATTGTGGTTTTGATTTGCATTTCCCTAATGATTAGAGATGATGAACATCTTTTCACGTGCCTGTTTGTGATCTTTGGATCTTTGGAAAAATGTTTGGGTCCTCTGCCCACTTTAAAATTAGATTTTTTTTCTTCATTGGTATTATATGCATTCTTTATATATTTTAGATATTAACCCTTATTGGATATATCATTTGCAAACATCTTCTCCCATTTAGTAGGTTGCTTCTTCATTTTATTGATGGTTTCTTTTGCTCTGCAAAAGCTTTTATTCTGGTGTAGTCCAAATGGTTTATTTTTCCTTTTTTTTTCCCCTTTGTCTTAGGAGACCTATCTAGAAAAATGTTGCTAAGACCAAAGTCAAGGAATTTTTTTTGTAGGAGTTTTATGGTTTCAGGTCTCACATTTAGGTCTTTAGTCCATTTTACATTATTGCGTATAGTGTAAGAAAGTAGTCCAGTTTCATTCTTTTGCAAACAGCTGTCCAGGTTTCCCAGCACCATGTATTAAAGAAACTGTCTTTTCTCTGTTGTATATTGCCTCTTTTGTTGTAGATTAATTGACCATATAAATGTGGGTTTATTTTTGGACTCTGTTCTGTTGATCTGTGTCTATATTTGTTTCCATACTATACTGTTTTGATTACTATGGCTTTGTAGTATATCTTAAAATATGGGATTTTGGTATCTCCTGCTTTGTTCTTCTTTCTCAATATTGCTTTGGCTATTTGGAGTCTTTGTGGTTTCATACACAATTTAGTATTATTTGTCCTACTGTGAAAAATGCTGTTGATGATTTGATAGAGATTACATTGAATCTGTAGATTTCTTTGGGTAGAATGGACATTTCGATATTATTTCCTCTTGTCCATGAGCACCGAATATCTTTCCATTTGTCTCATCTTCAATTTATTTCACCATTGTTTTATAGTTTTCAGAATACAGGCCTTTCACTTCCTTTGTTATGCTTATTCCCAAGTATTTTCTTTTTGGTGCATTTGTAAATGGAATTATTTTCTTAATTTCTCCTTCTACTTCCCTATAAGCATATAGAAATGACTAATTTCTGTGTAGAATTTTGTATCTTGCAACTTTATTGAATTTATTACTTTTAATAGGTTTTGATGCAGTCTTCAGGATTTTTTTTTATGCATAATATATGTCATCTGCAAGTAGTGACCGTATAACATGTTTCTTACCAATTTGGATGCCTTTTATTTCTTTTACTTTTCTGATTACTGTGGCTCAGACATCCAGTACTATATTATTTCATAAAATCGGTGAGATTGGCATCCATATCTTGTTCCTGATCTTAGATGACAATTTGTTTATCACCATTGTGTATGATGTTGGCTGTGGCTTTTTCATATACGGCCTTTATTTATATTCAGGTGTATTCCCTTTAAACCCACCTTAGCAGTTTTTTTCTTTTTATCATGAAATGATGTTGAATTTGTCAAATGATTTTTCTGCATCTATTGAGATGATCTTTGAGTTTATTCTTTGTTTTGTCAAGTGGTGTATCACATCAGTTGCATTTATGAATATTGAACCATCTTTGCATCCCTGGAGTAAATCCTACTTGCTTGTGGTGAATGATCCTTTTAATGGATTCTTGAATGTGATTTGCTAATAATTTGCTGAGGGTTTTTTTTGCATCTTTGTTCATCAGGGATATTGGCTTGTGGTTTTCTTTCTTTGCGATGTTTTTGTCTGGTTTTGGTATCAGGATAATGCTGGTCTTGTAGAATGTATTTGGAAGCTTTTCTTCCTCTTCTATTTTTTGAAATAGGTTGAAAAGAATAGGTGTTAACTTTTCTTTTAATGTTTAATAGATTTCACCTGTGAATCCATACAGTCCAGGACTTCGGTTTGTTGAGAGTTTTTGATTATGAATTCAATTTTGTTACCAGTAATTAGCCTGTGCAAATTTTCTATTTTGTATTGATTCAGTTTTAGAAGATTACATGTTTCTGTGAACTTTCCCATTTCTTCTGGTTTGTCAAATTTGCTGGCATATAATATTTCATAGTATTATAATCCTTTGTATTTCTGTGGTATTGGTTTTTCTGTTTCAGATTTTGTGTTCTCTATTTTGTAATGAAGCAAAGAACCAACTCTCGATTTCATTGGTGTGTGTGTGTGTGTGTGTGTGTGTGTGTGTGTTCTCTGTTTCATTTCTACTGATATTATTTCCCTCATTCTATTAACTTTGGCTCTGTTTGCTTTTCTTTTTCTAGTTCCTGTGTGTAATGTTAAATTGTTTATTTGAATTTTTTCTTGTTTTTTGAGTCCTGTTTTGCTATAAATTTCTTTCTTGGACTGGTTTTGCTGTGTCCCAAATATTTTCCACTGTTGTGTCTTCATTTTCATTGGTCTCCATGTATGTTTTGATTTCCTCTTGAATTTCTTCATTGACCTATTGGCTCTTTAGTAGTATGTTGTTTAGCCTACAGGTGTTGTGTTTTTTTTCCAATTTTTTTTTGTTACTGATTTTTAGTTTCATATTGTTGCAACTGGAAAAGATGCATGATATCCTTTCCACCTTTTAAAATGTATTGAGACTTGTTGTCTAACATGTGGTCTATCTTGGAGAATGTCCATGTGCACTTGAAAAGCATGTGTATTCTTTTGTTTTTGGATGGACTGTTTTGTATATATCTGTTAAGTTCATCTGGTCTAATGTATCATTAAAAGACACCCTTTCTTTATTGATTTTTCTGCCTGGATGATCTGCCCATTGGTGTAAGTGGAATGTTAAAATCCCCTACTTTTCTACTATTACTGTCAATTTCTCCCTTCATATCTATTAATATTATTTTTCTTCAAATTTTAATTTAAATTCTAGTTAACATATAGTGTAACATTATTTTTAGTAGTAGAATTTTGTGATTCATCACTTATGTATAATACCCAGTGTTCAACACAAGTGCCCTTCCTAATATCCTTTAGCCATTTAGCCCATACCCCAGTCACCTCCATACATCAACCCTCTGTTTTTCTTCATAATAATCCCTTATGGTTTGTTTCCCTCTCATTTTTCCCCCTTTCCATATGTTCATCTGTTTTGTTTCTTAAATTCTACATGAGTGAATCATATGGTATTTTTTCTCTGCCTTATTTCACTTAGTATAATACACTCTAGCCCCGTCCATGTCCTTCCAAACGGCAAGATTTCATTCCTTTTGATGGCTGAGTAATATTCCATTATATATGTATGTGTGTGTGTATACACACACACATATACACACCACTTCTTTATCTGTTCATCGGTCGATGAACATTTTGGCTCTCTCCATAGTTTGGTTACTGTTCATAATGCTGCAATAAATGCTGATATGCATGTACCTCTTTGAGTCTGTATATTTGTATCCTTTGGGTAAATACCTAGTAGTGCAATTGCTGAGTCATAGAGTATTTTTGTTTTTAACTTTTTGAGAAACTTGCATACCATTCTCAAGAGTGGTCGCACCAGTTTGCATTACCAACAGTGCAAAAGGCTTCCCTTTTCTCTGCATCTTCGCCAACACCTGGTGTTCTTTTGTTGTTAACTTTAGCCATTCTGACAGGTATGAGATGGTATCTTACCATGGTTTTGATTTGTGTTTCCCTGATGAGTGATGTTGAGCATCTTTTCATGTATCTATTAGCCATCTGGATGTCTTCTTAAGAAAAGTGTCTATTTATGTCTTCTGCCCATTTCTTCACTGGATTATTTGGTTTTGGGTGTTGAGTTTGATAAGTTCTTTATAGATTTTTGTATACTGACCCTTTATCAGATCTGTCATTTGCAAATATTTTCATCTATTCCAATGACTGCCTTCTATATTTGTTGATTGCTTCCTTCACTGTGCAGACGTTTTTATCTTGATGAAATCCCAATAGTTCATTTTTGCTTTTGTTTTCCTTGCCCCTGGAACATGTCTAGTAAGATGTTGTTACAGCAGAGGCTGGAGAGGTTGCTGCCCATGTTCTCCAGGATTTCGATGGCTTCACATCTAACATTTCTGTCTGTCATCATTTGAATTTATTTTTGTGTATGGTGTAAGAAAATGGTCCAGTTTCATTCTTCTGCATGTTGCTGCCCCAGTTTTCCCAACACCACTTGCTGAAGAGATAGTTTTTTTTTAATTGGATATTCTTTCCTGTTGTGTCAAAGATTAGTTGACCATATAGTTGTGGGTATAGTTATGGGTTTTCTATTCTGTTCCATTGATGTGTGTGTCTCTTCTTGTGCCAGTACCATACTATCTCGATGACTACAGCTTTGTAACGTAGCTTGAAATCCAGAATCATGATGCCTCCAGGTTTGTTTTTCTTCTTAAACATTGCTTTGTCTACTCAAGGTCTTTTATGGTTCCATACAAATTTTAGGATTGTTTGTTTTAATTCTGCCAAAAATGCTGGTGCTATTTTGATAGGGATTGCATTAAATGTTTAGATAGCTTTGGGTAGTATAGATATTTTAATAATGTTTGTTTTTCCAATCCATGAGCATGGAAAAATTTTCTGTTTTTCTGTGTCCTCTTCAGTTTCCTTCAAAAGTTCAGGGTACAGATCTTTTACCTCTTTGGTTAGATTTATTCCTGGGTATATAATTGTTTTGGGGGCAATTGCAAGTGGGATTGATTCCTTGATTTCTTTTTCTGCTGCTTCATTATTGGTGTACAGAAATGCAACAGATTTCTTCACACTGATTTTATGTCCTGCGACTTTGCCAAATTCATGTGTTCTAACAATTTTTTGTTGGAGTCTTTTGGGTTTTCTACATAGAGTATCATGTCATCTGTAAATAGTGAAAATTTGACTCCTTCCTTGCCAATTTAGATGCCTTTATTTATTTTCATTGCCCGATTGCTGAGGCTAAGACTTCCAGTATTATGTTAAATAGTAATGGTGAGAATGGACATTACCATCTTGTTGCTGACCAAAGAGGAAAAAGTTCCCAGTTTTTCCCCATCGAGGATGTTAGTGGTGGGTCTTTCATATACAGCCTTCATGATGTTGAGGTACATTCCATATATCCCTACTTTCTTGAGGGTTTTTATCAAGAATGGATGCTGTATTGGGGCACCTGGGTGGCTCAGTTGGTGAAGCTTCTGATTTTGGCTCAGGTCATCATCTCGCAGTCTATGAGCTTGAGTTCTGTGTTGGTCTCTGTGCTGATAGCTCAGAGCCTGGAGCCTGCTTCGAATTCTGTGTCTCCCTCTCTTCCCCTCCCCTGCTCATGATCTGTCTTCCTCTCTCTCTCAAAAATAAACAAAAATTAAAAAAAAAAAAACGGATGCTGTATTTTTGTCAAATGCTTTTTATTCATCTATTGAGAGGATCATATGGTTATTTCTCTTATTAATGTAGTATATCATGTTGATAGATTTGCAAATATTGAGCCAGTCATGTAGCAGCCAGGAATAAATCTCACTTGATCATGGTGAATAATTCTTTTAATGTACTGTTGAATTCAGTTTAGTAGTATCTTATTGAGAATTGTTGCATCCATGTTCATCAGGGATATTTTAGTGAGGTCTCTGATTTTAGAATCAAGGTAATTCTGGCTTGTAGAATTAGTTTGGTAGTTTCCCTTCATTTCTATTTTTTGAAACAGTCTGAGAAGAATAGGTATTAACTCTTCTTTAAATGTCTGGTAGAATTCCCCTGGGAAGCCATCTGGCTCAGAACTATTGGGAGATTTTCAATTACTGATTCAATTTCTTTGCTGGTTATGGGTCTATTCAATATTTGTATTTCTTCCTGTTTCAGTTTTGGTAGTTTGTGTGTTTCCAGGAATTTATCCATTTCTTCCAGATTGCCCAGGTTGTTGACATGTAATTTTTCACAATATTCTCTTATAATTGCTTCTATTTCTGTGGTGTTGGTTGAGATCTCTCCCCTTTCATTCATGATTTTATTTATTTGGGTACTTTCTCTTTTCTTTCTGGCTAAGGATTTATCAGTTTTATTAATTCTTTCAAAGAAGCAGCCCTTAGTTTCATTGATCTATTCTACTGGGTGTTTGTTTGTTTCTTTGTTTCTATATAATTTATTTCTGCTCTCATCTTCATTATTTCCCTTCTTCTGCTGGCTTTGGGCTTTATTTGCTGTTCCTTTTCTCGCTCTTTTAGGCGTAAGGTTAGGTTGTGTATTTGAGACCTTTCTTGCTTCTTGAGATAGGCACAAATTGCAATATATTGCCTCTTTGGACTACTTCTGCTACATCCCAAAGGTTTTGGCCTGTCATGTTTTCATTTTTCTTTGACCCCATGTACTTTTCAATTTCCTCTTTAATTTCCTGGTTAACCTATTCATTCTTTAGTAGAATGTTCTTTAACCTCCAAGTATTTTTGGTCTTTCCAACTTCTTTCTTGTGGTTGACTTCAAGTTTCATAATGTTATGGTCCGAAAATATGCATGGTATGATCTCAGTCTTTCTGCACTTGTTGAGGGCTGATTTGTGATCCATTATGTGATCTATTCTGGAGAATGTTCTGTGTGCACTTAAAAAGAATGTGGATTTAGCTATTTTAGGATGGAATGTTCTGAATATATCTGTTAAGTCCCTCTGGTCCAGTGTGTCATTCAACAACAAGCCATTGTTTCCTTGTTGATTTTTTGCTTAGGTGATCTGTCCATTGCTGTAAGTGGAGTGTTAAAGTCCACTACTATTATCGTATTGTTGTCAATGAGTTTATGTTTGTTATTAATTGATTTATATATTTGTTTGCCTCCAAGTTGGAGGCATAAACATTTATAATTGTTAGATTTTTCTTGAGGGATGAACCACTTAATCATGATGTAATGCCCTTCTTCATCTCCTATTACAGTCTTTGGTTTAAAATCTAGCTTTTATGATATATGTATGGCTACTCTGGCTTTCTTTTGGTATACATTAGTATGATAGGTGGTTCTCCATCCCCTCACTTTCAATCTGCTGATGTCTTTAGGTCTAACATGAATCTCTTTAGACAGCATATAGATGGGTCTTGTTGTTTTTATCCATTCTGATACCCAATGTCTTTTGATTGGAACACTGAGTCCATTTACATTCAAGGTGATTATAGAAAGATATGAGTTTAGTGCCATTGTGTTACCCGTGAAGTTGGTGTTTCTCTTGATGTTCTCTCTTCTTTCCAGTCTTTGTTGCTTTTGAGTTTTTGTTTTTCCCAGAGAGTCCCCTTTAAAATTTCTTGCAGGGCTGGGTTAGTGGCCATGAACTCCTTTAGTTTTTGTTTGTCTGGGAAACTCTATCTCTCCTTTTGTTCTGAACAACAGCCTTGCTAAATAAAGTATTCTTGGCTGTATATTTTTCCCATTTAACATGTTGAGTATATCCTGCTATTCTCTTCTGACTTGCCAAGTTTCTGTGGACAGATCTGCAAACCTGATCTGTCTTCCCTCGTAGGTGAAGGACTTTTAGGATTCCTTCTTTGTTTATTTTGTGAATTTGACTATGATATGCCTTGGCAATGGCCAGCTTTTGTTGAATTTAATGAGAGTTCTCTGTGCTTCTTGGATTTTGATTTCTGTGTCCTTTCCCAGATTAGGGATGTTTTCAGCTATAATTTTCTCAAAGTTTATTCCTCTTTTTATCTCTTTCTCTTTTCTGGAATTCCTATGATAGGAATGTTGTGTGCTTTAAGGAGTTGCTGAGTTCCCTAAGTCTACATTCATGATCCAATACTTTTGTTTGCCTCTTCTTTTCAGCTTCATTATTTTCCATAATTTTATCTTCTATATCACTATTTCATTCCTCTACTTCATCTATCCTTGTTGTCATTGAATCCAGTTCGGTTTGCATCTCAGTTATGGTATTTTTAATTTTGGCCTAATTTGGCTAATTTTTAATTTGGCCTAGATTTTAGTTCTTTTATCTCTGTGGTATGGGATTCCCTAGTGTCTTCCATGCTTTTTTTCAAGCCCATCTGGCAGCCTTATAATTTTTTTAAATTCTAGTTCAGACATCTTACTTTTATCTGTATTGATTCTCTTCACCATTACCGCTTCCTGTTCTTTCTTTTTGGGTGAATTCCTCCACCTTTTCACATTGTCAAGGTAAAAAAAAAAAAGGAAGCTAGATCCTAGATGTGTCTTGTTTTGCTTGTTAAAAGAAGCTAGATCCAAAAATATATATATAATTTTAAAAAATTAAATAAAAAAATCGTTTTCTGTATCCTAAGGTGGTTGGGGTAAAGGACAACAAGAGCAGCAAAGGAAGCTGGATTCTATATCCCCTAGAGCTGAGCTTTGTATCACTCTATGATTAGTAGACTTGGTGTATGCTAGAAGTTTGTGCTGGTCTTCTGGTGGTGGGGCTTGCTGTGCTGATTCTCAGGTGGACTTGCCCTAGTGGAGATGCACCTGCAGATCATGGGGAGCGAGGCTTGGTGTGATAGCTCCAGCTTCCATTTGGTGGCACTGTTTTGCTCACTGATGTTGGTCAGTGCTGATTGGGGGAAGGGGGAGTGAAAATGGCATTACCCTGCTCTTTCATGCCTGAAGCAGGGAGCTCACACCTGCTGCTCTTCAGGAAGCCCTCACAAAAGAACAATCAATCAACTCTCTTGTCTCCTGGCTTCTACTAGGTCCCCACCTTCACCCTGCCTGTGTCTGAACTGTCTGCCTGTCAGGCAGCATGGGAGGGGACTCCTGTGTTTTATCTCTGGTGCAAGACTGGGTTTCAAAACTCCAAATTTTAGAGATTCACGTGGTATGGACCATGCTGATCGTCTGGGGGAGGGTCTCGCTCACTGTGGCCAATGCCAGCTGGTCCCAGAAATCTGCATGACCTGCAGTGGCTCTGAGTTTATGGTAAAGCACTGCAGAAAGCCGGCACCAAAGCTTGTTGCCCTCAGCTAGCATCCCCATTCCTATTTTAGTGAATGGGGTAGCTTAATGGCAACCACCATTTTTTGCCCCTGGAGAGGCCATGCCATCTCTCCCAAATGCACTCCAAGCAGGGGAAGTCCTTCTCCTCATGTGACCCAGGGGATCCTCAGATCACACTGCCTGCTCCTGGGTGTCTGCTCTTCTCCACAGGAGCACAGCTAAGCCCACCAGGCACAACCCTGGTGAATGGCATATACATCTGAAACTTCAAAGTCTGCACTCTGCTGTTTATAAAATCTTAAGGTATTTAGCCTGTCTCCCTTTCTCAGTCAATGGTTCTGAGGAAGAGTTTTTCTTATGCAATTCCCTGCATGTGCTTTCACTATTTCTCTCTTACTCCTCTCTCTGTTCCATCACAGAACCCAGAGCTCTTCTCTCCCCCCCAAATCAACTCTCTGCATCTCCTTACCTTCCACAGTGTGGTGGTTTTTTTCACCTCTAGTTGTGCATTTTTGCTCAGTCATCAGATGGATTTCTTGGGTGTTAAGAATGATTTGTTATTTATCTCTCTGTGTTCAAGGGATGAGGCAATCCTAGGTTCTCCCTACTCTGCTCTCTTAATTCCTCCTTCCTGCTAATATTTGCTTTATGTATTTAGATGCTCCAATGTTGAGTTCATAGATATTTATAATTGTTACATCTTGTTGGATTGACCCTTTCATCATTATGTAATGTACTTCTTTGTCTTTTTTTTACAGTGTTTGTTTTAAAGTCTATTTTGTCTAATATAAGTATTTCTACTGTTTTTTTTTCCTCTGCTTCTATTTGCATGGAATGTCTTTTTCCATTCTTTCATTTTCAGTCTATATGTGTCTTTAGGCCTGAAATGAGTCTCTTGTAGGCAGCATATGAATAGTTCTTATTTTCTTTCTTTTTTTTTTTAATTTTATAATAGTTTATTTTCAAATTGGTTTACATATAACACCCAGTGTTCATCCCAACATGTGCCCTTTTTAATGCCCATCACCCCCTCTCCCCCCTCCCTCATCCCCCTTACCCTCAGTTTTTTTCTTAGTCTTTGAGAGTCTCTTATGTTTTATCTCCCTCCCTCTCTGTGTCTTTTTTTCCTTTCCCCTCTTCCCCTCCCCCTGGTTTTTGCTTAGTCTCACAAAGTCCACCTATTCGTGGAAACATATGGTATCTGTCTTTTTCTGACTGACTTATTTCACTTAACATTATACCCTCCAGTTCCATCCATGTTGCTACACATGGCCAGATTTCATTTTTTCTCATTGCCACGTAGTAGTCCATTGTATATAAGTACCATAACTTCTTTATCCATTCGTCAGTTGATGGGCACTTGGTCTCTTTCCATGATTTGGCTATTGTCGAAAGTGCTGCTATGAACATTGGGGTACACGTGCTCTTTGCATCAGCATTCCTGTGCCTCTTGGGTAGATTCCTAGCAGGGCTATTGCTGGATCATAGGGTAGCTCTATTTTCATTTTTTTGAGGAACCTCCACACCGTTTTCCAGAGTGGCTGCACCAGTTTGCATTCCCACCAACAGTGTAGGAGGGTGCCTACTTCTCTACATCCTCGCCAGCATCTATAGTTTCCTGATTTGTTCATTTTAGCCGCTCTGACTGGTGTGAGGTGGTATCTCAGTGTGGTTTTGATTTGTATTTCCCTGATGATGAGTGACATTGAGCATCGTTTCATGTGTCTGTTGGCCATCTGAATGTCCTCTTTGGAGAAGTGTCTATTCATATCTTCTGCCCATTTCTTCACTGGGTTGTTTGTTTTTCGGGTGTAGAGTTTGGTAAGTTCTTTATAAATTTTAGATATTAGTCCTTTATCCGATATGTCATTTGCGATGATCTTTTCCCATTCCGTTGGTTGCCTATTCATTTTGTTGGTTGTTTCTTTTGCTGTGCAGAAGCTTTTTATCTTGATGAGGTCCCAATAGTTCATCTTTGCTTTTAATTCTCTTGCCTTTGGAGACGTGTCGAGTAAGAAATTGGTGCGTCTTAGGTCAAAGAGGCTTTTTCCTGTTTTCTCCTCTAGGATTTTGACGGTTTCCTGTCTCACATTCAGATCTTTTATCCATTTAGAATTTATTTTTGTGAGTGGTGTAAGAAAGTGGTCTAGTTTCATTCTTTTGCATGTTGCTGTCCAATTCTCCCAGCACCATTTGTTAAAGAGGCTGTCTTTTTTCCATTGGATACATTTTCCCGCTTTGTCAAAGATTAATTGGCCATATACTTGCGGGTCCATTTCTGAGTTTTCTATTCTATTCCATTGGTCTATGTGTCTGTTTTTGTGCCAATACCATACAGTCTTGATGACCACCGCTTTGTAGTAGAGGTTAAAGTCTGGGATTGTGATGCCTCCCGCCTTGGTTTTATTCTTCAGTATTATTTTGGCTATTCGAGGTCTTTTGTGGTTCCATACAAATTTTAGGATTGTTTGCTCTAGCTTTGAGAAGAATGCTGGTGCAATTTTGATTGGGATTGCATTGAATGTGTAGATTGCTTTGGGTAGTATTGCCATTTTAACGATATTTATTCTTCCAATCCATGAGCATGGGATGTTTTTCCATTTCCTTGTGTCTTCCTCAATTTCCTTCATAAGTTTTTTATAGTTTTCAGTGTAGAGGTCTTTCACATCTTTGGTTAGGTTTATTCCTAAGTATTTTATGGTTTTTGGTGCAATTGTGAAAGGGATTAGCTTCTTTATTTCTCTTTCTGCTGCTTCATTGTTGGTGTATAGAAATGCCACCGATTTCTGTACATTGATTTTGTATCCTGCAACTTTGCTGAAATCATGGATCAGTTCTAGTAGGCTTTTGGTGGATTCTGTCGGGTTTTCCATGTAAAGTATCATGTCATCTGCAAAAAGTGAAAGTTTGACTTCCTCCTTGCCAATCTTGATGCCTTTTATTTTGTTTTGTTGTCTGATTGCTGATGCTAAGACTTCCAGCACTATGTTAAATAGCAGTGGCGAGAGTGGACACCCCTGTCGTGTTCCTGATCTCAGGGGGAAGGCTTTCAATTTTTCCCCATTGAGGATGATATTAGCTGTGGGCTTTTCATATATGGCTTTTATGATGTTTAAGTATGTTCCTTCTATCCCGACTTTCTCGAGAGTTTTTATTAAGAAAGGATGCTGTATTTTGTCAAATGCTTTTTCTGCATCTATTGACAGGATCACATGGTTCTTATCTTTTCTTTTGTTGATGTGATGTATCACGTTGATTGATTTGCGAATATTGAACCAGCCCTGCAACCCAGGGATGAATCCTACTTGATCATGGTGGATAATTCTCTTTATATGCTGTTGGATTCGATTTGCTAGTATCTTGTTGAGAATTTTTGCATCCATATTCATCAGGGATATTGGCCTGTAATTTTCTTTCTTTGCTGGGTCTCTATCTGGTTTGGGAATCAAAGTGATGCTGGCTTCATAGAATGAGTCCGGGAGTTTTCCTTCCGTTTCAATTTTTTGGAACACCTTGAGGAGGATAGGAATTAACTCTGTTTTAAATGTCTGGTAAAATTCCGCAGGAAAGCCATCTGGTCCAGGGCTTTTATTTGCTGGGAGGTTTTTAATAACTGATTCTATTTCTTCACTAGTTATGGATCTGTTCAAATTTTCTATTTCTTCCCGTTTGAGTTTTGGTAGCGTGTGGCTATTTAGGAAGCTGTCCATTTCTTCCAGATTGCCAAGTTTGGTGGCATATAATTTTTCATAGTATTCTCTGATGATTGCTTGTATCTCTGAGGGATTGGTTGTAATTTCTCCCTTTTCATTCACGATTTTATCTATTTGAGTTCTCTCTTTTTTCTTTTTGAGAAGCCTGGCTAGAGGTTTGTCTATTTTGTTTATTTTTTCAAAGAACCAGCTTTTGGTTTCATTGATCTGTTCCACTACCTTTTCTGTCTCCATATGGTTAATTTGTGCTCTGATCTTTGTTATTTCTCTCTTTCTGCTGGGCTTGGGTTGTTTTAGTTGATCTGCTTCTAGTTCCTTTAGGCGTGCTGTTAGAATTTGTGTTATTGATTTTTCTTGTTTCTTGAGATGGGCCTGGATTGCAATATATTTCCCTCTCAAGACTGCCTTTGCTGCATCCCAGAGCGTTTGGATTGTTGTATTTTCATTTTCATTTGTTTCCATGTATTTTTAAATTTCTTCTCTGATGGCTTGGTTGACCCAGTCATCTTTTAGTAGGTTATTTCTTAGCCGCCATGTTCTTGGATATTTTCCAGGCTTTCTCCTGTGGTTGATTTCAAGTTTCAAAGCATTGTGGTCTGACAGTGTACATGGTATGATCTCAATTCTTTTATATTTATTCAGAGCTTCCCTGTGCCCCAGAATATGGTCTGTCTTGGAAAATGTACCGTGTGCAGATGAGAAGAACGTAAATTCCTTAGCTTCTGGATGAAGGACCCTAAAGATGTCTGTGAGGCCCATCTGTCCTAATGTGTCATTCAGGGCTATTGTTTCTGCGTAGATTTTCTGTTTTGTGGATCTATCCAATGCTGAGAGTGGAGTGTTGAGATCCCCTACTATTAGGATATTTTTATCGATGAGGTTGCTAATGTTTGTAATTAGTTGTTTTACAAATTTGGGTGCCCCCGAATTCGGTGCGTAGATATTTACAATTGTTAGCTCTTCCTGCTGGATGGTCCCTGAGACTATTATATAATGTCCTTCCTCATCTCTTATTACATCGTTCATTTTAAAGTCTAATTTGTCTGATAGAAGTGTGGCTACTCCGGCTTTCTTCTGACTTCCAGTAGCATGGTAGATAGTTCTCCATCCCCTCACTTTCTATCTGAAGGTATCTTCAGGTGTAAGATGAGTGTCTTGAAGACAGCAAATAGATGGGTCTTGTTTTTTAATCCATTCTGTTATCCTGTGTCTTTTGATTGGCGCATTTAGTCCATTTACATTCAGTGTTAATATTGAAAAATATGGGCTTACAGTCATTGTATTATCTGTAAGTTTCATGTTTGTAAGGCTGACCCTGGCAGTTTGTGTTCTTTGCAACCTTGTCTTCATAGAATGCCCCTCAGGATCTCTTGCAGTGCTGGTTTATTTGTGATAAATTCTTTCAGTTTTTGTTTGTTGGGAAAAACCTTGATCTCTCCTTCTATTCTGAATGACAGGCTAACCGGATACAGAATTCTTGGTTGCATGTCCTTCTTGCTCATCACATTGAAGATATCCTGCCATTCCTTTCTGGCTTGCCAAGTTTCTGTAGATAAGTCTGCTACTACCCTTATAGGTCTCCCTTTGTATGTTAGGGTTCTTTTGTCCCTAGCTGCTTTCAGGATTCTCTCCCTATCTTTGTATTTTGCCAGCTTCACTATGATGTGCCGTGCAGAAGGTCTATTCAAGTTATGTCTGAGGGGAGTTCTCTGTGCCTCTTGGATTTCCATGCCCATTTCCTTCCTCATGTTGAGGAAGTTCTCAACAATGATTTGTTCAAGAACCCCTTCAACTCCTTTCTCTCTCTCTTCTTCCTCTGGAACTCCTATGATACGGATATTGTTTCTTTTGAGTGCATCGCTCAGCTCTCGAATTCTCCTTTCCTGTTCCTGGATCAGCTTCTCTCTCTTTTTATCTGCTTTCTCTTTTTCAATGATTTTGTCTTCTAATGCACTAACTCTTTCCTCTACCTCTTCAATCCGTGCTGTGGCTGCTTCCAGTTTCCCCTGTATTTCTTCCAATGTCTTCTTTAATTCTTCCTGACTGTTTTTAAGGTCCTTGAACTCTGCCGCGCGGGACCCCTTGCATTCATCTAAGCTTTTTTCAAGGCCAGCAATTAGTTTTATGATTATCATTCTATATTCAAGTTCTGTTATGTTGCTTATATCTGTTTTCATTAATTCTTGAGCTGTCACTGCTTCTTGTAGATTCTTTTGAGGAGAATTCTTCCGTCTCGTCATTTTGGCTGGATGTGTTATGGGTTGTTTCTTGAAGTTGCCCTGGAAAGGAAAACTGACAGACACACAGAACACAGAAATACTCAAATGTACCGACAAATGATACAGCCAAGCAGTTCACAACAGAAAAAAATAACAAGTGACTCTCTGAGGGCAATGTCCTGAAGTAACAGCTACACGTTAAGGACAGGGTATGTAGTGTGCTGGTGGCAGAGCATATATAGACAGAATAATGACTGGTGCAGGGAGAAGAAGGAAATGGACTTTGCCCAGGTAGAGCGACTAAAGGGTTTAATCCAGACTGATAGAAATCAGAATAAGGACAGGTGTGAGGGAAAAGGAATAAAGATCGATGTCGTCTAGATGAACTTATACGGCCTGGTTATTCCAGAAAAAGGGCTAGGGAAGTAAAGAAGAAGTTGTAGGACATGTCCTCAAAGAGTGGGTTAAAAAACAAAAACAAAAACAAAAACAACAAAAAACAAAAAAAATGATTAAGCCAGTCAGTACCCTGGATGACCAGCTCAGGGATCGGGATAGGTAGGAATGAGAAAGGGAGGGATAAATTTAAAAAGAGGAAATGACTGGTGTTACTCCAGGCAGCAATCTCCACTTGGGTCAGTCGCTCCTGCTGATAGTTTAGGAGGGGCGTGGTTTAGTGTAGGCGGGTCCGGCCTCCACTGCTGCAGAGATGGCTTCTGGGGTGACTTCCTGGCTTGTGAGACAACAATGGCGTCTCTCCAGACCCCTGCCACCAGTCCTGGAGGCTTTATTCGCCCCTTTATTTCTGTTCTCTCTCCACCGCTAACGCCGGCCTAGTGTGGTTTACTGGACGGTGATCCGGCCTTGTCCCACAGGAGCCGCTGCCTGGGGCTGCCTGGGTCCCTGCAGTGTGTGTGCCCGGAGGCGCTGGGCGAGGGTGGCGCGGTGGCGCAGTCGTCTGCTACCCCCCCCCGATTTGGCTGTAACTGTGCGGGGGTTAGAGGTGCTCCGCAGGAGCCGCCGCCTGGGTCCCCGCTGCCTGTGAGGGCAGCGCGCGCGTCCCGGAGGCGCTGGGCGAGGGTGGCGCGGTGAGGCGGCTGTCTGCCACCCCCGATTTCGTTATAATTGTGCCGGGGTTAGAGGTGCTCGGCTGGTGGCGCCGCCTGCGTCCCCGCTGCCAGTCCCCCCGGCGCGCGCGTCCCAGTGGCTCAGGATGGGGTTGGTGCGGTCCCAGCAGCGCAGGGGATTGCTGCTGTTTGCTACCGAACTTCTCTTCAAAAGCCCTGCTTAGGGGCTGGATGGTAGCGGTCTCACCCGCTCTGGCCCTCTCGTTCAGATGTTGTTCCTTCGGCACTTTCCCAGCTATCTCCGAAGACGCTCACCCTCCCCTCAGCTCAACTTCCCGAGTTCGAGTTCGTTTTATCCAACCCAGATTAAACTCACAGTTTAGTTGGGCCGTGTCTGTTTTCGCCTACGTTTCTTGTCAGCTGTAGCACCTTTTCCCCCCGATTTTTGGAGTTGAGAGAGACAATGGTTTCAGTCGTCCCCCTTTAAAGGGCAAGCGAAATACTGGAGCCCCCTACTCCTCCGCCATGTTGCCTGGCCACTTCTTATTTTCTTATACAGAGCTAAACTAGGTTTTTTGATAGAAGCATTAAAATAACTTATACTTAACATAATTATCAATACATATATGCTTATCGCCATTTCATTGTTTTCTGGTTGTTTTTGCAGTTCTTCTCTGTTCCTTTCTTATGATTGATGACTTTCTGTAATGTTGTTGTTGGCTTTATTTCTTAGTGTATCTATTAAAGGTTTTAGATTTGTGGTTACCATGAGGTTCATTGTATATAGCAATCTATATTAAGTTGATGGTCACTTAAGTTTGAAGACATTCTAACAGATTTTTTTGCTTTCCCTCTCTACATTTTATGTGTCTGTTATCATATTTACATTTTTTATTCATAATTTTATTCTAATTATGGCCTTTTATTTTCCATCTAAAGAAGTACATTTAACATTTATTGTAAGGCCAGTTTTGTGGTGATGAACTCCTTTAACTATTGTTTGGGAAACTCTTATCACCTTTCATTGTGAATGATAACCTTCCTATTTAGAGTGTTCTTGGTTGTTTGGTTTTTTTCCTTTTTCTTCCTTTCATCTCCTTAAATATTTCCTGCTATTTCCATCTGGCCTGCCAAGTTTCTGCTGTTAAATCAGCTGATATCTTTATGGGATTTCCTTGTATGTAACTTTTTGCTTTTGTCTTGCTGCTTTTTAAATGGTCTCTTTATCTTTAACCTTTTGATATTTTAATTATTATATGTCATGGTTTGGGCTTTTTTGAGTTCATCTTTTAGGAACTCTGCTCCCTGACCTGGATGTATGTTTCCTTTCCTAGGTTAGGAAGTTTTCAGCTGTTATTTCTACCTCTTTCTCTCTCTTCTCCTCTGGAACCCCTATAATACAAATATTTTTCTATTTGATGTTGTTCAAGATATCCCTTAATCCTCATTAATTTTTTTGTCTGTTTCACTGTTCAGCTTGGATGCTTTCCATTACCCTGTCTTTCAAATTTGATCTCTTCTTCTGAATCTGTTAATCTACTCTTGATTCCCTCTATTGCACTTTTCATTTCAATTATTGTATTTTTTTTTAAGATAGAACATGGGTACATGAGAGGGGCAGAGGGAGAGAAAATCCCAAGCAGGCTTTATATGCTCAGTGTGGGGCCTGAAATGGGGCTCAATCCCACAACCTGGGGATCATGACCTGGGCTGAAATCAAGAGTTGGATGCTCAACTAACTGAGCCATCCAGGTGAGCCTCAGTTATTGTATTCTCCATCTCTTTTTGGTTATTTTTTATATTTTATATCTTTTTGTTGATGTTCTTTCACTCTTCTCTGTAGTCCAGTGAGCACCTTTATCAGTCATATTGTTTATCTCTTTTTTATTTAGTTCTTTTTTTGAGTTTTTTTCTTGTTCTTGTGTTGGAGTATATTCCTGTATCTCCCAATTTTGCTTGACTTTTTTTTCTGTGAATGAGGCGGAACAGCTACTTCTCCTAAACTTGAAGGCATAGTTATGTGTATGGTTGTCCCCTGTGTAGACTTTGCGTGCCTGGGGACTTTGGCTGGCTAGCGCTGTGGTGACATGAGCTGCAGTTCAGGGGCACTCCATACGAGGGCTGCCCTGGTAGGGTGGCTGGAGCTGAAGGAAATGTAGTCTAGGACGGTTCAGCGTCTCTCTGTATGAAGGGTACCCTGGAAGAACAACTGAAGCTAAAGTTGGGTGAAGGCCAGTATGGTCCCTGTGCTCTCCCTGCAAAGGGCTCCCTGGTAAGATAGCTGAAGTGGGTATGGGCTGGGGAATTCTGGTTTACTCCACACAGTGGGTACTCTGGAAGAATAGCTGTATAAAGGAGATATCAGCTGAGGTACCACTGGGCACCTTAGCAGGGTGACTGGAGCCAAAGCTAACATAGGCCAGCACATCCCAGGGCACTCTACATAGGGACACCCCAGTTGGGTGGCTAAAGCCAAAGCAAGCATGATCCAGGAGGTCCCAGGGAACTGTGCACTGATGGTGCCCTAGGGGCCACCCGGAGCCTAAGTTGTGTGGGCCTGGACTGTTTTTTGCCTGTGTCACCTTAATATGGTAGCTGGAGCCGTAATGAGCATTGCCCCAGGTGTCCTGGTATGCACTGTTCTGGGGCTAGTGTGGGCTATGGCCTTGAGGCTCACTGAGGCTCAAGGTACTCTGGCAAGAGCACCTGGAACTTGGTCCTGTCCATGCTATCAAGGTGGAGAGGAAACATAAATTGGGCTCACCAACTCCTTTGACCTGGAGAGAGTTCCAGAAACTCTCCCACCATTTGGCAGGTTCTAGGGGTGGTTCCTTTATATTTTCTTTCCTGTGTTAACCTGTGGCTTTTATTCTGTGCCCTAAAGTGTCTGGTGCTGGTATGTGCTAGGGGCCTGGTATCCTGTTCTCATCTGCACTGTCACAGTGGAGGGGAGGGTAAACCGTGTTCACTAACCCCCTCACCATTTGGTGGGGTTCTAGGGCTGGGTCTTTTATAAACTAGTTGTTCTTTTAAACCTCCCCCCCGCCCCCACCAGCCCCCTGTGTCCCCATACAGACAAATCTACTCACGGTCCATCAGTGCTATCCTTCCCCACTGTAGTTTACAGCATGGGGAGGGGACGTTTCGTTCATGACCATGTTTCTATTTCTTTTGCCATTCTCTAGGTGGTCTATTAGTTTTTTTGTTTGTTTGTTTTTGTAAGTAATCAAAGATCTGATAAAGACAAAACATAGAAACTTTATTTTTCTAGGTAGATTAAAGGCAAAGAAAAGCCTTTAATTAAAATCAGACCAGTAATGCAAGAAAACTGTTTAACAGAGAAAAACAGAGTTTTAATTTCACATCACCTTTCGACATTAAAACTCAGTTTTAAATACGTTCATTTTTATCTTGACCACATATTCAAATTCCTTTTAAAAATTTCTTTTTCACAAAACTTTTACAACTTCTTTCAAGTTCAGATTTTGTCCTAAGGTTTTCTATATAAATAACTAGCCTCACTGTAGGACAAAGTTATTTCTTTTCCTCATTCGTTCTTTTACTGAAAGCATACATCCTATTTTTCTTGCATATGGAGACATTTTGCTTCTCAGTAAAGTTCTTCAGGGTTAAAATTTTAATACGTGTGGCTAAAGATATAAAAATGAATAGTAAGCAATTGGGAACTGTTGTACTAGCATTGTTTAGATCAGCAAAGTTGTGAATACATTTTATAATTTCTAGAAATGTGCTTTTTCACAATGCAATCTTTCAATAAAACACAAAAGTTTACTACCAGACCCAAATTTATCTTTAGTTTCTCTGTAATAAGTAAGCAAAAAGTAGGTAAAATAACATAATGTTAATTTCTAGATGTAGGTTTATCCTATCACTTAACCTAGCAAGACTTTAAAGTTTTAAATTATCAAAAACAGCTTGGAGAAACTTCAAAAAGTTTACCTAAAATGCTTTTCTCTTACTTACATCCATTTAATTTACTTATTCATGACACATCTGATAAACCCAGTCATTCTCTCAAGCTATTTTTTGTTGTTTCTTGAAAAATTTTGAAATCTAGATAACATGAATTTATTTGACTTTTGGAAAAGTTAGGCAGTTTTTGTTGCTGATAACTATAAGCCATGTGTATTTTATTAAACCAACTGTTATTTTCCCAGATCACATTAACCTGAAATTCAGTTTCTATTTGAGAATTTTATGAACACTTAATTTTTATAATCTTAATTTTCTTTGAGCCAATGAAATAGAGCTCTTTTACAAATTAATTTTGACAGTAGAAAAAATACTGTCAAAAAACCAGAAAATATTACATCTATAATGTACATACATTCATGTACATATAGACAAATAGAAAAATACTATATATAGATGAGCTACAGTATTTTTCTATTTGTCTATATTTTTCTATATTTTTCTATATAATGCAATACATCCACATATGTATAGACAAACACAGAGGTCTTACAGATTCTGTTTTAAAACCATACAAAACTCACTAATTCATACAAAATAGTTGAAAGTCTTTATACTTGTCCTTGGAAGTAGAGTTTGGGTACAAGAGCTCTTTTAGCTCTTTTTTAAAAAGGCCTCCTCCCTTTTTTTTTTTTTTTTCTCTTTTCCCTTTAGTCTCAGGTGATTGTGGGCCGTGTTTACATTTTAAAGACACCTTATGCTACATAACTTTAAGGGACTGAGAAAGACTCCAAGGTTTTATTTCTAAGAGTTTAGGGGTAATTGTTATTGGACAAAATTTTCCTGTACTTTAAAAAGGCAAATGTTCTGATCTTTTATAGAATCTATAAGCATTTTGAGAGGAAAAAGTGATATTTGGGAATTGGTAATGATAGATGGGCTTTGATTTGTTTGTAGAGTTGCATTTCCGGTTTTGTAGAGATTTTTAAGACAAAGACCATTCTTTTTCATTCCCCAGAAGAACTGAATTACAGCCTGAATATTTTGGGACTGATCTGCTTTTTAAATTAAAGTTCTATAAGGGATTTTCTTAAAGCTTTTATTAAGCATTTAACAAAGGCCTTCTTTCTGATCACACGGTTCAGTGCTGGCTTCTATTAGGCTCTGAACATTTGGTCATCTGTTTTCTCTGTGAGAGGGGTGTTGTACATGGCTGCTAATCTTTCTAGTTCCTCTCTAAATTTGGTATAATCTTCTGAAAGAGGAGATAAAAGATAGGATACATCTGCAAAGGACGTTGTGTAAGAATGCCTGAAGCTGGCAAGAGCCTGATTACAGCGCCGTATAAAGTAGGAGTAAAGTAAGCCTTAATGCTAGTTTTGGGAACTTGTGTTAAATTCTTTTCTGGCTTTCAGCATTTATGTTAGTGACCTGATACTTTGAACCAAGAGATTAGGCCAGAGTGTGTTCTGTAAATTATGTAGGGAAAGGAAAGTTAAAACAGGCAGATGGGGCCAGATTTTGATAAAGGGAATTTAGCTTGGACGTGGACATTAATTTTTGCCTTAAATCTAATGTTTGTTCTTTCATCTTCTAAAGAGAGTGCCTAAGGCTAGCTGTTACACTAATAAGACAACGGGGAACCCCATACAAAGGATTTTTTCTTTCAAACATAGCCAATATAAAAGATCCATTATCTGGCCACTAATGAGTAGTATCTTCTTAATCTTAACAGTGATTCAAAACAATAAGCCTTTTGGATATGAGTGTCTCTGGAGAGGGCATAGATGATGCAGCCCCCCATGATCTAAACCTTTACTCCCCAAAATAGTCTAAGAAGGCAAAAGCCTTTGTTCTACAGGCGGTAAGAATGGTATAGTGAAAACTAGTCTCAGGTCTCCCGTGAAAACATGGGATGCCTCCAGTCTGAACCACTGATCTGTGTCACCAGGCAGGTGCTACTGGAATGGGACTTTTCAGTGTTAACAAGGAAGGAGGTTAAGAAAAAGCCCATAAGGGGCTTTTGTTATGACAACCTCCCATGACAGCTGCCATAGCTGGACAGGGAGAGTGATCTTCGTACCTGTGACCCTTGGAACCCCAGACTGTCTGGCCACCAGGGTGCACCCAGGTAAGTACACCCTCTAGATGGCAGAGACAAGAGAGAATATTCTCACTGGTCATAAAAACAAAAGAACATAGGAAAAAAAAAAAAAGAAAGAAAGAAAAAACCTTATTTAGATTTTATATAGGGGATCCACAGCAAAGTTTGTCCAAACAGATGTCAGTGTGAAGAAAACTGTGAACTCACCCATCTGTGAGGCTGGCTTGCACGGCAGGCTTAAAAGAGTCTACGCTTGCATTATGTCCTGTGGTAATTACCTTTGTCTCTTTTTTGTCATTTGTCTTAAAAAGGAAATAGTGACCATCTCTGGGAGGAAATGAGTCTGTCAAACCAAGAGTGTTCTGCCAAATTTTCCAGAGTCACTAAGCTCAAGAAAATAGTCCCACAAATATTTCCCCTGTTAATCAAATTGAAAAGAACCAGAAAAAGGACTCTCACCATTGTCACGTACATTAGATCATGTAGGCAGAGACTGGGGGTTGAGAGTCTTACCTTCTGACAGCTATTTGTCTCAGGACTTCTTAGCTATAGCAGTGTCCAGCTAGTTACAATTTATCCTGGACTATACTTGGGCAGCAAAAATTTTAATTTATCCTTCAAAGGTCCTTCTAGTTGGCCTGAGAATTAAATTAAATGGACAGATTAACATCTGAAAGAAAAAAGTTAAATTATGTATGCACAAAAATCCAATATTAAAATGGAGACCCCCCCATCCCACCCTCTCAAATGACCAATACATGCAGTGTTACATACGGAGCATCAATTGGTATAGAATTATAAACAGAACTTGGGCTGGGGTAGTAAATTAGTAAAAGTAACAAGGTTTTCTTACTATAGGTTTCTTTAGGTTGGAATTCCTTGTCTGACCATAAGGATATCTCTCTACCTTTTGGTACAAGAAGGGTAACTTTCATATGGAAGATTTATTTACTGTTTTCTTGAGACAAAGGAGGGTCAGTATGTTCTTCCTGCACCGGACCTTTCTTAAGTAACTTTAATTAATATACTATTGTGAACATTTTGGGTGGCCCTGGTCCATCCCACACTGATAAACCCAAGACACCATCAGGCAAGCCTGACCGAATGGGTACTGTCACCATTTTAAAGATGCTGTTCCAGAAAGATTTTCAGTGGGGGATTACTTCATCCTAGAGGCTGTATTAGGGATCTAGCTCCACAGGGCTGGAGGGCCTCAGCCACCCACACCTGCCTAAGGGGGTTCATACTGCACACGGTCCCACCACACAGGTCAGAGAAGCAAATGACCTGAACTATGGTGAGAGAATCCAGGTCTCAAGAGCGGACTCTTGGGGGTCCATGGCATCTGCCTCATTCCAAGCCCCAATGTAAACAAAAGCACATATTTCCCCTGAAGCCATGGTTGGAGGAAACTAGACTGTCTTGCCTCAACAAGAACCAGTAATCGAGGCTCCCAGTTGTTTCTTTTGGGCCAGGCCCCACCTTGACAAGGCCATCCAGTTTCTTGCAGCTCCGACTTCAGGGAAAATATGCACATTTATGTAGGTTAGACTTTGGAATTAGGCAGATACTTTGTACCCTCAACAGGACTTTCCAGTGACCTAGCCTTTCGAGACCCTGTCCCGTTCAAGTTCCCTGTATACCCCGAACTGAGCTGCACATTCATGCTCAGTACATCCCTTGTATCTGTTGGGCAGGAGAAATTTTAATTTATCCTTCGAGGTTCTTCAGGCTGGCCTGTGAATTAAATTAGCATTGAACAGATTAATAGAGAAAAGCAAAACAAAAAAAACGCTGGCCTTGGGAAGCTGAGGCCCTCCAAGCCTGTGGTGTTGGGACTGGTTCCCAGTCACATGCACAGCCTCCAGAAT
This sequence comes from Paguma larvata, assembly GCA_030068075.1. Classification (NCBI taxonomy): domain Eukaryota; kingdom Metazoa; phylum Chordata; class Mammalia; order Carnivora; family Viverridae; genus Paguma; species Paguma larvata. Next base: position 8,695,666 of record CM057840.1, on the reverse strand, counting down.
GAAGAAGCCCAGTCCCTCTAAATCTTTCTGAGGTGGCAATAGTTTTTAAACTAGCAACAGTCAGACCCCATTTTAGGCTGGTTGCCTGTTGGGAGTCCTGGGTTTACCAGGATTCAAGGCTAACTTGGCCAGCGAGCCTGGCCCTTCCTGGCAAGACAGTTCAGATTCCTTCAGCCTTACAGTTGTTGTATTAGTTTGATGTGATTTCAAATCCATTTATGACAAAGAGAAAATGTTTTCAGAGGTTGTTTTGATAGAAGAATGTCATCATCTCATTTTTTCTTGCCCATAAGAAGTCAGTAGCTCAGCTTCTGAATGCCCTGCTGGGAGCTTATCATTAAAAACATATAGAGAAGCAACTAAGGCAAAGGGACATTTGACCGGAAATACTGAGAGTGTTTGTTCCAGGTAAGGCAACATTGGCTCATCTAAAATAGTTCTCAAAGACCTCGGGGCAGTTAGTTCCTGCTAACTGGTAAAGACAACTCTTACTGGCAGTGGCAAAAGACATGCAGCATCTCGGCAAAGATCATCTTGCCCGTCAACACCAGTGCCCTTGTTCCCGAGCAACATGCTCTAGGCAACACAGGACTTTAGCTCCAGGTGTTAAAGAAACAAGTCCAAAATGGAGTTCTTTGTTCCTCACATGAACAAAACAATACTTAACTACAGTTTCAGCCTACTCCATGGATTTGACCTTTTAAAAATCAATCTGAAATTTACTGATCAGCAGTAGTGAGGTGATTTGCATGATTAAAAAAAAAAAAAACAACCCTACTCATCTCTTCACACACACACACACACACACACACAAGATATCCTGGCCTGAAACAATTCTTATTTCTGCTTATGGCTTCATTGCCCCACGCCCTTTCATATAAAAACTTTCCTTTTTGCAGAACTCCTCAGAGCATCTCTCTACTTGCTTGATGGGATGTTGCCTGATTCATTAATGACTTAATAAACCAAATAGATCTTTACATTTACTCACTCGAATTTTGTTTGTTTTTTTAACAAAAGGTATACCTTAATTAAATTTGGACTTTATCCTTTTCCCCTCCCCTTGCCTGGAAAAATAGTATGATTAATCTATCATTGTGACAATGGAGAGAAAATGGAATAAGAAGCACCAAAAGGGTTGTTAAAAATAGAGCCAAGGGGACATTGAGGAAGTAGTGCTGTGCGTCTTTTGTGTCAAATTCTCAGTTCAAAGTCAAGATATCTGTTGCATGTTTAAATGGACATATATGGACTTCCCACTTAATATTAGCTCTAGCAACCCATCACATATAGAGTACTGTAACTGTAGCTATACCAGCACCAATCAAGACTATCATTAAAGATTACTTACAAAAAGTCTTCACTCATTCCTTGTACTAGTTGCTGTGACACCCCTATCCTCCCTGTCTATAAACCACATGGAAGAGGATGGAGGTTTGTACAAGACCTCAGGGCAATTAATATTATCATCCCTCAGCACCCTGTAGTACCCAGCAACCTTGTCCATAGCAATACCTTTACTATTACAGACATTTGCAGTGCCTTCTTTAGCATACCTGTTGATCATGAAAGCCAGTTCTTGTTGGTCTTCACCTGGTTGCCTTCACCTGGGAAGGACAACAATATGCATGGGTGTCCTGCCACAGGACTAAACTGAAAGTAGACATTTCATAGAACTCTCTGAAGGCTCTCCCCTGTTGCAATATGTAGATGACCTCTCCAATAGGCCTGTACTAAATTCAGCCTTAATTTCCTAAAGACATTGGCTAAAAAGGGGACATAAGGTGCTAAAGAATAATTACAATTTTGTTTTTTCCCCAGGTTAAATAACTTGGGACAGTTTATTTCAAATCAAGGGTTGCTTCTTGTTCCAGCTGGAGTCTGGGGAATATTGTCCTTCCCACCTCCAAAAACCAAATACCAACTACCAGGATTTGGAGGCTTAGCTGGATACTGTGTAAATTGGGAACCAACTTGATTCCCTCAATTCCAACCAACCTAATGGCCAGCCTTACATTGACCAAAGAAAGTCATGAAGCCCTCATAAAAATAAAAGCCCCTTGAATCTTCCAGTTTTGGAATGCCCTTGCATTCTAACCCAGTGAAATGGGGACAAACACAGGCCTTTCAGCTATTATAGCCAACAGTTGGAGCCTATAGCCAATGGACTGCCACCCTGCATGAGAGCCATAGCTTTAAGTATTAAATTACTTGAGAATAGAGAAGAAATCACTATGGGTTCCCCACTATGTTCCTTCCCCGTACTCAATTCTTATCGTAGTCAACATCTAATAGCAGATTAAACTCTTAAGAAATTCTTCTCTATCACCCCCAAATGTTACTGTCACATGCTGTAATTCCTTAAATCCTGCTACACTGCTGCCTTTACCCTCTGATGAAACTCCCTATGACTGTATCTAACAGAAAGATTTCTCATACCACAACCAGATTTACAGGAAATGTCACTTGAAAATGCAGACAGTCTGGTTTACTGATGGCATTTAAAGATAAAAAACTTATCAAGCTGGCTTTGAGGTTGTCTCCTTAACTGAAAACACTGAAGCAGTACCTATCACTGCAGCTATCTTAGCTCAGCATGATGAATTATTTGCCTTCACCAGAGCCTGCCTTTTGGCAAAAGGACAGACCATTAACATTTATATCAACAGTTGCTGTTCCGTTGGTGTAGCACATGTTTTGGTATGTTCTGGAAACAAAGAGGGTTTTAACTTCTATTGGACAACAGATTAAACATAGTTCTTATGTCTTAGAACTGTTAGATGCTATTTCAAGAACCTGAGTCTTTAGCCATTATCAAAATCCTGGCCATTCAATGGCAAACACCAAGGAAACAAAAGGGAATCATTTGGCTGGTGCAACTGCCAAACAGGCTGCCTTTAAAAAATTTAAGCCACTTTTTGAATTCCCACTTGCTACTGACTTTAACAAAAAAATCTTAAATACTTACACCCAAGAACTTACCTCAGGAAGGGATCCAAAAAATGTGATCTGATCAAGGCTACCAATTTGATTCTCAATGAACTACTTGGTATGGGTCAAATGACAGATCAGTCCTCTCTGATTGTGTCTAAAAACAAATTTTTAATTATATTCAAGAACTTACTCATTGGAATACTGACAAGATGGCCCTTTGGGGAAAACAATACTTTTAGAAACCAATTTGCCCTAAACATAGCCCTGGAAAACCCCTTCATAGTTCAAAAGGACATTTCCCTCTGGGCTCCGTGAGATATGGCAATTGATCTTATCTAGCTGCTACCATCTCAGCAATACGAACATGTTTTAGAAATGGTTTGTGTATTTTCTCACTGGGTAGAAGCCTCTCCTTGCCACAGAGCTATGGCCTTAGCAGTAGGAAAAATATCATTAGAAATGATTATTCCAGATTAGGGAATGCCTCCAGAGCTTGATAGTGACTGAGTAATCCATTTTACTGGACAGATCTTATAGGTCATTTGCCACATTTGGCCAATTATGCAACATTTCAAGTGTGCCCATGATCCTCAATCATCTGGCCTTGTAGAATGTACAAAGGGCATTATAAAAATCCAGTTGGGAAAACTTATGGAATCTTTCCACCTGACATGGCCAAGAGCTCTTCCCTTGGTACTACTGAATCTTAGATCCATTCCCTATGGGTGACCTAACTCTCTCCCTTTGAAGTAACAACTGGAAGACCAATGAGAATAGATCAAGCTATTGAATTCTGAGCATGTGAACTCAGCTTACTTAAAGGTGAGATGACAACTTACTGTAAGAGATTAATTCAGACCCTTTAAGGAAATGAAAAATTGGTAAAACAGTCTTTCTGTGGCATACTCCAGGAGATGAAGACCTCAAACTTCATAGCCTTCAACACAGAGACATGTTTTATTGGAAAAGGCACCTCCATAAAGATTCCCTCCAGCAAGGTGAAGAGGATCATGCCAGCTGTTATTGACTAATCCTTGTGCTGCTAAATAAGAAGGCATAGACACATGGATTTATGTTTCCTGTTTACAAACGGCTTCAACATCTAACTGGATTACCAACCAGAGACCTTAAACAAACCCTTTCTTGGAAAAAGAAGATGATGATGTCTGTGTAGACTGCTCTCCCAAGACTAAGGACCAGGCCACTATTATGTTCACAAGGGCCCATCACACCAATTCTCATGAAGTTTATGAGTTTATTAATATTTCTCTTCCTTCTCATTATCAGTTTCAATAGAAAGAGCAAAGCTATAATTGATGTCTCAATCCCTTGCTATATCTGAAAACTTTTCTGACTATATACCTACAGGGTCCTTTACTGATAACGATGACCTCATAATGTTACCTATGTACAGTTTCTCCATGGTCCCAAATATTTCCATTAGTTACTACAAAACATCCCCTCTAACACTTATTGTGTCAGGATATTCTTGCCTCAAGGAAAGCCTCCATGTTTCATGCTTATCCTCCCAAATTATTATAGGCCACCTTGAATGTAAACTTGGTACAGCCAATGTGGAAAACAGTATGGAGGTTCCTCAAAAAGTTAAAATTAGAACTATCCTATGATCCCACAATCGCACTACTATTTACCCAAAGACTACAAAAACACTAATTCAAAGGGATATATGCACCCCTATGTTTATTGCAGCATTATTTACAATAGTCAAACCATGGAAGCAGCCTGTGTCCATGGATTGATGAGTGAGTAAAGATGATGTGGTATTTATACACAATGGAATATTACTCAGTCATAAAAAAGAATGAAATCTTGTCATTTGCAATGACATGGATGAAGCTAGAGAGTGAATAATGCTAAGTCAGATAAGTCAGGGACAGACAACACCACATGGTTTCACTCATCTGTGGAATTTAACAAAGGGAAAGAAAAGATAAACCAAGAAACAGATTTATCTATAAAGAACACTGATGGTTACCAGAGGGGAGGTGGTTGGGGGAATGGGTGAAACAGGTGATGGGAATTAAAGAGGACACTTGATGAACATTGAGTAATGTATAGAATTACTGAATCACTGTAATGTACAGCTGAAACTAATATAGCACTGTATGTCAACAGGAATTAAAAACTTAAAGTCCACCTCCTACATTAATAGAATTTTAGAAAAATATGGAAATCCACTCTACCCTTTTCCTAGAATTGCCTCTATACAAATTATATATCATCCACCTGTCCAATAGAAAATTTTCCAACTATCCATCTCCATAGATCCAAGCCAAGACCTTTGGATGTCTCTATTTGAACACCAAGTCTTCTGATACTTCTGATAACTCAGTATTATCCTTTTATGAGAAATATGTTTAACCAAATCATTGGACTCCCAAGGTTCTCTAATCCCTGACTAGACACCATCCCCTTTCTACTTTTCTACAATGAAAGCTTAAACAATCAACACTATCTGGAATTCTAGGCACTATCTGGAATCCTAAAGGACACATCTTTGCACACATGTTACCACACTTTAGGAGGATGTGGGAAGGGGGAGAGTGGGTGATGGGCACAGAGGAGGGCACTTATTGGGGTGAGCACTGGGTGTTGTATGGAAACCAATTTTTACAATAAATTATTTTAAAAACAAAAAGTAACACTCATGTTTATAGACAAAACAGGCTACTCCGGACCATAATGTACATAGATGCAATCAAAATACGTCATTTAGAACTAAACACGCCAGATCCATTTGGCCACCTAAATCATTTAGACTCCTACTCTTTATAATAAATTATAAAGATAGAAACCCCAGAAAATATGTATGTGCAGTGTCATAGAAATGGAAACAACCACCTCTTGGAATAAATAGACTTAAGAAAAATAAACCTACATATAGACCCACTGACCCATTTATTGTAAATACTTACCCTCTTTAAAAAACTTAATTCCACTAATAGATAAGCCATTGGTAGCTGGAGGAGAGCAAACACCATAGAGTCTGGGCAGCCTCTGTCTCTTGGCCCAAACTGGTGACTGTCACCCAGGTTACAGTGGCCATTTCAATAGAAACCACTTTGTAAGTAAAAATGCTACATATATCACTATGTTGTTAGAGATAGGGTTCTAGGTAACATTTATACTAGGGTATCCTACTAATTTAGAAAACTTTAACAATAAAGAGGAATTAGTTGAAGGGTTAAGATGAAAATTAACCCCAGGGACAATGGTACATAGATTCCTAACAATGTGATAGATCATCATTATAGATAAATGCCTTATTGGCCCAATTTAGAAAACATAATAGGAGATAAAAAATTAAGAGAAACATTCAGGAACCCCTAAAGGAACAAATTGTTGTCCCTATATTTTACTAATAGCAATCCAATCTGGCTTGTTAAAAAGCCAGATGGATCATATAGACTTATGACAGATTAGAGGAAGTTAAATACTGTCTCAAAATTGAGGAAATACTCCTAGATTTAGGCGTTATCTTAACCAATATCCTAACCACTGGATTGGGAACTTATTACATGGTGATAGACTTATCTGACATGTTCTTTGCTATTCTAATTGATGAGGAGAGCTAATCCATGACTACATTTATTGGGAAGGCAGGCAATAACAGTTTACTAGGTTACCACAAGATAAACACAAGAGCCCAGTAATACCCCACAACTTTTTAATACAAAACATCCAGGTTTTTCAGGAAAACAATATACACAAACCAGCATTTCCTATATTGATGACATACTTATTTATGGTGATAACTTGGAAGAAGAGACTCGTCACTATAGGGTTAATTGAATTCCTTACACTCAGAGGATGAACAATTGATCACAGTAACATACAATCACCCCACACTAAAATTTCTAGGTCTTCTGAAGGCAGACTATATGAGACCCAGTCACAGACAAGCTAGATTGCATTCCACAAAAGCAGCAGCTCAGAAACTAATAGGACTATTTGGATATTGGAAATAGTACATACCACATCTGAGGATATTAAAACACATTTATGAAATAAGTAGGAAGAGTAGGGAATTTGGATGGAGACCCATGAGGCAATATTTACTTACTTGAAAAATGCTGTCAGAACTTGTAATACACTGGACAAGCTCATGAGGACTCTAGATATAAACCAGACTGCTTACCCTTGCAAGAGCTTACAACATGATCTCTGTGGACTAAAGCACCAGAGGACCCACAAATATTACCCAACTGTATTTTGGACTAAGAAGTTCCTATGGTCCAAGAACAGAGATCAACCAATTAAAGGCTCACCTAGGTACTCTGTGAGCCCTACAAAATACAGAGCCACTAACAGAAAACAAACTAATCACACTTAAGCTACAACAGTCTATTCTGGAGTGGGTAAAGCAGACCCCTGGCAAACAGAGAGAAGTTACTCCCGACCATAACATCCTAACATGGAAATGGTATATTTCCAAGCAAGACAAACAGGTTGAGGGTCAATTTTGTGTGAACTGAGAAAATCTCCACTATGTCAATAGTAGACTTACCAGAATTCCTGAGGGTAAGCCTATTCAAGCTGCAGCAGTTGAGCAATGGGGACTGCCCTGGTCCCTGGCACTCCATAATGCCTGGTGTATAGATGGATCAGCCTCCATGACACCATCTGGAGAATGCTGGCAGCCAGTGGCCTTGAGGACTAACGATGGTCTAACCCCGACAGATTCAGGCTTGAGAAAATCAGTACGATATGTGGAATTAATAGCCATAAAATTGGCTATTGAACAATCTGATAAAGAAAATCAGAATGACCTATATCTTTCTCAGACCCCCAGGAAATAGCTATTGGAATAGCTCTTTGGATGGGAACATAGTGGGGAAAATGACTGGAAAATCAGAAATATGAACATATGGAGTAAGGAAATGGCAGAAAGTAGCACTGGTTAACATCTCCATGTTCATCGCACGTGTCTCTGCACATCAGAAAGACAAGGCTGAAGTAATGAAACTTAATGACCAGATAGAAAAACTCACTAGGAAAACTAAGAGGCCAAAATTCCAAAAATTTAACAAAATCACAATGATTCATGACTAAGGAAGAAACCAATTCAAAACGCAACCATATATTAACAAGCAGAACAATGGAACATAAAACCTGAGCACACAAATATGCCAATTGATTGGATCATTGCATGGGCACATATCACCAAACAAATCATGCGAGGACACAAAGCACTAGGACACGATTAGGAAAAGAAACATGTATATGCCTACCAAATACCTCCAATTGCAAATTAAGAAATGTGGGAATTGCTGAAAGTTTAAAGCTTGAAGGTCACTAATGAATACTGTATGTAAGGTCAAAGAAGCAGACAGACCCTTCCAGATTATACAAATGATTGTATAGGACTCTTATCTGTACCAGAGGACAAATTATATGCATGCACTTTGTAGACACATGGTCAGGAAGAGGATTACTCTATCCTTGCAGGAAAAATGATCAAAAATACACCACAAGAGCCTAAGAAATCTGGATTGCTTGCTGTGGTATCCCAATCAGATCAGGGCCCCCAGTTCAAAGGAAAGTAAATACAAGAATGGGCTAAGAACAAGGCATACTAAGATACAAAGCACTTAACCTACAAGCCCTACCACGTCTGGGTCAAATGCAATGACTTGAGTAATGACTGACTCAAACAGAAGCTGACTAATAAGCCTGATATAAAAGTTTGAACTAAACTAATCTAGGAGGTGGCAAGGTCTCTAATCCATAAACATAGAAAGAATGGAAAAACTCCTATCAAATGAATATTGCGAGCACCTACACAGATAAGTACACTAACAATACCCCAGGATCTAAATATCAGGAAAACTATTCATTAAAGAAACATAATAGTATATATATAGTAATGGGGAAATTATGGCACTTGCCATCAATAAAACCTGAATGAAGAAAAAACTCTTATGTCACATTAAAGAAAATAATATGATGACCCTTTGAAAATGTCAGGCATAAGAACACCATCTTTATTGTATTGACACTAGATGCCTAATATTTAGCCTAGCATGATGCAGGGTGACAATGCTAGAGGGAATATTGGCACTAAGGGATGTAATAATGATAGATATTCTTTTTTTAATATTTTTTCCCATCTTTATTGAGATATAATTGCCACATAACATTTGCAAGTTTAAGGTGTACAACATGTTGATTGCAAAATGATCACTGCCATAGAATGATAGATGAGTGGCAAGAACAACGAGAAGGAATTAAAAATGCCAAGAAAACTATCGTCGTTTTGCAGGCATGAATCCACTATGCATCTTTAATTCTACGAAGATTACTAAGTGGGTCAGTGCAGCATGCTGCCTGCTGGCTGTACTCTGTTGCCTATTACTCACTGTTGGATACCATACTCATTACAGCTAGGGATACTCCTCTAGCAGCTCCAGCAATAGCAGCTGTGCCAGTGTTCTGAATTGGAATGCCACTTTCTGGTCCAGCACAACTCTACTGTCTATGACATCCTCTGCATTCTCCAGGGACCACTAGTCTAGTCACCTTATTGCAACGGAGGACTCATCAACACCACCAGCATCACCAAACCCAACCTCTTCACCCCGTCCTTCACTGTCCACACTATCTACTCACTGGGAAAGCTTCAATCAGTAGAGACACCAAATACTTAGGGAAACTGATGAAGTAGTGGCAACCTCCATTTTAATCTCCATAAGAATCAACAAGGATTCTGAACAACAACTCTATTAGACATTGACTTGGAGGATGATGATTGGCCTGAACTACTAACTTCTTTTGGTATCATAACCCAGTATATATATTTTGACAACCAGGTACTGAATTCTGTACTTAAAAAAATATTTATTTTACAAAAGAGAGAGAGAGGAAGGGGCAGAGAGAAGGGAGACAGAGAATCCCAAGCAGGCTCTGCACTGGTAGTCCAGGGTCCAATGAGGGGCTCAATCCCATGAACCCTGAGATCATGACCTGATGCCAAATCAAGAGTTGGATGCTCAACTGACTGAGCCACCCACGCGCCTCTGTACTTTTGTCCTACTAATTGAGGCAGCATTGGACACATCACAGAGACTCTGAAAATAACCTGGATTTAGTTCCTGATTTTGTGTGTTAACATTTTCTTGTAAAAGAGCAGCTGCTAAATATGCAGAATGGATAATTATATATTTAAATATAAATAGGCCAAAAATCGATTGTTTACTACACTCCAGGTTTATAGTGTTTAATCCATATTCGCCTACTAGAAAATAGATCTAGGGACATTATGCCCAGAATTTAAAAGAACAGGGACATTGTGTAGTGTATAGAGGACACCTAGGAAACTTAGCACATAACACATATCATTTTCTGTAATATACATCAAACTACTATCTCATGTCACAGATTTCTACCCCAAGAATATAGAATCTTTGTTAATAAATCCATACCAGTCATATTGCAATTTGTTATCATAGCCTATACATTAAAATTTAATATGTAGACCTTTGTAGGCAAATACAAGTCCCCAAATTGTGCTTGAATTTATGCATCTCATTTATATCCAACTTATACCATACTCCCAAAATAGATATGCTCAAGGGAAGGAAAGCCTTATGGTTCCTTGTTGGACTGGTAGGAGGTTTAAGTGGAGGAACAATGCAACCACTTTTTCTCAATTCCTAATCAGATCGCATTAAATTTTTAAATTTTGAAGTAAAGAGATCTCAATTTAACACACCCGCAATGACAGTTTTGTCATCATTGGGTATACAGATGGATACAATTAGCAATATATTACAAAACATGAACTTTGCATGGCAGTGAAAAACAAAGCAACTGGAGATAATGCTAAAAAACCCCGCAATATTAAAAACCAACATAAAATCTGTTTTATGTACACTGCCAACGTACAGTTAGGGATGACTGATATGCGGAGTAACTATGAAATTAGAATATTGGCACTTAAGTAAGGAAACATGATCTTAGGTTACCCCAATTTTGCAGTTCCCCAATATCAAGAGAGAGAGTGGAGCCTGCTGACAATGGAAAGACCCCTTATGATAGAAGGAAAACATGTTCCTAAGGATATGTTTTTGGAATGAATCTAAAATACTTTTATTACTGCTAGAACTTTGAATATATTGATAGTATAAGTACCTATGACTATGGCTTTGATGTCTCCTCAATCAGTTATATATATCATAGAGCTAGCATGCTCTAAGCCAAACCTCACTCCTACCTATTGAAGTTAAGGGAAAAATAAGGAACAGAAAACAATGTGTTGTATAAAAATACAACAACAGGTAAAGAATATGACAATAGAAGGAAAAAGATGTTAACTAAGTTCAGCAGAAGATAAAAGAATGATTAAAATATCCAGATAAATGTTTCATATCAAGCCTTCACAAATTAGTAATGTAAATCACACATAAGAAAACTTAAGGGCACGCCTGGGCGGCTCAGTCAGTTGAGCATCCGACTTTGGCTCAGGTCACGATCTCACAGCTGGTGAGTTCAAGCCCCGTGTTGGGCTGTGTGCTGATGGCTCAGAGCCTGGAGCCTGCTTTAGATTCTGTGTCTGCCTCTCTCTCTCTGCCCCTCCCCCACTTGTGCCTATCTCCGTCTGTCTCTCAAAAATAAATAAACATTAAAAAAAAAAAAGAAAAATTAAGTGAAGGTGTATTTAGAAGGTGACATTAATAAAGTCAAACTACCTTTGCAGGAATTTAAAAGAAACCAAAATGTGCATTAAAAAATAATGACAGCTTTGAATTCTAGTGTCATGGCAGTTGAACACATGCTCGATAGTGCTATGCAGGCTTGCACCCCCTGGAACTTTATAAAAATTACCTTCGAAATGTAATTGTATGGAAATTTAACTGAGTCATTCAGGAAGCTTAACATTTGTTTGCTTGAGAATTAAATATGGTACCATGTTAAAGAGCTCTATAATAATGTTATATTGATAACATTAGGAATATGGTTGCTTAAACTGGTCATTAAGCTATGGTATAAGAGAATGTTTGTAAAAGGAGAAATAATCTCCAAAGATGACTTAGTAGTTGTGATTAATATTGTAAGTATTGTAGAATCACAGGGTGGATTTATATCTTTGTGAATTTAGATTTGTACAGGACATTTGTATTAACTAGCCTTTGAGTGATTTGAAATCACAGAGTAGTCGGTTGTGTATTGGTTTGACGTGATTTCAAATCTACTTACTTATGTACAAAAAAGTTGTTCTTAGAAGTGAAATTGTTTTGATGGAACAATGAAGTTGTGTCCAGATGTCATAATCTCATCTGTTCTCACTCATAACTTAGTAGCTCAGCTGCTGAGAGCCCTGGTCACAGGATTATCAATAAAAACATATGAAGAAGCAAAGCAACTAGGGCACAGGGACATTAGACTATAAATACTGAGGATTTGTGAGAACTATCTGAGAGTGTTTGGTCTGGGCAAGGCCACACTTAGCTGATCTACAATGACTCTTGAAGCCCGAGGGGCAAATAGCTCCTGCCATGCTTAAGACAGCTCTTTTACTGGCAGTGGTGAAAGTCATGCAGTGTCCCTTCAAAGAAGGGACCTTGCCCATCCACACCAGTGCCCTTGTCCTCTAGCAACATGCTCTAGCTACATGAGACTTTAGCACTGGCATCTGGACTTTGGCTCCAAGTCCTA